>JAPDVR010000020.1:39810391-39855391 GCA_026230005.1 Gila orcuttii | reverse complement strand
AGAATACACTTATATAACGTGCAACCCATACAGATACGTTAGCTAGCTTGTTTGATAGCCAGTTTACAGTCCGAGTATAACATAACTCACCTTATTAAGAATATTTTAATGTTCAACCGTCGCTTAACATATCTGATTTGTTTTATGTCAAAACTGTCGAGAAATATATACTATAAAAGATGATTTCCGCGGGATAAACAGAAGCTGTTTGGCTAACTGTGGCGGTAACCATGAGGAAGACGCTTTCTCCTAACCATAACAACAGCAACGAAAATACAGTTGCCGGAAATCAGTGTCATAAAAGTTTTGTAGTTTTACGTGTGATAAAATGAAGTCTTTTGTATTTTTATCGATGATCCCTTTGGCTTGAGAGTTTTTTATTTTCAATAAATGAAAATGACTGGTTTGTTTCTTTGGGAATTTAATCATTATAATCAACAATGGCATGATTTTTTTTCATTATTTTATGTCGTGCAAGCCTTCTTTTCTATTTATGAAAACAAATATATTTTTTACTACGACTGTGTAATTTACTACTACGGTGGAATATTTATATTTTTAGAGCAAAGTAAAATATATATTTATATTAATTATATTAATATATATTTCATCGTAGTAAACTAGTAAATTCGCGGCATGAACCGGATGCAGTAGTAAGTCACGTGGCCGGAGGTGAAGCACATTGTTTCGCGGCATGTTTCATATTCGTGTTGAATGAGAAGAGAGTTGTTTATTTATACAGTTGTTCTCTCACATTTTTAACTGGAACGGTATCACGGACACTATATCTGGAAAAAGTATGTCATATTTGCAGAAAAGCGTTGATTTAAAACGCTATGTATAATGTAATTGATACTAACTAGAGTGTTAGTACGAGGCTTTATGAAACCTCAACATGTAATTCATTCATATTTTACAGAGTCACGTGTTAAATATTGCTCTCCTTGTTTTGTTTGACCAAGATAATACATCGCCAGTTTGAGGACAGATGGCTGGGATTCTGTTTGAGGACATATTTGATGTGAAGGATATTGATCCTGATGGGAAAAAGTTTGACAGAGGTGAGAATATGAATTTAATGTTTACTACTTTAAGAAATACTATTTTTCTTTCGTCCCACCATATAATTTATGTATAATAAATTAGTATTTACTTTACACTGGCGGCCAAAAGTTTGGAATAAGTTTTTATCAATCCAATGTATCCTTATTGAGTAATATTTCAAAATATTACTGTTTTTATTATATATTTGAGCAAATAAATGCAGCCTTGGTGAGCAGAAGATACTTTTTTCAAAAACATAAAAAATCTTAATTATTCCAAACTTTTGACAGTGAGTGTAACATTAAAAAAATGCATTAATAAATTAAAATAACTATTTTAGTTTATGTGTTAATGTAAATACTCTCTTATGTAAATGCTACAGTAATAATTGATACTGAGCATTCAACATTAAAACTAAAAGTTTAAAATTAAGTACAAATAAATAACAAAAAATGTAACCTTTTACTTAATATTTATTTGAATGTAAATGCTACTTTAATAATGGATATTGGGAAGACAACAATTAAATAAAAACATATCATGCTCTATAATACTGCTATATCATATAATACTGCTATATCCACTACAAAAGACCTTCCATGCCAGAACAATATTTGGTTACACTTTATTTCGATGGTCTAAGACACTCTACTGACTATAAGTAACTTTGGAAATGCATTGTCCACTAACTCTCATTAGAGTATTAGTAGACTACTTGCACTATTAACCCGAACCTAATACTCTACTAATACGCAAATGACTGCTAGTTGATATTTAGTTGCAAAGTTCCTGAAGAATGTCGGAAGTACTTTTAAATCAAACTCAATGTTGTCCAAATACACCGGCAACCTATAACGTCAAAATATTTAAAATATTTGTTTTGTTGTTATTAGTATCTCGTCTTCACTGTGAAAGTGAGTCTTTCAAAATGGACCTGATCCTTGATGTGAACATCCAGATTTATCCTGTCGATCTCGGTAAGTCATTGGTGTTCAGTTGTCATTGCAATATTATGTCATATCACTATTATATATATATATTTATTTAGGGGTGTAACGTACACAAACATGATGGTTTGATGCGTACCTCGGTATTGAAGTCACGGTTCGGTACGGGTTCGGTACAGCGGGGGTGTGGGGAGAAAACTAATCACAAAATTGCTTCTTTTTTTATTTATTTTTATTAAACTATGTGTCTCTGTGTTTAATTAAATTCTATTATAATTAAAATTTTCTATAAGTTAAAAAAATCTATCTTTGCTAACGCTGTAAACTATATAGGGAGCCCTTAATTACACATTACTATAATATTAAAGTTTACAATTAACAACAGAGCCCAAATTATTAATTCAGTTGCTATTATATAATTTTGGATCTAATTAACGCACTCACACAAAAAAAGTACTTTAAATTGCTCATAAGGCGGCTTTTGCATTAATTTCTAAATATACTTTTAAAGTTAATTTTCTACACCAATTGTTTTTTTGAAATATAATCATTCACACAGTGGCTGTCATAACTCTCACATCTCAGACAGTGCACAAGTATTGACTTCTCTTTCAAGTTTTGTGCGTGGACATATTTACACAAAAATGATGTAAACATGCCCATCTTGGTGAGTATCCTAGCAGACATGAAGTGAACAGTCGAGAAAGACAACGTGTGTGTAACGGTATCAGTGTACTGGATCCGTGCATCAGGTCTTAAAGCTGTCATATTATGCCCCTTTTCACAAGACTTATAAATCTACAGTGTCCCCAAAATGTGTCTGTGTCATTTCAGCTCAAAATACCCCCAGATCATTTATTATAGCTTGTCAAATGTTTCCCTTTTTGGGTGTGAGGAGAATCACACCGTTTTTGTGTGTGTCCCTTTAAATGCAAAAGAGCTGCTGCTCCGCCCGATCAGAAGAGCGATCCTGTTCACGAGCTTCAGATACAATAACAAAACACACGAATAATCTTAATCTTCAAAAGTTCTTCATTTCCTGTTTACACTTCAGGGCTTTGGGGTCTATATGACCCCAACAATTGATAGAGTAATTGTACAAAAATTATACATTTTTAATCATACAAATAATATATCATTTTTTTTGTTTACTTCTAATCTATTCATTAATGCTGTGTTTTGGGAGATATGAAGTACTTTTTTACCTATTTACTGCAGAATTCCTCCACTACACCATTAGCATACGTATGAAATATTAAAAATATTATGAAAAAACACATTAATGATGATCAAATTTAAATAGGAATCGTTTCTGGATATTGATCTAGATGTTAGATGCATAATTCTGCCATCTGCTGGTTAGATGTTTTTTTGTAGATAATATATTTTTAGCCTTAAAGTGTAATTACCATATACTTCCAGCAGAGGCCCCATAGAGATCCATTCATTTTTCTGGATGTGACTTACTGCTCTTATAACAGCTTTTGTTATGAATATATATATTTAAACGCTTAAAATACATTAAATCAGAATTTTGTCAAAGTTTAGAATTATTTTTGTTGTTGTTTTAGGTCTTTTGAAGTATCTTGTTATTGCAATAATGCTAGATAAATTTTGCAGTAATGCCAAATAAATTTGCAATAATGCCACAAGTTACCACTAAAAGAAAATACTTGATTGCAATTTCATATTATTTCAATAATCGAAATGTATAAAACGATTAACTTTAGAATAAGAAATTAATTTTTAAAAGGAAAAAAAAACAAACAGCTATAGGCGGATATGAACAGGAGTGAAGAATAAACACCTGTGTCTGTGTGTGTTTGTGTGTGCACACGTGCATGTGTGTGTGTGTGTGTGTGTAATCATGCTCATTCCACATTGTTTTTTTCTCTAATGCCAGGCCTTCATTTATGTGTGAACATTTTTAGATTCATGCTGGAATTATTGATTTTATTTCCCAATTTCTATAAAAATGCTCTCTATTGCTGTCACACCTGTTTGTTTGTTTGTTTGTGTGTCTCTCTGTGTGTATGTTGTGTGTGTGTAGTAACGTTCTTTCCATATTACATTTGTGCTCTCATATCATACCTTCATTTGTGTGTGAAAATTTTTAGATTTATGCAGAAATTATTGATTTTATTTCCCAATTTCTATAAAAATGCTCTCTATTGCAGTCTCACCTCTCTCTATCTGTGTGTGTATTTGTGTCTCTGTGTGTGTGGGCGCACATGTGTGTGTGATAATGTTCATTCCACATTGTATTAGTGATCTAGTACCAGGCCTTCATTTATGTGTGAGAATTTTCAGATTTATGCAGAAATTATTGATTTTATTTTCCAATTTCAATAAAAATGCTTTCTATTGCAGTCATACGTTTATGTGTGTTTGTGTGCGTGTACACGTGTGTGTGCAAGTGATCATGTTCGTTCCACATTGCATTTGTGCTCTAGTACCAGGACTTCATTGCGGTATGGAACTTTTCAGATTTATTGTGGATTTATTGATTTTTTTTGACAAATGAAAAATAAAAAACACATTTTTTTCGATTTTCCCATTCATTTCAATGTGGGGTCATATTGACCCCGAAGACCAGAAGTGTAAAAAATTTTTTTACATACCTATAGAACAACCGAATCAAGCCCAGTTTTTTTGTGTGTGTATAGATAGATAATGTAGGAAAAGTTACAAAATCTTATTCCACTGAGATGAAGGGAACCATTTTTTTTTACTAAGGAAAAGTAGATTGGGGGTCATATAGACCCCAGTGTCCTATTGAGTTAATCCGTAGCGAGTGCAGATTTACGGAGAGACTCAGGAAGAGGTTCAACTTTTAGACGCACCTGGACGTTTCTGGATGGTTAGTGGATATATTTATATAGTTGTTGTGGAGGGCCGTCGTGTCACTGCGGTCAAGCCAGCCGCACTTTTTTTTTTTACATGCGCGTCTAATCGTGCACTTACGGTATGGGTGCTGGAAGAGGTCAGAATTGATTTTAAGACTTTTCTGCTATGTTCCATCGTATTAGGACACAAATAATACAATTTCATGATTAAAAAAAACATGACTTTAATTTTTGTTTATTTTAATGTTTTTTTATTATTAATAATGTTTACATTATTACATCATTTATTTATGTTAATACCATACATCATTCATTTTTTTACATTTTTACTTTAAATTCATGTATAATGTTTTTAGATATATTATACATTAATTATTATACTTAATTTTAATTAAATGTAATAATGTTAATTATCATACATACAGTTTGTATATATAAAGTATACATAAATTATTATACGTAATTTATTATACATCATTGGTATTAACATAAATTGAATTGATGTAATAATGAATGTATATCAGATATAGGCCTACAAACATTAAAATAATAAAAAATAAACAAAAATTAAAGTCATGTTTTTTTTTAATCATGAAATTGTATTATTTGTGTCATAATAAGATGGAAAATAGCAGAAAATAGTCTTAAAATCAATTTTGACCTCTTCCAGCACGATTACACGATCGTAAGTGCACGGTTAGACGCGCATAGTAAATAAGTGCGGCTGGCTTAACCGTGTATTTTCAACGCGCGGCTGGCTTGACCGCTGTGCGACACTGCACTTTTACACAAGTTGACACCGTTCCCTGAGGTCTAAATAAGACAACGGTGACATTTTTTTGGTCAGTTTTAGTGTTCAGTGCTCGTCTGTGCAGCAACGACAGATCAGTTTGCATGCTTCGCTTTGGAAACGTGCAGAAATATTATAACAAGTCAGAAGGGGAGCAAAATCTGATCGGCTTATTTTTGACATGCTTGCAGAGAAAGGCTTACCAAAACAAAGTTACTGGGTTTCACCTTTCACATTTTCTGGGTTGGTAGATGCGCCAGGACCCGATCATAGCACTTAAACATGGAAAAAGTCAGATTTAAAGTGACAGTAGCATAATATTCCTGGTGTGTGTTTTTAATGTTTATCAAACAACAACAACAGCTCTTGATTGAATAGCTTTTGTAACTTGAATAAGGATTCATCTTTAATTTATACAGTTAAATTAATGTTATTTTACATCTGATCACTTTATTCAATTTCTGTACCTGAAAATTAATGTTGGACCTACCAGAAAAACCCGAAAAACACTATTTTATTTGTATCTTTGCTCTATTGTGTTTATTGGTGCTGTTGCCTGTGCCGTACCGAAACCGTGACCCTAAAACTGTGATACAAACTAGGGATGCTCAGATTGATCGGACGCCGATCATGATCGGCCGATATTGGCTAAAAACCCCAAAAGCGCCGATCAAAAAAGCGCCGATCAAAAAAGCCGATCACGTTACGTAAATTACTCACGCGACTTTTTCCCACCTGCATGCGTGGCGCACGGGCACACAACAGCAGAGTGGAGCTTGGCAGTGGCAACATGAGTTCTCCTTCACCGGAACGAATAGGGAGTCTCCCAACAGATTGAAGCGCGCGTCCGAGTGAAGACCGTGCACCGCGCGAGCCACAACAGAACGCGGTATCTGCGCCACTGATCGCTACGGCAACGAGCACTTTGATCAGATTCAGATTATTTTGTCATGTCAGCATTCAAAGCTATTTTCATGGCAAAAATTAAATTATAAAAATACAAATATGATATAAATACAATAAAACAAAACAAATATAAACAAGAAATCATTTTATACAATATATTTTTTTAAATGAACATATGATAAAAAATCAAAAACCTTTTCAGGCATAATCTCATTAAATATGTCCTTTAATGAAGTAACTTAATAAAAGAGCATTCTGCTCAACTACATCAGACGTTCATAATAATAACAGAAAAAAACTTGCCATAGTTTTGTCCTTTTATCAGTAGCCAGTTTTGGTGTAACAAGTTGTACATTTTGTTGCCAATTAGTAAATGTAGTGGGTGTATTAAGAGGCTACAATTTCCAAATATGCCTAAGTGTAACTTGATCCCCTCTCATTAGGCTGATCTGATGTGTGTTGGTCTGCCTGACCCCTCTTTGTTTGGAATAATTTAATGTTACTCTGCCTTATTTGGGAAAGCTGGCCTACAGTAGCCTTAAGACATCTCATTTTCTAAATACAATTAAATAAACACATTTTTTACAAATGGTGCAAACTCTGCTAGATTATAGATAAAAGATTCCCATTCCCCTGCCATTCTGTGATCGGCAGTGATCGGCAATCGGCAGATCATGATTTTGGTGATCGGTGATCGGCCCCAAAAATGCTGATCGGAGCATCTCTAATACAAACCGAACTGTGAGTAATTTGAACCGTTATATATACATCCCCTTTTCTCAGGTGACAAGTTCAGATTGGTGATCGCCAGCACACTGTATGAGGACGGGACGCCGGATGACGGAGAATACAACCCTCAAGATGACAGACCGTCTAGGTAATCATGTGGTTATATCAAATATGTAACTAAAAAAATCACTAAAGCAACATTTATTTGTTATAAATGCAATATGAGAAGTCTATTTTTCCCTATTGTGACGTATATCCCAGTGAAACGGCACACGAACAAGAACAAATGTGGGCGGGGCTTGATTTTGTCTGTGGGGAATTGATTGGATGGTTGTGGTTTGCTATTGGTGGATCTGATGTGATTGACAGGTTGCCCCACCCTCGCGCCAGTAAACACATCATCAGAGGCCTTGTTTACGGCTGGTATTAAGATGCGTTTTAGTCAATCGGATCACAAGTAGACGAAGCTAAATACAGATGTAAACGCCAACGGGGTCTGAAACGTTTTGAGCTTGTCCACTTTCCACCACTTCCCGAGGCAGTTGAACACACATTAGACCGGATTGGTTATAGTGTAAACGCTCATGTGGTCGAATGTGTTCAAACAGCCACTAAAGATCATCATCTCTCCGTCTACTGAACTACTGAGTAAACATTATGAGAAGCGCACTAGCCAGACTGGATTTAAACTTAGGCTGAAAATGATGCTGAAAATTCAGCTTTGATCACAGGAATACATTAAAATAACTGTTTTCAATGTGAATATGTGACAATATCTGGTGTTTATTGTTCCTTTGCAGGGCTGATCAGTTTGATTATGTCATGTATGGAAAGGTTTACAGGATCGAAGGCGACGAAACCTCCACAGAAGCCGCCACACGACTGTGAGTGCGTTTGAGCTTTTTGACATTCATGAATTTTAGTCGCTCTGCTCGAATACTCGTTTTAATGGGAAATTTCTGATTGTGAATGCAGTACATGAATATAAAGGTGTGTGAATGCGTGTGCACAGATCTGCGTACGTGTCTTACGGAGGCCTGCTGATGCGGCTTCAGGGAGATGCCAATAACCTGCATGGATTTGAGGTGGACTCCAGGGTTTATCTGCTGATGAAGAAACTTGCTTTCTGAAGGGGTTCCCATCGCATTCCCTGATCCGCGGGGATTCTCACTTTTCAGGACTGAGGAGACTTCTTTCTTTTTTTTTTTTTTAAACATGACTTTCTTTTGATGAAAAACTGATATTGCTGATAATATCTGGAAACTGTGGCCTGTGGGAAATTACGTAAAAAAAACATTTTGGTTATGTTCAAAACATTTGATGAACTGTTTTCCCATTCCATGTGTTGGCCAAACGTTTTAATCCAATCCCTATGGAATCACATTGAGATACATATAAGATTTTGTACCTTTGTTTTCTTTTAAACTGTTTATCAGTAAATTAGAAATTGCCTAAAAAAAAAAAAGTCTAAAGAACTGCATCCTGGGCCTTGAGAATTAAATGACGTCCCAACACAGATAGAAATGCAGTTTAATGTAATTTAAAGGAAATAAAAGCGTCAGTGTGTGACACAGTTTGCACCGAGAGGCCCGTAATGGAAATCATAAGACAGATGTTTCAGTCAGATGAGGGGCTGAATAAAATATTTAACCCTTGGTTGTCTTTATACAGTGGTAAAAAAGAGAATTTCACATTAGAGTTCGAAATATTTTTTGAAAGGAGATACTTGATCTACATTGAATGTCAAAATACACTTTAAAACCCTTATTTGTTATTTTCTAGCAATAGACATTTAACAAATTAAACAATAATATTAAAATAAATTATATATCTAAATACAGGTCCTTCTCAAAAAATTAGCATATTGTGATAAAGTTCATTATTTTCCATAATGTAATGATAAAAATTAAACTTTCATATATTTTAGATTCATTGCACACCAACTGAAATATTTCAGGTCTTTTATTGTTTTAATACTGATGATTTTGGCATACAGCTCATGAAAACCCAAAATTCCTATCTCAAAAAATTAGCATATCATGAAAAGGTTCTCTAAACGAGCTATTAACCTAATCATCTGAATCAACTAATTAACTCTAAACACCTGCAAAAGATTCCTGAGGCTTTTAAAAACTCCCAGCCTGTTTCATTACTCAAAACCGCAATCATGGGTAAGACACAGAAAGAAATTTCTGAACAAATAGGCTGTTCCCAGAGTGCTGTATCAAGGCACCTCAATGGGAAGTCTGTGGGAAGGAAAAAGTGTGGCAAAAAACGCTGCACAACGAGAAGAGGTGACCGGACCCTGAGGAAGATTGTGGAGAAGGACCGATTCCAGACCTTGGGGGACCTGCGGAAGCAGTGGACTGAGTCTGGAGTAGAAACATCCAGAGCCACCGTGCACAGGCGTGTGCAGGAAATGGGCTACAGGTGCCGCATTCCCCAGGTCAAGCCACTTTTGAACCAGAAACAGCGGCAGAAGCGCCTGACCTGGGCTACAGAGAAGCAGCACTGGAGTACCCACAGTCAGTGATGGTCTGGGGTGCCATGTCAGATGCTGGTGTTTGTCCACTGTGTTTTATCAAGGGCAGGGTCAATGCAGCTAGCTATCAGGAGATTTTGGAGCACTTCATGCTTCCATCTGCTGAAAAGCTTTATGGAGATGAAGACTTCATTTTTCAGCACGACCTGGCACCTGCTCACAGTGCCAAAACCACTGGTAAATGGTTTACTGACCATGGTATTACTGTGCTCAATTGGCCTGCCAACTCTCCTGACCTGAACCCCATAGAGAATCTGTGGGATATTGTGAAGAGAAAGTTGAGAGACGCAAGACCCAACACTCTGGATGAGCTTAAGGCCGCTATCGAAGCATCCTGGGCCTCCATAACACCTCAGCAGTGCCACAGGCTGATTGCCTCCATGCCACGCCGCATTGAAGCAGTCATTTCTGCAAAAGGATTCCCGACCAAGTATTGAGTGCATAACTGAACATAATTATTTGAAGGTTGACTTTTTTTTGTATTAAAAACACTTCTTTTATTGGTCGGATGAATTTTGGGTTCTCTTACGAGAGTATCTCTCGTACTGCGTAATAGCTTACGCTAGGGGAAAAACTCTTTTCCGCGAGATATTGAAGCCAAAAATTATCCTTAATTTTTTATTAATGTAAAACGCTTTGCAGCAGCAAGCAAACATAGGCGAAACAGCTCGCGCGCCTATTGGTTGCTCTGCAGCAAATGCAGCAGCCTATCGAGAGAGACTCTGCGTGACGTAATGACCAATGGGGGCAATTCGCGCCCATATCGTCACGTCCCGCCAGAAGGGGCGTGGTCTCGCCCTATAAATATGCTCGTTAGGCTGATACAAGCTGATTTTTACCTCTTCAGCGAAGCACACGCATCGCTGGATCCGGAGTGAGAAGCCGCGCCGTCGAAGCAAGCTTTTCAGCGGGACGAGCTCTGGAGTCGCTGGCCTCGCCGCCTTCAACTGCCGTACCTGCTGCGCTTTCCGGCGTTATATATCCTTTCACACTCTGTGTATTTCTCTGTTGAGAAGTGTTTGTTCGCTTACTTGACGCGACTTACACTTCTCTCTCAAAAGAGCAGCGTCTTTTTAAAGATGCCTTCCTGTGGCTCGTGCCGCGCCCCGCTCAGCGATGGAGACCGACACGTCATCTGTGTTTCCTGCCTGGGTGAGGATCACGCGGCTGTCGCGCTCGCTGACGGCGGATGCCCTCATTGCGAGCTTTTGTCCATGGTGACTCTGAGGACGCGCCTGGCATCATTCTCCGAGCCTTCACCGCAGCCCGCCGTGGTGCCGCGCCGCGAGAAGCGCCGCGCCCAGCGCGCTCCCGAGCTTTCTCCAGCCCGCCAAAGCTCGCCGGTTCGCCCGCCAGCTTCGCCGGCTTCGCTCGAGTCGCTCACTGACGGACAACGGCCGCCGCCTGCCGCCGCGTCCATCCACGAGCTTGACGAACCCTCCGAGGCGTGTTCTCTTCTGGCGTCCGATAGTGAGGATTGGGCGAGCTCTGTGGATCTCCCCTCCGCTAGCGTTTCCCGCCAGACCACTGGTAAGAGAGCCGGCATTGAGACTGAGCTGATGCGTCTGCTCTCTCAGGCCGTTGAAAGCATCGGCCTCGATTGGGAGGCGCCCGCGCAGCCGCCGCGCAACAGAATGGACGGACGCTTTCTCGGAAATGACGAGGCTCCGACGAAATCGCGGCCCGCGCCCTTCCTCCCGGAACTTCACGAGGAAGTGACGAAATCGTGGAACGCCCCCTTCTCCGCCAGGCTGCGTACCTCTGCTTCTGCTGCCTTCTCCTCTGTGGATGGCGCGAAGGAAAGAGGATACCTTTCTGTTCCTCCTGTGGAACCAGCTGTAGCGTCTCATCTCTGCCCGCCCTCCGCTGGACGGCGCGCGCACACGACGCTTCCTTCTAAAGCCTGCCGAGTGACGTCATCCATGCACGGTCGCGCTTACACCGCCGCCGGGCAAGCAGTTTCAGCGCTGCACACTATGGCTATCCTGCAGATTTTCCAGGCCGACCTTCTCCTTAAACTGGACGAGAAAGGACCCGGAGCGATCTGCGTGGCGGACCTGAGAAGCGCTACAGACCTCGCTCTTCGCGCTACTAAAGCCGCTGCACAGGCCATAGGACGAAACATGGCCTGTCTCACCGTGGCTGAGAGACACTTATGGTTGACGCTGGCTGAGATGACGGAAGCCGAGCGCTCTGTGTTCCTCGACGCGCCCATTTCCCAAGCGGGCCTTTTCGGATCTGCCGTCACAGACTTCGCGGACGGATTCATGGAGGTACAAAAAACTTCGCAGGCCATGAAGCACTTCCTTCCGAAGCGCTCGAGCTCCGCTGCAGGTCGCTCTAAACCGCCGCCTGCTCGCAGCTCTCAGCCGCAGCCTGCACCGCCCGCCGCCGCCGCTTCACAGCGCCGCCACGCCCGAGACCAAAGACCGCGCTCTCGCTCTGCTGGACGCCGCCCCCCTCAGCGCGGGCCCCGGCCGAGGATTGAGATCAAGCCCGAGGCCTCAAAATCTTCCTAGCCATTCTAGGAAAACGACGGTGTTCAAATCCCGCTGCGGCCGGATTTTCACTGAAACTTCTCGCTCGGTCAGTTCCAAACATCGCGACTGTCCCAGTGTATTTCGCAGAGAGTCAGCCGGTGTCACAGCCCGTTTGCCTGCGCACAAAAGCCGTTCTTACGGCTACCCAGATAAATCCAATAAAGAGTGCATTTTCTGGTGTTCCGGCCACGGCCGAAGGTGTTATGAGTGTTGTAAGAATGCCCACCCAGTGCCCATTCCCACACACAAACACAGCCCGCCACGGTGCAGGGCTAGCACAAATAAAATCGACTCCGGTCGATTGTGCAAACAATGTAGTGCAAGCGCCCATGTCACCATGCCCGCTCACACTACATGCTGCGTGTCCCATGGTTTCTGTAAAAACGAAACCAACACACATTCAGTCGGCCATGAACGACAGTGTTTTCAGTGTATTAAATGTGCCCGCAGCCCCGCGCCCACATTTTCTCACAGACACGCCGATTCCCACGGGATCTTCCCCGCTCGCTTTTTCTGCACAATCTGCCATAAAGAAGCTGAGCGCGGCCAGGTCGCCCGCTGTGATCAGCGCGCCCCCCGCCTCGAACGCTGTAAACACGGTGTTGTGTTCCCAGTATGCACGGGCTCTCGAGCTGCCGTTTTGTCGCGGCCAGAGCCCGGATTTCATTCTGCCTCTAGCTATTCACGCAGATGCGTGGTCAAAGCTTCCCGGGGTATCAGAATGGGTGCTGAACACTATAAAGAGAGGCTACTCGCTACAATTCGCACGACGCCCGCGCCGTTATACGGCGCACGTCGAAACTACGGTGAAAAACGAAGTATCTCATCTACTTCGTGCCGAAATAGCGAAACTACTGAGCAAAGGGGCTATAGAACCTTTATCTCAGGCTCAGAGCGAAGGGGGCCTATACAGCAGATATTTTCTGGTACCGAAAAAGGATGAGGGTCTCAGACCCATTTTAGATCTGCGACAGCTGAACAGAGTGCTTGTGAAACGCCAGTTCAGAATGCTTACGACCAGGAAAATCCTCACGCAGGTGCGCTACGGGGACTGGTTTGTGTCGATAGATCTGAAAGACGCCTATTTCCAAATACAAATAGCGTCCCATCACAGGCGATTCTTGAGATTTGCCTTCGAGGGCCAGGCATATCAATACACAGTCCTGCCGTTCGGCCTGTCCCTAGCACCTCGTACATTTACGAAGTGCATGGACGCGGCGCTCGCACCCCTGAGACTTCAGGGCATGCGAGTCCTGAACTACTTGGACGATTGGCTGATTCTAGCTCGATCGCGATCGGAGCTCATAGAACACAGGGCCGCATTACTCGAGCACCTCGAGAAGCTGGGCCTCACAGTCAATTGGGCGAAGAGCTCACTGTCTCCCAGTCAGAAAATTTCCTTTCTGGGAACCGTGTTGGACTCGCTGTCCATGACAGCACGCCTGTCACCAGAGCGCGTACTAAATATTCAGCGCGCCGTGAAATCCTTCCGCCACGGCGCGATAGTCCCGCTCAAAAGGTTTCAGAAAATGCTGGGGCTGATGGCCTCAGCAGCCTCTGTACTCCAGTTGGGCCTGCTCCGCATGCGCCCACTGCAGATGTGGCTGAAAGCGCGGGTTCCACACAGGGCATGGACAGCGGGTCTGTTTCGCCTCAGGGTCGACCTTCAGTGTGTGTCAGCTCTGGAACCTTGGAGAAAAACCGACTGGTATCAGTCAGGTGTGAGCCTGGGGACCGCTTCGAGTGTAAAGGTGGTGTCTACGGACGCCTCCACCTCGGGGTGGGGAGCGCTGCTCGAGGGCAGACCGCTAGCTGGCCTGAGGTCAGAACGGGAAAAGCTCCTTCACATAAACTGCTTGGAGATGATAGCAGTCGACAAAGCGCTACGGCGTTTTTGTCCCCAGATAACAGGCCACCACGTCTTGGTCCGGTCGGACAACATGTCGGTGGTGGCATACATAAATCGCCAGGGTGGCGTCAGGTCACGAAACCTTTACAGGTTGACGGAACGCCTCCTGGTTTGGGCTCAGCACAACCTGCTCTCACTGAGAGCAGCGCACGTGCCTGGTCACCTGAATGTGGGACCAGACAGACTGTCCAGGAACAATGTTCCAGCAGGGGAACGGTCGCTGCACCCGCAGACGGTCCAGCTGCTATGGAAAACGTTCGGCAGAGCTCAGGTGGACCTATTCGCGTCCCACGAAAACGCTCATTGCCCGGAGTTTTTCTCGAAAAGCAAGGACGCGCTGGCTCATGTTTGGCCCCGCTGCCCCCTATATGCTTTTCCTCCTGTCTCGCTCCTGCCTCAGGTGTTGGAACGAATCAGGGAGAACGGATGCCCAGTGCTGCTTGTAGCCCCGCTCTGGACGAACCAGACGTGGTTCCCTGCCCTGATGCAGCTGGCCAGCACTGCCCCATGGCCTGTACCATTGAGGAGAGACCTCCTCTCTCAGGCGGAGGGCTCGATTTGGCACCCTCGCCCGGAGTTATGGTCCCTGCACGCATGGGCCATCAACGGGTACCCGCTAGCCTCCCAGAGGGAGTGTTAAACACGATCGCGCAGGCTAGAGCTCCGTCTACCAGGCGGCTCTACTCCTCGAAATGGTCTGTTTTCTCTGCATGGTGTCAGGCCCAGAGCCTTTCACCTGTGGAGTGCGGGGTTTCGGAAGTGCTTTCCTTCCTTCAAGAGCTACTGGATAAGGGCAGGACCCCATCCACGCTCAAAGTATATGTGGCGGCCATAGCAACGTTTGCAAAACCGGTGTCTGGCCAGTCGCTGGGGAAAAACGACTTAGTCGTGCGTTTCCTTAGGGGAGCTCGGAGGCTGAACCCTCCAAGGCCCCCTTCAGTCCCGACGTGGGACCTTTCCACGGTCCTGGAGGCCATGAAAGGCGCCCCGTTCGAGCCAATCCAGCTGGTGGACATGAAACACCTGTCGTTCAAGACTGTGTTTCTCATGGCTCTCGCTTCAGTGAAGCGCATAGGGGACTTACAGGCGCTTTCAGTGAGCGCGTCGTGTATGGAGTTTGGGCCTAATGACTCGAAGGTCATTCTCAAACCAAAGCACGGGTATGTCCCGAAATCCCTCAATACGCCGTTCAGGGCCCAGGTAATTTCCCTGTCTGCCCTTCCGGTTCTCAGTGAGGAGGAGGATGCAAGTCTCCTTTGCCCCGTCAGGGCATTAAGAGCTTATGTGTCACGCTCGTCTGTTTTCAGACAGACGGAGCAGCTTTTTGTTTTGTTCGGCGGGCGTTCCAAGGGACTCGCCGCCTCAAAACAGAGCCTATCCAGATGGATAGTGGATGCCATTGCGCTCGCTTACTCTGCGAAGGGCTTACAGTGCCCCTTGGGTGTCAGGGCGCACTCCACGAGAGGCGTGGCCTCTTCGTGGGCATGGTCTAGCGGGGTTTCCCTGCAAGATATCTGTACGGCCGCGGGCTGGGCCTCGCCGTCTACATTTATAAAATACTATAACCTGGAGGTACCCGCCTTACAAGCTAAGCTTTTGGCGGTCTAAATTCAGTGCTATCTGCCCCGCTGTGCGGCCCAGATGCTGAGTTTACTGCAGCCCCATGAGTATTGACTCACGTATGGCCACCCAGATCAGGCTGAATGCTTTCACCCTGGCTGCGCGTTTGATTGTCATATAATTCATCATAACTGACCCCGCTGGGTGCTTTTTTATAGGGAATGACGCTTCCAGCCTCTCTTCCTCTACTCTATGTGAGTTTATGGTGATTATGCACTACATGAGCCCTGGGCTTCGGCCCCTGGGACTTTGGTGTTGGATCCCTGTACGCACGGCATGATGCATTGTGTTCCCCTAGCGTAAGCTATTACGCAGTACGAGAGATACTCTCGTAAGAGAACGTACTCGGTTACTAACGTAACCTCGGTTCTCTCTAGAGAGGGAACGAGTACTGCGTATCTTGCCGTGCGTGGAATACGCTCTGGTTCGCTTCAGCGATAAAAACCAGCTTGTATCAGCCTAACGAGCATATTTATAGGGCGAGACCACGCCCCTTCTGGCGGGACGTGACGATATGGGCGCGAATTGCCCCCATTGGTCATTACGTCACGCAGAGTCTCTCTCGATAGGCTGCTGCATTTGCTGCAGAGCAACCAATAGGCGCGCGAGCTGTTTCGCCTATGTTTGCTTGCTGCTGCAAAGCGTTTTACATTAATAAAAAATTAAGGATAATTTTTGGCTTCAATATCTCGCGGAAAAGAGTTTTTCCCCTAGCGTAAGCTATTACGCAGTACTCGTTCCCTCTCTGGAGAGAACCGAGGTTACGTTAGTAACCGAGTACGTTTTCATGAGCTGTATGCCAAAATCATCAGTATTAAAACAATAAAAGACCTGAAATATTTCAGTTGGTGTGCAATGAATCTAAAATATATGAAAGTTTAATTTTTATCATTACATTATGGAAAATAATGAACTTTATCACAATATGCTAATTTTTTGAGAAGGACCTGTATAAATAATTTTACTTTTTCAGTTAATTTAATATATATACATACATTTATTCAAACTGTATATTACATTTTGATTTTAAAATATATATTTAGATATGTAAAATTATTTAAGTGTAATAGAATATCACATTTTAAAATAGTGTATATATATTAAATAATAAATTTTACTTTTTAAAATAATAAAATTGTATATATATAAATAATGAAAAAAAAAAATATATATATTATTTAGTTTATTAAATGTTTGTTGCTAGAAAATAACAAAGAATGTGAATGATATTAGTTTTTTGGCATTAAAAGAGTCTTTCAAATTATTTTCAGTGCCATAAATTGAGTATCAGTTTAACCGATTGTAAAAAGACTTTTGTAGACGGCATACGGACATTTTGTTCAAAACCCCCTCTTTTTTCATGCCATCGCTATGTTTATAATATTTTAATATTTAAAAAAGGTGAGATTCGGGCTGTTAATTGTGTGTGCGTACTTTTCTAGATAATTTTGGCAGTAGGTCGTCGAACTTATAATACCAACCGGAAGTGACGCAACAGATGTTCGTAAGGTGCATCAGTTGCTGCGGCTACTCTTATTAAATCACTGCGTTCGAATAATGCACGGTATTGATTTCATCATAACTGACATGCGATATTCTGCTGAATTATGAGAGTAACTCTGATTTACATTCCAGCGACGCTCAGCCCTGTGTGGTTGATCTTCAGTCCTGAAGTGTGCTCTTCTCTAGTATGCAGGGAGCTGAAGTAATTGGTCGCAGTGTCCTGATCATTACGTGCTGCGATGATAAAATGGGTCAAATTCGCTGCGATAAGTTATAAATCGTGTTAAGAGTGTAAAATGGACTATAGACGCAAGAGGAGACTGACCTTCTTCACTATAGGACTGATCTTCTTACTGAGCGGCATCGAGTACGGTAAGTTCACAGACAAGTGTTAACGTGACAATTATCAGTATGGCTAATATCAGTGCTTTCTTTAAAATAATTCTGTTTTGATGGTATCAGACGATATTACCACAGTAGAACAGAACAATTGTCATTCATATTTAGATATTCTTCAAGCCACTGGTACTCCACACTAGCATGACATTAACTTACTATGGTAACTTACACGTCAAAATATTGATAAAGTATCATGTCGTGTCGTGGTGCTTTTTTGTGTGTACCCTTTTTGGATTCCTTATATCAAAATAAATGTATACATATAAATATAGCAAATAATGTTACTAAATGTTTCAGATGTCATATGAATATGATTTACCACACACTCCACAGAATGTTGAATCTTGAGTTGATTTCGTTTTTTATTTGAATTGGAGTTCAATTTTCCTCACACTTTACAGAATGTTGAATCGGAATGTAACGTAAATTGATTCAAATTTAAATGGAATTTTCCACAAATGCCACAAAATGTTGAATTTAATATAACATTTATTCAGACTTTGATTCTTTTGATTTGGAATTTAAATTGAATTTGCCACGAGCGCCACCAATTTTTGAATTGAAATTTGAATCGATTTGATTTGAACTCAAATGTGAGTTGAATCTACTACACACTACAGAATGTTGAACTGACATTTTAGTGGATTTGGATTTCAAGTACAGAACATTTATCATTAATTTAACATAATATTAACATATACTTGTTAAGGTAATGGGAATTTAACATAATGTTAAGTTAATGGGACTCCAAAGTACCATAGGTTACCTTGGTAAACATTAAAATATTAATATTGCTATGGTAAAAAGAAAAGAAAAAAAGTTCTTTGTCATTAGTTTATTTTATGTGGATTCCTTATATAAATGTAAAATAAATAAATAGGCCTAATGTTGTTAAATGTTTCAGTTGTCAGGGAAAGTTTTAATAATGTAAATCACCCTTATTCTTGACTCCATATAATAACAAGGATACTGTCACATTCATCACAAACGTATAACGTGATGTTGCTAATAACCGTGACTGAATTGTTACTTGTTTCTAATACACTTGTTTCTTGTATAAGAGACATTTTCTGACATTCCTGTCTCAGAATCACTCTTTGTGTTCAGAGATTCTTCAGATTTTTCATAATAGTGAGTCACAAGTTTCTCCATATATATATATTGATAAACTGGCGTTAATTACTAAGCTGACTATCTATAAAGATAATAATTAAAATATCATATGAGATGTGCCAGTAATATTGACATGCAGATGTTTTAATTCCAGCTGTGATTTTGCCCACGATATGGCGGTATCTGCAGACGCTGGATGCGGCGCCGTACTTCCTCGGCCTCAGCCTATCAGCGTTCAGCTTCAGCGGGCTCCTCGCCGGGCCTCTGTTCGGCCTCTGGTCCGACCGCACTCTCGGCACCAAGAAGATCATCCTGTTCGCCAATGTCTTTGAGATTGTTGGTAAGCCTGTACCTAATGGAGACTGCGCTTGCAACATCAGTGGCTTGTGGGTAACCTCTCTTTCTGTCTGTCTTTAGGGAATTTCTTGTATTTTATGGGATACTCCAAATGGTTATTGCTCGGCAGTCGTCTAGTTGCAGGTGAATTTCAATCTAATTTTTTTAAGTGTGTGTGTGTGTGTGTGGTGCTTTAGTGATCGAACTGGTTTGTGCTGTTCTAGGTATCGGCACTGGTGCTGGATCCTCTATCTTTGGCTTCTTGACCCGAAACACGGCCCCTGAGGACCGCTCGACTGTGTTCGCTGCGGTCATGGCCTGCCGTCAGGCTGGGCTTCTCATTGGTACGTGCAAAACAACCATTAGACCAAACATGGGAACTAATAATAGTAGTCGATACCTTTTAGATTCAGCAACTATTCTGCTGAACACACTCTTAAAGAAAAAAAAAGGGGGTCATATGATGCTATTTTAAGTTTATTATTTTGTTTACTTGGTGTGATAGAATAAGGTTGCATCCTTTAATTCTAAAAAACACATTGTTTATCACATATTGTACATTATTGCAGAACCTCTATTCCCAGTCTGTCTGAAATGTGCTAATTTCTACAAAATCCCCTCCTTCTGAAAAGCTCAGAGAGCTGTGATTGGCCAGCTGACCCCGTGCGCTGTGATTGGCCGAACACCTCAGGCGCATGTTGAAAATGTAACACCCTTTACTGTAACTGCGAGCTTCAGCTTCCAAGGCTTCTTCAGCAACTGCAAACACACAGTTAAAGCGATAGTTCACCCTAAAATGAAAATTAAATCATCATTTAAAAAAAAAAAGTCCTATATAATGGTATTGAATAATGATCCGCGTCAAGCTTTTAAAAAAAGGCACAAAAGTATTTCAGAATGATCCCATGCGACACGTGTCGTATATTCCGTGTGTTCTGGGGGTTCGTGATAGGGCTTGGTGAAAAACACGAAATGTAATGTATTTTTCATTAAAACTCTTGACCTTGCCCGTCGGTCTTCTGTGCTCGACTGCGTGATGTGTTCATGAGACTCTATCAGCGCTACAGTTCACTCAGTCTCGCACAGAAAAACACACAAGTTGTGAGAAATCGAGATGAATAAATATGTGAAAAAAAAAATGTATATATATACAGTACATAACAGAAGTATATATAAGTAAATATACATAAGTGAATACACCCATGCTAAAGTTGAGTAAAAAGAGGCATAAAAAATCATCTTTTGGAGAATGATCTTAATGCGTTAATTTAAAAAAAATTAGGAAAAATCCAACCTTTTAAGGACACTATCGTAAATAAATAGACACCCCTATGTTAAACTCCCATAGAGGCAGGCAGATTTTTATTTTTAAAGGCCAGTTATTTCATGGATCCAGGATAATATGCATCCTGATAAAGTTCCCTTGGCCTTTGGGATTAAAATATCACACACCCTTCACCAAACCTGGAGATTGGCATGGGGCACTTTCCATAAGATCATCTCTCAATGCAAATCAAACCAGCTATTAGGCTAACTGAAATAACACCATGCCAATCTCCAGGTTTGGTGAAGGGTGTGTGATGATGTTGCATATTTTAATTCCAAAGGCCAAGGGAACTTTATCAGGATGCATATCCTGGATCCATGAAATAACTGGCCTTTAAAAATAAAAATCTGCCTGACTCTATGGGAATTTAACATAGGGGTGTCCTGACTTATGCACCCTGTATTTTCCTATTAGGAAGAACATTTATTTATATGATACATTATTCATTCAGAAAGAAAATTGGTGTCCTTAAAGGTTGGATTTTTCCTCATTTTTTAAATTAAGGGATTAAGATCAATTTCCAAAAGATGATTTATTATTTTTAGACAACTTTAGCATGTGTGTGTTCACTTATGCTAAGCACTGTGTATATATATATATATATATATATATATATATATATATATATATATATATATATTTCTTAAATGAAAAAAATTTGTGCTGGGCAACGATTAAATAAATGACAAAAATAAATAATTTTCATATACACAACTGTTCAAAAGTTTAGGGTCAGTAAGATATTTTTTTAGTGCTAGGCAACGATTAATCACATCCAAAATAAAAGTTTGTGTTTACATTATATATGTGTGTGTACTGTGTATAATTATTTTGTATATATAAATACACACATATGCATGTATATACTTAATAAAAATGTATATGAAAATGATTTATTTTTCTGGTGATGACAGCACAGTCTGGTGATAATACTGTTTTCCGAATGCTGACTTTTTCCCGTTTTTCTTCTAGGTCCAGCGTTCAATATCTTTCTCCGACTCTGTGACTTCCAGGTCGGGCCTTTCACAGTGAACAAGTACACGTCCCCAGGGGTGAGAGACCGAAGCGTCCCGGTCTGAGCGCGTTTGCAGACACTCTCACCCAGATGATCTGTTGTGTTTTTCAGCTCTTCATGTGTCTGCTGTGGATCCTCCTTCAGTTCGTAGTCCTGTTCATGTACTGGGACTTCAGTCCTCCAGACGACAGGCGTCAGAGGAGCGGAGAGGTGCGGGAAGAGGAGGAGTGCAAGCCTTTGGTTGGGCCCAGTGAGCTCACCGGGTCGTACGGGACGGTCACCAGTGTCCAGTCCAGAGTCTCTTCAGTGGCCAATGGAGAAGTGGCTCATGTTTCCCCTCCACCGGAGGACGTCAGCTCCAGTCCATTCAAGAACTTCAGTGCCAGCAGAGGTGAACGCAAAAATACATATTCTCAAAATCTGAAAAATAACATTAATTCGAACAAGTTAATTAGTTTGTCTG
This sequence comes from Gila orcuttii, assembly GCA_026230005.1. Classification (NCBI taxonomy): domain Eukaryota; kingdom Metazoa; phylum Chordata; class Actinopteri; order Cypriniformes; family Leuciscidae; genus Gila; species Gila orcuttii. Next base: position 39,833,362 of record JAPDVR010000020.1, on the reverse strand, counting down.
TCCTGAAGTCGTCATGAAACAGAAGCTGCAGTAGTCTTCCCTATTGTGACGTAGCCTGGCTAACGTCAGACCCAGTCTCATTGAGACGTGGGTCTGGGAACTAGAGGTCTTCACGGGTCCAAAAATTCATGCCCGAACCGGAAGAGACCCGTAATGTTCTACACCGAACCGACCTGGACCCGTCTATTATTTCAAAAGCTGGACCCGGACCCGTGCAGACCCGAGAAATGCCATAAATGTACTGCCCGAAACCGACCTGGACCCGTCTATTATTTGAAAACTGGACCCGAACCCGGCGGGAAGACACAAACCCGACTGGACCCGATTGTCACATATTATTTCATACAAGTTGCGAAAAATAAAACTTTTTGTCTTACCTAATTTTAGTAGCCGTCGTCTCACTTCCTTGTAACGTTAACGTTACCTGACTGACTGTGATGCATTACAATCCACCGACAAGAAAGTTCTATCTATGTTATTTCTCTCGTTGTTCCAAGCTTAATCCACTTATTATTTCAGCTTTAAAAGTCCACTTGATGTCACGGTCATGGATGACAAATGCAACTTTGCACATGTACATTCTGACTCGAGTTAATAACTTTAACTGTTTGCCCTTTTGAACTATAATAACGATTGCTCGTTCAGTGCCATGGCCGCTGACGTTATTTATTTGCTATCATATCTGTGCTCTCTGCTCTGCATTGAGTCTGAATCTGACCACCAAAACTTTAAGATTAAACAAGACGGTTCATTTATGTTATTATAAAAATGGGAGAAAATGTAAAGCGCGGTTTGGCGGAAGCTCTGGTTGCCATAGAAACATGACACGCGCTTGAGACTGCGCGCTCTGCTTCTAACGGCAGAGAGAGAGTGAGATCGCTCTTTTTTTTTTTTTTTTTTGGTTCACACTTTTCTTTACCTAATTTTACAAGTTGCAAAAAAACACAAGTAGTGCTGACTGACTCTGATCGAGTCCGATGACTCCGATCGCACGGGTATTACACACAATGTTAAACAGACCCGGGACCCGAAGTAATAGATTCGGACCCGACCCGGACCCGGCTGATCATTTAAAATATAGACCCGAACCCGTACGGGTCCCGGGTCGGGTCCTGGGTCGGGTCCTGGGTCGGGTCCTGGGTCGACGGGTCTCGGTTGCACTGTGAAGACCTCTACTGGGAACCACATGTTCTTTTTCTCGTATTTGAGGCGTGGTTTACGAATGCCCAGAGCCGTTTATTGGGTGCTACGAATGTCTATCAAATGCGCCTGTACGTAGCTCAGAGCCAATCGTTTCAATTATACCAGATGACGTATGTAGAGCAACAGAAATTAGACGAGGAAGAAGACGATGGGTCAGAGATTTATGTGTACACGATGGCGTTCAGCGACTATTGCCGTTTGTGCTGCATCGAAAGGTAACTTCGCGTCTGCTGCCATGTTGGATCCATAGGTATAAACAAACTTCTTCGGTGTGTCGCATAGACGTCGTCATCGTCTTGCTGCTCCCTCCCCGTTCTGTGATTGGTCCCCTCGCTGAGGCGAAAATCTGGTCCATGGAATCCAGGCTGCCTAGCGGCGTGAATTAAATCGCGCTGCGCGCAAGGCAGCATAAGGAAACCCAGGCTAATTGTGATGTATATCTGAGTGAATCGGCACATGAACAAGAACAAATGTGGGCGGGGCTTGATTTTGTCTGTGGGGAATTGATTGGATGGTTATGGTTTGCTATTGGTGGATCTCATATGATTGACAGGTTGCCCCGCCCTCGTCATCAGAGAAGAGAAGAGATGCTGCAAGAGGGAGGGGAAGTTATTCCGATTCAAGATTATGAGGAACACGAATTAAAAAATAACGATGTGCACCGATAAATCATTTATAATAAATACCGCAATATTCCATAAAAAAACAAGAAATGTTCATTTTGATTTCTAATGACCTTTAAGTTTTGTGTCCTATCAAATATGAAACATTCTGTAATGGAGTAATTTGTTTAATTGGAATTCGAATTGATTTGGATTTGAATTTAATTTGAATTTAAATGTAATTTGCCACACATTCTAGAAAATGTTGAATTGGTAATGTTGATTGAAAATCACAATTTTTTTTATTTAAATTTAAATCCATTATAATTTGCTTTGAGCTGAAATTGATTTAAATTTGATTTGGAATCGGGATCTTCACAGGATTTAAATTGAAACGAGTGGAATTTATTGAATTGTGATTAATCTGTCAATTGAAGTTTAAAATAAACCTTTATCCTATTAAACTGTTACTGTCTTATATATTTAAATTTATATGTGTATATATATATATATAATATATATTATAAGCAGACAACTTGACTTATTAGTATACTAATAGGATTACTGTAGAATTCTTTTATTAGACTTTCAAAGCTGCTTTATCTTTGCTTATAAGATGTTTGTTTAGTGCTGTAGAAAAACACACTAAATGATCAGATAAGTTTGAATCTCACTAAATATAAATTGAATGTGAATATGTGAAACCTAGTTTGACATATTTTAGTGTTTACTAACTGTATAATAAAATCAGGCCACTGTACTGTACATTTGTGTATGTGAATCAGCAGGTTTAATATACATTTGTGTGTTTCATCGTTTTCACTTTCAGAGTTCCTCAGAGAGGAGGTGGTTGTGCTGTTGGCAGCTCAGTTTATCACACTGTTTAATCAGACCGCTCTGGAGGTGAACACACACACACACACACACACACACACACACACACACACCTGCAGTAGCAGGTTTGGCAAAATTCTGAATTTAACAATTGACACATTCAATTTCATGTGAATTTAAATTGAGTTGGCCACGCTCAAACGTTGAATTTGAATTGAATTTGCCACATAATTCACAGAATGTTGAATTGGAATTTGAATTGATTTCGATTTGAATTTACCACACACTTCATAGAATATTGAATTTGTGAAATGATCTGGATTTGGATTTGAAATGATTTAAACTGGAATTTGACTTGAATTTGCCACACACTTCACAATGTTGAATTTGAATTGATTTGGATTTCAATTTCAATTGATTTGAATTCAAATTTAATTTGCCACACATTCCACAAAATGTGTAGATTTGTTTTTTATTTTTCTTGCCACAAGCTCCACAGAATGTTGAACTGAAATTTGAATGGACTTGGATTTGAATTGTAACTGTAACTGAATTGAAATCACGGCATGCCCACAGGATTTTGAATTGAAATGACACTAAAGGGAATTTATTGAATTGTAATTTAGATTAAATGCAAGTTTTGTGGGAAAATGTCATCATTCATTTTTAACTAATTATGCCATCAAAGCAAAATTTTAATTTTGCAATATGTCACCACTTTGTTTTCAGTTTCTCCATAAAATGAAAGTTAATTTGACGGCTGCAACAGCTAATCGATAACGAAAATCATCAACATTATCGATTAGTCATGTCTGCCGACAATGAACGGAAAAGTTCCGCCACCAGTCGTATCAGATGCGTGTGCTGTTTAATGTGTGATATGTTACGTTAATATCCTTATCTGTAAATGTTACAAATTCACACGAGTATTTCCATTTCGCATGAAGGCTCGTCATGACAGTCTGCGTTAAACTTCAGACTTTACCGAATGAGCGCCGGCGCGCGCGTGCGTGTCAAACGCACATTACAGAGGAAGACAATTAATATGCAGCGCAAAAATATAAATTTTGCTGTTGTTGGATGTTAAATTTAGGTTTAAAAGTCTACATGTAATTCAAGTATTTTATGAGAGTATTACCTATAAAGGGATAACTGTGTGCAAATGAATATAAAAGACGTTTCTAACATGTACAGGATAAAGAAATGAGTCCAGTGTCCAGAGTAAATGTGTGTGTTCCCGCAGAACACTCCTCTAATCTGTTAGTTTGTGTTTATATGTTTTTTTTTTATTATCTTAATTTTTAATGTAGAGTTTTAAACCTTTCTTTTTGTTTTATAACTCATATAATGTATAGCTTATATATAGATACATTCACTATATAAGTTTTCATAGCATTCAGTTGGCACGTTTGTTTGAAGGACAGCATTGGGCAGGATGTGTGTTTTTTCCAAAAAAAAAGGCTTTTTATCCAATTAATCAAAGTAATAATCGGCCAACTAATCAATTATCAGAATAATCGTTAGTTGCAGCCCTATTTAATTTATTGCAATACATATAAATGAAATAGTTGAGATTTAAAACTGACAATTTTTTCTTCCTTAAATTCAAATTCCAATTCTGCATCCATTTTGTGGCCTCATTTCAAATACAGTAGTTGTTTTTACTACTTTTTATGGCTGTTTGTAAGTGTAACACTGTCCCTGCAGACTATGGTGACTCCTCTGACGCAGGAGTTCTTTAACTTCGGCGAGCTGGAAAACAGCATCATGTACTGTGTCTGTGGCGTGGAGGTGATCGCTGGGTTCGTGTTTGTGCGCTGGCTGAGCAAGCGTGTGGCGGAGCGAGTAGTGCTGGCCGTCGGCCTCATCCTCTGCAACATCTCCTGCGTCTGGTGCCTGATCTTCCTGGCCAATCCTCAGGGTAAGGAGGAGGAACACGCCGGCTCGGTGCTGGGGGATCCCACACGGCTCACACACGTTTCTTTGCTTTAGGGGGATTCGCGTGGCTGCTGGCGGAGTTCATCATTGGTGTTTTCCTTCAGGTCCTGGGCCTTCCTTTTGTGGCGGTTGCCCAGGTGTCGCTCTTCTCCAAAATTACATCACAGAAGACGCAAGGTCAGTTAGTAGTAAAACAAAACGCATTACATTGCATTGAATTCTGAAATGATCACTATTAGTGGCTTTTTTTCAAGGGGATGGTTGATTATGATTTCACTTTTTTAACTTTAGTTAGTGTGTGATGTTTGAGCATAAACAACATCTGCAAAGTTACGACGCTCAAAATGTAAAGCAAAGGGAGATATTTACTTTTATAGAAATACAGAAATTTTAAGGACTACAACAAACGTCTGGTAGGGACTACACGAGCTTCCTCCTGGGTTAGTGACATCACTAATCCTAAAATTTACATAAACCCCGCCCCTCGAAACACGATTTATAGATTATCATGACAGAATATGCTAATCAAGAAGATGGTGAACTCCACATCAGCTGCATAAATTCATCAACTAACCATTCAGAAACATCCGGTTGCTTCTACATGTCGTCACTTGTGTCTCCATCTTTGTCCGACTCCGGTTTGAACATATAAGTCTAAAAGTTTTTGAAATTTTCAGTGTGTGTCTGCGTGAGGTAATCGGAGCTGCTGACACTCACACACACACATACTCACACACACGCACACACACAGGCCCTCTGTGCCGGGAGCAGCAGCTCATTTGCGTTTAAGGGAGACTCACAAAAATAGCGCGTTTTTGCTCACCCTCAAAAAGTGACAATTTTAACATGATATAAAAAAATGTCTGTGGGGTATTTTGAGCTAATACTTCACATACACACTCACTTCACAGGACATCAGGGACTTATTTTACATCTTGTGAAAAGGGCATTATACAACCCCTTTAAACTTTTAGGCAAGGCTTTGTCAAGCAAAGTTCATCTAGACAAACTTTTCTAGTTTTTCTGGTTCTATAATCAATGTTTGCTTAGACGAAGACCTTGTTTGTTTGTTCTCAGGATTCAGTCAGGGGATCCGCCGCTCTGTCGGAGGACTGGCCACCATCCTCGGTCCTCTCTGGGCCGGCGGGCTGACCTCTAACCTTTATGTGATGATGGGGGTGATGATGGGTCTGCTTGTCCTGCTTACCGTGAGTCTTGTTTGAAGCATATAGTGCACAGGTTGAAGACATTCGAACAGCTCTATATTTAAACTATATCTCCTTGTGAATGATTGACAGATCATGATGGTGGTGTCATATGAGCGTCTGGTGGAGCCTGTGACGGTGGACAGTGCGACAGGCGCTGAATCTGAAGACTGACACAGGTACTCCACACCTTCAGCTTTCTACCGCCTGCGTCTCGCATTTTTTAGATGCAAAGACACGTTGTGTGAGTGACCCCAAAATGGGAAAAAAAACAAAGGTCCGTCTAGCGCATGTTTCCATGATTTCCATTACACGAGAGTAGATGTTAAGACTTCATGCTGATTTTTACTCGGCTTTCGCCAAGATAAGCACCAACTAAGACGTAGCTTTACAGTAACCTATGCTTCTCCATCCATTTACGCTTCTTTCCATATGGTGATGTGAATCTCCTTCTGTCTGGTGTTAATAGCTGCAGTGTATTTTGCGCGTCAGCACACACAACGGCTGCAACCACAGTGCGGTCCCCTCATTAAAACCGTCTGGATTGAGCCGAGTAGGGGACATCTCTAGGGTCTTCAAGTGGGCACCTTCCGTCCTCAGTGTTTCGTCGACTAGCCCAGGACACCTCAAGAGGGCTCGACAGTGACTCTGGCGTCCCAGAGCCACCCCCCTCCGTCCCCCACTCAACTCAGCCCAGCTTACTGACCTTTACATCCCTCCTGCTGCTGAGGTTGCTCCTTCCTCAGTTCACATGTGACCTAACCACAATCTCTCACAATCTCTCCGCAACCCGACCATACGCGCCAACCCGTTTGACTAAGGCTGTCGAGCCCCACTGCCGTCGTTAAAGCGGTCAGTGGCAACAGTTCTGTATGGCATATTACCGCAAAACACAATATCTGTCCAAACACCATTCCTCATTCACGCAAAATACTCAGGAACGTAATATTACAATGCAAACTATACAAATAAACCAACAGACTCTTCGAGTTTTCAAGAATTCTTCGAAACCGTAGCATGGCGGCCTGTACACAGCCAGCCAGAATCTTTCCGTCTCAACCACAGCCAGTTGCTGCTCCTCTCTGCTGCTTCAGATAAGTTCTTTACTGTGCGACGCAACTCTTGGCCACTGAATCCGACGTCTCTGAGGAACCGGGTTGTAGAGTGTGCCACAAAACCTCGACAACCCACTTCCACTGGATAAACCCGGACTCTCCATCCTTGCTGTTCTGCTTCAGTGGCCAGATGAGCATACCGCAGTTTCTTCCTCTCATACGCCTCATCTACAGCATCCTCCCATGGCACTGTTAACTCTATCAGTTGAACAATGCATGCTGATCCAGACCACAAAACAATATCTGGTCGGAGATTGGCGATCTCAGGTGGAAAAATAAGCCGTTGATCAAGATCAGCCAGCATTTTCCAGTCCCTAGCAGCTTCCAGTTGTCCTGGGCGAGAATTGGTGTTAGCACCTTTTCTTGGTGGTTGCTCGCCTGGGCGGAGGAATATTGTCTTCTGCGTGTAATGTTTTGCTAGAACAGGCGGCAACTTATTGGTCATGTTACGCTTGCCTTCCAATGCTAAAGCCAAACATCGCAGTACTTGGTCATGGCGCCAAGTAAACCGACCCTGGCTAAGAGCCACCTTACATCCTGTCAAAATGTGCTACATGATCCTACTCTCTTCCATTGACCAAAGGTCTTGCCAGTCCATCTTGCGTTGTTCCACACTCTCCCATCTCATCCACTCTCCCTGCTTGGCCTGGGAAATGGCCTTTATACACCTCATCCTCATCCATAGAAAATAATAGAAACGCAGTGCAGTTAAAAGCAAAAACACGTTCTGTGGAAATGGTCTCTTGCTGTTTCTCCTGTTTTGTTGTAGCCTGGAGTATGAAGGCACAGCCCACTTCTGGAAAGGGGGAGGGGAGCAGGAGGTAATTTGCATTTAAAGATATAGACACGAAAACAGTGTGTTTTTGCTTCCACCCAAAAATGACAGGGACACCTGAGACTTATATTACATCTTGTAACACTTACTCACATGAATTAATCATGTTTTTCATCGAGTTTCATGCAGTTATGATGTAATTCAGTATTTCTCGCCTCCCCCTAATTTTATATAGAAACATTTTCCCTTTCATGTCAAAAAGGATCAAGATATAGATTTTAAAAATCACAGATTTATCACAAAGGAAATGTAAGGTCTAATTGAGCATATTTGCATAGTGGGGTATTGTATGTATTTATTTAAAATTCAAATGTATTCATTGACTTCACATCTCTTCTAAAAGCAACATGTTTTTTAATTAGTTGATTAAAATTAATTTTGATATTAAAAGAGTGAAATAATTGAAATTAAACCCTGATTTAGTAGTTTGGCAAAATGTTTATTATTTTGACGGGGGAGAAAATTATATATTAACATATAAAAAAAATATATATAGATAGATTTATTTGTTTTTTACAAAATTGATTCATTTATCATTAATAATTAACATGTGTAACATTAATGTTAAACATATTTAACATTAATATTTAACATTAACGTGTTACAACCAACAAGCAGACACATTAATAATTGCATATTTTTAAATAATTAAATTTTTAATTTAAATTGATATATTGATATAATAAAGTGATATAAAGTTGAAACCAACATGAATACAAAGAGTGCCTTTCAATCAATTTGCTACACTTTTTTTGTGTGGCATGGACAACTCTCTAAATAGTTTTAGCATTGTTAATGAATATGGCTATGTTAAAATATTTGGTTTTGATTATTGCTGCTGCTGCAGAGCAAGTATGGACTTGCTACTGCTAATAGATACACAGACACTCTGCTGTGAGCATGTAAGATATGCTGCTGATGCATAAATACACATTAATCCTGTATCAGATCTAGGCAGGTGGAGCTGGGGAGGTGGAGGGGTTCAGAGGAGCTCTGATACTGCAGGACTAGCTTACAGCAAACACTGAACCAGACTATTTACATGTTCAGCAAGCAATCTCATTGGCTGCAGGATCAGCAGAGGCCAGTCAGCTTGTGTCATGCGGTAATGATGTGATTGCTTAGAGATCCATCAGCCTTAAATAAATGAATAAATGATTCATTTGTGTCTAGGTTTGTGCCGTTGTTGGAGAGCAAGCTGTTTACTGAAACATTGAACTCCAGTAAACCTTTTGGAAGTGGTCTAGGGTTGATTCACTAACATGTGATTCACCGGTGACGACTGAAGAGAATCTGCATTTACTGCTGGAGGAGAGGGGTGAGAACAAAACCACTGAAGGAAACGAGGAGTGTCTTCATCTCTGCTCAGCTGAGGTTTGATCAAAGCAAAGACTCTTTTGATAAATCTAAATTTCTACTATATTTCCTATGGAAATTGCAGTAGATCAAATGTTTTATGATTGAGAACGAACAGGCCACATTCCGAGGGAAAATCCGTTTATGTGTGTCATGATGTTTTTATAGTAATAAAGAGATTATTTCATTAAGTTTAGCGCAATATATTTTGGTGCTGCTGATTGATGATTGAAAAAAAGATATAATATTATTACTTATGCGTTTTTGAAATGATGAACTTCATGGGTCATTTTTAGAAAACTTCAGGATTTATTTCTGATGTATTCATTTCCTTTTTTTCCCATTTGATAAGACTTCTGCTACTTTCAAAAGTCATATTTTACCACCTCAGGCCTGAAGTACCATAATATATGTAGATTATAATTGAAGAAAAAATAATAACCCCATTACATTTCTTTCTCAAAAATATTTTGTAAACCCTGTTACATCTGAAATGTTTTGGGGTTGAATGTTACAGGATTGAATAGTAGAATATTTATCATTTAGGCATAATTTTTCTTATACCAAGAACAATATTTGTTTCTAAAATTAATCAAACAAGATGACTTGATCGTGACAAAAAACCTATATATATATTACATATTTTCATGTCATTAAGACTAAACTTATTTTTTTAAATGTCAGCATGATGGGGTTGAATAGTAAGTGCAAGAATCCTGTGTAAAATCCTGCATTATCAAAATATATAAAACATATATATAAAAAATATATAACATATAAAAAATAAGAAAACAGTGAAAGCACAACATTTAATTTCAGTAGAACCAGTTTTTTTTTTAGTTTTATATATATATATACAGAAATATCCCTTTAAAATGCATTGGTGTTTAATAGGGACATACAAATTGTACTATATTCAGAAAACTAAAATATTTAATGATGTTTGTGTTGATAAAATATTAGATTGATGTTAATAGCCTGTTCAACTGTGTAGAATACAGCATTACATCAACTGTACACTAGAGGACACCCTTAACCCAGACAAAACTATCAGCAACCTTTAAGAATGAGAAATATTGAGGGATTTCTGAATACATGATACATGATTTAATTTCTATTTTTCTCATTTGCATTGGCTGATAGTAAAATGCCAGTATTTGTTAGTGAAATTACGATGATGATCACTACTATTCAACAACATAACACTCTGTCAATTTATATGTTTATAAGAATGACATTATAGTTTTTGATTTTGTTCTTTTTTATAATTAAATAAATATTTTGTCATTCCCAAACGTAGAATGAATGTAATTGTTGTTTTAACATATTCAATATACGTGTCATAATGTGTGTCATGAATTTGCATAATTTAAGTGTGTGGCCAGACATATAGCTCTATGTGGAACCAACAATATTTAGTTATTTTTTTTTGTTTATTAATTTCGTTTTTAGTGCAATTATATGTCTTGTGTTTTAACGTGGTGAATTTAACATTTCGACTTTTGACTAATTGGTCACACTTTATTTAGTCTGATTTTTATTTGACATCTAGTGGGTTCATTAATACAAAATAATGTTTATCCTAGACACACATTGCTCTTTAATTAATAAAACAAACAGAAATAAAATAAAATAGCTTCAGCGTTCTATTTAAACATTTCCATGCCGGAAATAATGGAATCCGTGTCAGCCATGAAATGCAATGTTTGACTTATCTCTCCGATGCTTCTGGTCAAAGAAAGGGTTTGACGTCTTTTTTTTTTTTTTCTTTTCTTGTGTTTTATGTTATTTTTCTCCCATGAAATCTGTTCCCCACTTAGTAAACTGACCTTGGAAAAATGTTGCCAGGCCGGAAACAATTGGATGATTCAGTTCTGTTACAAATCTCCATTTTATTTTTTCTGATCTCTTTAACTTTATAAAAATAAGAATGTTCCTATTATATAATATCACATTTTGGTTGATAATATTAATTAGCAAAAAATGTTTGTACTCAGTATCTAAACATGCAATTTTTGTTGTTGTTGCATTTTTCTATTTATTTTCATTATAAATTATATGAAATGCAAAATAATTTTAAATAAAAAGTTGAACTGAAAAAATAACCAGATGATCATGTTTTCCAGGAAGATTTAGGAAATGTTCTCAAGAAATCTTAATTTTGTTGAAATGTTTGACATTTTTCAGAATCTCGCAATTTGTTATTTCCAGGAATGAATTAAATATTAGCCTCAGATTTGGCTGTAAATCATTGGATAAAATGCAAAGTTTCAGTGCACTGCAAAAAAAAAAGATTTTCTTTCTCAGTATTTTTGTCTTGTTTTCCAGTACAAATATCTAAACATTCCTAAATCAAGATAAAGTTACTGTAGATGCTAAATGACAACAGATATTACGTCTGATTTTCTGAAAAATACAATTGAGTTTATCTGCCAGTGCAGACAAAAAATAAATTTAAAAATTAATTCAAAATGTTTTATGTTTTAAGCCTAAAACTCATTAAATTGTGATACTTTTTTAGTAAACAAGACTTGAATCAAGAGACATTTAATTGATAAGCAAAATGACTGAAGACATGTTGGTATTTATTGCAAAATATGTAAAAAAAAAAAAAAAATCCATGTGAGAAAAACTTATTTTGGAGTTGGAGCTACAATAATAGTATAGCATTGATATTTATATTTCTTATTATTAAACTTTCACAATTGCAAATCAGTTCACCTAAAACATGTAAAATTGAAATATAATATGTAAAAATGTGTTCAATAAGAAATATTATTATGCGTTTTCACAGGGCCTTAAGCTGAGGATCACTCAAATGCTGAATTTGAGCTGTTATATGAAAATTACACAGGGCTCTAATAGAAGTATCAGAAAAAAGTTACAATATTAAAGGAAAATGTTATATTTTTACATGAAAGATTTCTGTTTTCATTCATAAAAGCAATGATCAAATATTGAACAAATATATGAGTAGCCTGTCATTCTGTAATGTAATTATTATGATTAAAGGAATGCTTTGAAAATGCTCTGCATGATTTTCCAGTCCAGTCAACAGGGGGCGCTGTGTTTCTGTGCGAAGGAACCGTTACGCGCCGCGAGTCGCTTAACGATGGGCGGAGCAAAGCTGTCTGAGGGCGTGGCCTATTCGCTGGCCTCTCTGTGAACCCTGAATGTAGAGCGAGGAGGGGGCTGGTTATGAGGGAACGGAAATACGGCACGTTGGCAATGGCGAGGTATTTCGGTCATGTTTTAGAGAACCAGCTCCTAGCCCGCAGGAGGGGTCTGACCGAGCGCTGACCCGGCGATCGGGGTCAGAAGTTCAGAAAATGTCACGTCATAGCTGACGTGAAAGTCTGTGATTAGTTTTGAGCCCGCCCCCCCCCCCCCCCCATGTAAATCTATGATACCAGACGCATGAACTTCAGATGAACCTTGCTTAATTCTGTCATAGGGACAACGAGGGTTTTGTTTGGGTTTATACTTTGTTAGAGATTCAACGTTTCAAAACACTGGAGCAAAATCGGATTTTGTTAGCTCATCCGAGAACTTGACCGAAGTTTGACCTCGCGTACAAGCGACAAATTCGGCTAGATTTCGTAAGCGTCACTAAGATGCCATTATGTGTGCTTTGTGTTAACCTCTCAGTTTTCAATTTACGCACTTTTATCATGTCTAAAACGCCACTGTGACTAAGACTTAAAAAACATATTGCCGAGTGCACTGCACTATAGGTTTTTCAGGCAGGCTTTATTAAATATTAAGATTATACAGTAGTGTTGGAAAATGCTTTTAAGAGTTGTAAATCAAGCAAGTGTCACTGCCTTTAAATAAAGTATTACTGGAAGTGCGGTGACATGTGCGATCGAGCGCTGTAGTCGAACATGTTCCTCCATAATGGATGTGAGATGCATATAAATCTTCAAATCACGGATTGTGGGCAGGAAGAGTGAGGGAATGTCGGGTGGGATTAAAATTTTAGTGGGGAAAAGTCATGGGTGTCGTGAAGGCGTTTGGATGCAATGATGTTGATTTTTGACTATACTCAGTTTTTGTAAATAAGTTTCTTTTAAACTTTACAACATTTTATGAAGAAAAAAAAGTGCAATGTGATTTGCATTTTAATTTGCATATTAATGGTTTTGTTTACCTTAACAAACTTTTTTGTCATCATTTACTCGTTTTTCTAAATTTGTGACTTTTGTTTTACGCAAAAAGAGATATTTTGAAGAATGCACAAGTAAATTGTAAAAAGCATCGTTAGTCCATACAACTTGTATGTTATATTTGTCTGCTAAAGCGATATAATAGATTTGTTTGAATTTTTAGTTGAGTCAGTTTTAAGTCATTCAGATTGTGTTTTAAGGTTACCTGTTAAATGGTTGTAATTCATGAATGCTTGAATAGAAACCTAAGGTTGTTCTCGTTTTAAAGAAGACACTCAGCAGATTTTTGCAGAAGTGAATCTATTTCAAAAAAATGAAAGTGTAAAACATTAATTGAAGTACTGTAAAGCAAATGTACTGAACTAAACATTTTCTATTTATTTTTAAATTGCAAACTTATTTGAACTCTAAAATTGCTAGAAAATCAAAGCTATTTGTCTAACCAAGTTATGTTCCAAATTTGAAGTTGATATCACAAAATTATTTTAAATTACCGCTTCCATTGAAACGCATTGTCCAATTTCAAAAAGTTGTTTAGATATTTACTGGAAAATAAGACAAAATATCCTTGTAAGAAAAACTTATTTTGCAGTTGGAGCTACAATAACAGTATAGCATTGATATTTATATTTCTTATTATTAAGCTTTTTCACAATTGCTAATTAGTTCTCCTAAATCATGCATAATTTAAATAAAATATTAAAGAATATTTTCAATAACAAATATTATGCATTTTCACATGAGGCTTAAGCTGAAGAAGACTTAAATGCTGAATTTTAGTTGTATGTAAATTAAACTGGGCTCTAACAGTCATGGAAGTATCAGAATAAAATTACAATATTGAAATAAAATGTTGTAATTTTACATGAAAGATTTCTGTTTTCATCCATGAAGGCATGATCAAATATTGAACAAATATGAGTAGTGTGTTGTTCTGTAATAATGTAATTATTATCTTTTTAAAGAAGATACTTTGCAGAAGTGAAAGCGGCTTCAAAACACGAAAGTGTAAAAAAAGTGTAACTTTACTGTCAAGCAAATGTACTGAACTAAACTACATTTCAAGTGGATCAAAACCTTTCTTCAAAGTTATACATTCATTTTGAACAACCCGTTCTTGTCTTAGGACAGCTTTGATGAACTTTTTTGATCCACTTCAAATGTTAGCTATATTTTAAAACAAATTTTGTATTTTACGAAATAATTTGTCCTCTAAAATTGATAGAAAATCAAAGTTATTGCTTCAAATTTAAAAAATTCAGCCCGCCAAAATGTTTTAAATCACCGCTTCCATTGAAACGCAATGTCCGATTTCAAATGGAATAATACATAATTTATGATGATAACTATAATGTGTGATGAAAAAATGCCCCGCAAAAAGCTCTGCTATCCAAATTTGCACGGAATGGCGAAAGCGTAAAAAGCATTGTACGCCATACATGATTTTATATCATACAAAATCATGCAATTATATAAACTCCTAAACCAATTATATAAACTCCTAAACCAATTATATAAACTCCTAAACCTAACCATGAGTTTTATAGGGAAAAAAAACACTATATAAGTCTTTCTTTCTTTTTTTTTTTTGTAAAATGAAATTTTCGATCAATTTTTGCCAGCTCGTACAAATTAGTGCAATTTGTCATAAGAATATGTAGAAATGAATCAATACAATTCAAGGAAGAATCAATCAGACTTTTTGTGTGAATTGGATAAACCAAATAATAAAAAAAATGATTCTGTCGCAATTCGAACATCGCAATAGTCGTCGCAACGGTTATATCATTCAGATTTTTTTCCCTTTTGTGTTTCACGAAAGAAAGAAAATGTGCGTTTGGAAGGACAATAGTCTCCGCATTACTGCCGGCGATCTCACAATCGTTCGAACCGGAGCGTAACCTCGTCCTCTTCATCATGAGAGAGACTTTATAACAACTCATTTGTGCTCGTCTACTTTTGTCTTGTGTGATCAGTTTAGCTGGTGTTGAGTAGCAAACACTTTCCCAACAGCGGATGTTTTTCAACAAAAACGTCAGGTCGGCTAAACAACGTTCATTAGTCCAGTGTGTGTAAAGTGTAAAGTCCCCTGCGCCGGCGGTGCCTTCGTGTCAGTTTAGTGTCAGTGCCCCCGTCCTGCCGGCGGGGGGGCGAGGATTATCACCCCATCTGTGTCACCAGCGCTGGGTCACGCTGAGCCGCCGGTCCTCCATCGCTAACCCTGATTAAGTTGATGTGGCGTTCAGTGGAGAAACTGTGTGAAAATCCAAGGGCCGGCGTGACCCACTGTCCTGCCGCTGAACCCAGAAACAACCCAACACATCAGACCCGAGACTCGCGTCACTGACCCAGAGCACTCCGTCACGGCTAATACACTCGTGGAGCCTTTTAGCATGTGCATTTCATACTCTACAAATATGTAAAAGTAGATTTGTAGTTTTTCAAAGTTGTTGTGAGTGGTTTTCGGTGTGTTGTCATGTGGTTGCTTGATCAAATCAAAGTTTATTTATAAAGCACCTTAAAAAACACCGTGTGTACCAAAGTGCTGTACAATTTCAAACGGATAAGATAAAACACAAAGAAAGAAATAATACAATATAAAAATAATAAATACTAATATAAGCTAAAATCAAAGCCTATCGGTCCTTACAAAGTAGCGAAGGCCTCGTCAAACAAATATGTGTTGAGCTGAGTTTTAAACATGGTTACAGAAGTAGAGGATCTGAGCACGATCTCCTGTAGTTTTTAAGCGTGACCGAGGAATTTCAAGGAGCAACTGATTTTGGGATTTTGGGAAGTTCAGAAACATATTTTGGTGCAAGTTCATGCAGAGCTTTTAAAGTATACAAAAGTATCTTGTACTTTATTCTAAAATGAACTGGTAGCCAGTGTAAGATGAAAATCATGTGATCACTTTAGAAAAGTAATAGAATACTTTAATACTCAACGTATTAATTTCACCCCCAAATCGCACCAAGTATGATACATAATAATATTGTTTTTTTGCCTTAGCAAACATTACTTATTACATGTATAAATTGTTGCATTTGGCATTCTTTTTTTAATGTAATGCACAGTATATTAATACATGTATCATCATAAGGTGATTATGCACGGAGGAATGTGTCCGTTGACTCTCAAGACAACTTCTCAACAATTTAACTGTGTATATTATATGAAATGTATATTATATTTATTTTATATAAGTGTTGTTATACATATGTTATTATTATTATTATTATTATGAAATAACTATTTTTATTATTATTATTATTATATTAGATTATTATTATGAAATAACTATTTTATTATTATTATTAAAATTTTCGGCTTGGACTTTGATAAAGAAATTGTTAAAGAACTTTTTAACAATTTAATGGTGATTTTGAAATAGTCAAAATATATTATAAATTGATATTATATTTACTTTATATAAGTGTTGTTATATGCATGTTGTTATTATTATTATTAAATAACAATTTTTATTATTATATTAGATGATGATAATAATAATAAAATAGTTATTTAGTAATAATAATAATAATCCTTCTAATTTCCAGCTTTAACTTTGATAAAGAACTTGTTAATGTAAACTTTCTAACACAATTTAACAGTGATTTTGAAATAGTCAAATAATATAATATAAAATGTATATTTATTTTATATAAGTGTTGTTATATGTTGTTATTATTAACTACTTTATATTATTTTTAGATAAATAGTTATTTAATAATCATTCTAATTTTCTGCTTGACTGATAAAGACTGTTAAAGAAAACTAACAATTTAACAGTGATTTTAAAATAGTCAAAGTTAAACTATTATATAACATGAATTATATTTATTTTATAGTAGTGTTGTTATACATGTTTTTATTATATTAAATAATAATGGTAATAATAATGAGATAGTTATTAAATAATTAATATTATTAATTATTTTTTCATTTATATTTATATAAGTATTGTTATACATATGTTTATGTTGTTGTTAAATAACTATTTTATTATGTTAATGTAATCATTCTTTAATAATTATTGTAAAAAATTAATGTAATTTTTAATATGAAATAATTTAATTTAATTATTTACTTTATTTTGCTTAATGTTTATAAATGGTCAATTATCATATTGTTATTAATATACAATTAAGTTACACATTATTATTACTGTTATTATGCTTAAAAATGATTGGTGGGTGGGTTCCAAAAAATATTTATTATTATTATTTGAATTAATTAAATAAACAATATTATTTTGAGACAGAGAAACAGAGAGAGTGAGAGAGAGAGAGTTCCGATGACAGTTGGCAGCAAAAATATGAGCTCCTGATATCAACAACATTTTTGCCAGAAAATGTAAGTTTTTTATGACTCAACCTGTAATTATATGATTGAAAACTTAACTGTGAACAAAAGAGGCAGAAGATTTTGAAGGTAAGACCTCTAAAAACGATTTAATTTTTTGTCATCACCTAAAAACTGCATAATAACTCAACATATCAAGCTAACTGCTAGCCAAGCTAACATTCCGTGGCAGTTAATTCAGTTGAGAACAACATGGGCCTACCTAAAGAAGAGCTGGAGATAATATATCCAGGAGAAGTTAAATCTACCAAAGAAAAGAAAAGGATGAAAGAGATGATCCTGAGAGAGAACCCAGAGTTACTGCTGTCTGACTACAGTGGACCAGAAGACAATAGAGTCCGGTGTAACCTGCTGTTCTTCACTGAACACCCATCAGCCTGGCACACCATCCTCAGCTCTGCCATGACATTTAGAAGAAAAGGAGGCATCAGCAAAGGCAGACAACTCACTCTGGAAGGAGACAACGACACAAAGCTGATTGTGAACCTCTATCATAACGGAACTGTCATGGTCCAGGGACCAGAAACCAGCCTCAATGAATTCCAGAGGAACTTCAAAAACCTTAAAGTGGAGGTTCAGAAGATTAAGAAAGATCCTGAAGTGAAGAGAAGCGCAGAGGAGGGACTCAGCAACACAACAGACACAAACACTGACCCAGGCTCAAGAACTCCTCTGACAGACAGACATATCAGCACTCCTGCGTCTCCCAAGATAAAGGCCTTGAGAGACAACATCGCAGAGCTGGAGCAGGACTACTACTTGTTTAAAGAGGAAACTACCAACAACATCCACCAGCTCCTGAATATGACCAGCCATCACAGCATTCAACAACTACAACAGCTCTGCTCGGCCGTTAAACATCTGGAGGAGGCCAATCAGGAGCTGCGACAGGAGCTGAGGAGGGTGAGAGAGGAGCTGGGTAGAAGAGAACAACACGGCCACACACTGGAGAGACTGCTGGAAGAGACCAGAAACCAGCTGCACACAAAACAACATCAGCAGTGTGTCAGCACTCAAACACACAGCGCCTCCACCCAGGAACGCATCCCATCATCAGCAGTGTCAGCACACACAAAAAAGAGCTCCTTCACTCTTGAACATCAGCAGTGTGTCAGTACACCATCACTGAGCTCCTTCACTCCTGCAACCCCACAATCTCATCAAGCCCCTCAGAGGAAAGTCAGCAGCAGCATCACACCATACCGTCCACCAACTACAACACCATCCACGAGCACCGGCAGAGATCAGGCGAGTAAAGACAACATCGTCATCCTCTGTGACTCCAACGGCCACCATCTTGACCACAGACGTCTGTTTCCGGGCAGATCTGTGAAGAAGTTCTGGTGTCCCACCTCACACTCTGCTCTGAGACTGCTGCGAGAGGGAGTGCTGGGCGCACCGTCACACATCATTCTTCACACCGGAACAAACGACCTCAGTGCAAGGGTGGACGTCACAAAAGCCCTGTCCAACGTGGTGAAAACAGCCAGCAGGATCTACCCTGGAGCCAAGGTCATCATCTCAACCCTTCTACCTCGCAGAGACGTCCCTCAAAGGATCATCAACACAATCAACGCGGAGATAGCCAACATCTGTGCTTCAATGCCGAGCGTTCACATAGCCAACCATCAGCGCATCACCCATGAGCATCTATATGACCGTATCCACATCCATAGCGAGGGCATGAGACTGTTCGCAAAAACCATCAAGGAGTCAGCCCTGAAACGCCCTCAGAAAACACCCCCTGAGCGCGAGTCAGTCAGACAGACGGACAGCTACGCCGCTGTAGTGGCAGGAACAGGTAGAGCTGACACCACTGACCTGATCCAGATCAAACACATGCTGCAAATTATATGTGACAATATGTTAGCTTAAATACTCATAGTGTGTCTGTCAAGAATGATCATTATTTCTTAATCACTTTTTTATTTTTATTTTATTTTATAATTTATTTTTTTTATTTTTTATTCAATGTGTAAAATTGACCGACTCACCATACTTCGATATATCCTCTATATTACCTTTCTAATTGATTAATCTATATTTTAAAACATGATTGGGTCATGAATTTCATACATTTTTCTGGTAAATCCAATATTCGTCAATGTCATCGTTTAAAATAACATGCTATAACATTCAGGGGATGTTCTCTTCTGCTTTTGGGGAGAAAACTACTAACCCTGATTTTGTAAATATTGTACATAGTTCAGACATAATTATATTACTTGAGACATGGTGTCGTTTAGACTCCAAAATCTGCACTCCTCCAAACTACAGAGAGCTACGAATCCCTTCAATCAAACAGCCTAACATTAAAAACGGAAGAGATTCAGGAGGAATCATAGTTTGGTTTAAAGACCATCTGTGGCATTATATTCAGCCTGTGAAAAAAGGGAAAACACATATTTGGTTAAAACTTCAAAAAGAGCTTTTGTGTTTAGACGAGGACATGTACCTGTGTGCCACATACATCCCCCCATATGAGTCTCCTTATTATAATGAAGACATCTTCCCAACCCTACAGTCAGAGACCGTTTACTTTCAATCTCTAGGATCAGTTCTGTTAATGGGGGATCTGAACGCTAGAACGGGGAAGGAAGCGGATTACATTACCTCAGATGGAGACAAATATATTAACAACTCACATATATATCAACGGAAACACTTTACGAAGGCACGTCAGAATTATGACAACACGATAAACAGGCACGGAAAACAAGTCCTGCAGCTCTGCAAAAGCCTGGGTCTGTATATAGTTAACGGCAGGACAAAGGGAGATTCTCTGGGTCGGTTCACCTACTGCTCATATCTCGACAGCAGCGCAGTAGATTACGCCATCACTGATGTAGACCACAGTAAACTTAACTATTTCACAGTAATGCCACAGCTGCCGTTATCAGACCACAGTCACACAGTCCTCAGTCTGAACAGATCCGTGAATCTCCGGCCTTCAGACCCGAAGGTTAAACTGCACCCCCTCCCCTCCACGTTTATATGGGGTAAAGACAGTCCTGCCCAGTACGAAGCCCAGCTCCACAGCACTCGGGTCCAGAACATGATAGATTCATTTCTATCTACTTCATTTAGTGAAGAGAAGAGAACTATCAATTTAGCAACTCATCAATTAAACGAAATATTCTCTACAGTGGTCAGAAAAGCCCTGAGAAAAAGAAAAAATTATAGATGTAAGAAAGAAATTGCTAAAGATGGTTGGTTTGATAAAGAGTGCCAAAAATTAAGAAAAGAATTAAGATCATTATCTAATATAAAACACAGAGACCCTGCAAACCAACAAACACGAGACAAATATCAGCAAACCCTCAAAACATACAAGTCAATACTAATACAGAAAAAAGTGGATCACATGAAATCAAAGCTTAATAAGATTGAGGAGGCAGTAGATCAGAATTCTTTTTGGGAATTATGGAATAAGTTAGATAAATCGAAAGAACCTAAACACATTCCCATCTATGACCCAAACATCTGGACCGAACATTTTGGAAAACTCTATTCCCAAAACGAACCAACTCTCAACCAAAAACACCTGACCTCCCAACTCCATAACCTGGAACGCACTGTAAAAGACCAGATAAACCATTTAGACCAGCCCATATTACTAATTGAACTAACAGACAAGATAAAATCCCTAAAAAATAAAAAATCCTGTGGCATGGATTTAATATCAAATGAGATGCTGAAACACAGCAGCCCCAAACTGAAAGATGCAATTCTCAAATTATTCAATCTTTTATTAAAAGCAGGACACTTTCCTGAGATATGGAAAGAAAGTTTGATTACACCAATCTTTAAACAGGGCAAGAAGTACGACCCAAATAATTACAGGGGCATCGCAGTGAGCAGCAACCTGGGCAAACTCTTCTGCTCCATCATCAACGACAGGCTAGTTCAGTTCCTCCAACAACACAAGATTCTTAACAATTCTCAGATTGGATTTATGCCTAAACAGAGAACATCAAATCACATTTACACACTCATACAAAAACACGTCCAACAAACAAAACAAGGGAAAATATTTGGCTGCTTCATTGACTTTAAAAAAGCCTTTGATTCGGTATGGCATAATGGACTTTTCCTAAAACTAATCCAAAGTGGAATAGGAGGAAGGACATATGACATTATAAAGGATATATACAACGGGAACAAGTGCGGGGTGAAGATTAATGACAAACGTACTGATTATTTCAGTCAAACTAAAGGAGTCCGTCAAGGCTGCAGCCTCAGCCCAACTCTATTTAATATCTATATTAATGAATTGGCATCAGCACTTGAGAAGTCCTCTTGTCCCGGTCTAACCCTCGACGACAGAGAAATCAAAAGCCTCCTGTACGCTGATGATCTTCTGCTGCTGTCTCCTCATGAAGAGGGTCTGCACCAAAGCCTCTCGCTTCTGGACCAGTACAGCAGCGACTGGGCCTTACCCATCAACATGGACAAGTCCAAAATCATGATCTTTCAGAAAAAACCTCGCCTTACTGACAAAAAATACAAATTTACACTTGGGGGAACGATTCTTAATCATGTCACCTGTTATAATTATTTGGGTCTGACAATCTCAGCTTCTGAAAATTTGACACTGCAATAAAAGATCTGACTGATAAAGCACGTAGGGCTTATTACAGTATAAGAAAACCCCTGTTCAAATTTAACCCACCCATTAAACTGTGGCTGAAAATCTTTGACAGCATCATCAAACCCATCCTTCTTTACGGCTGTGAAATCTGGGGCCCCAAATTTAATTAAATTATGAATCCTGGGACAAAACTCCCGCTGAAATTTTCCACCTTGAGTTCTGCAAGAACATCCTGGGAACTCACAGAACGCTCCAAGTCTGGGTTGCCGGGCAGAATTAGGCAGATTCCCTCTCCTATCTGAAATCCAGAGAGAGCCGTAAAGTTCTGGTTCCATCTATCAGACGCGCAGACAGAGAGTTACCATCACTGCGCTCTCAGATACAGGGCAGGACACACAGAGAGCGACCCCATGCTACATTTAGTGGAAAAACACCAACTCAATTCATCAATTCAATTTAGACACTCAAAAGTAAAAGAAATAGGGAAAATAACCAAAGAAGAATACATACACGATTGGCAGATAAAGGTCACACAATTAAATAAATTACAATATTTCCACAAAATAAAGTCAGATTATAAATTGGCACCATACCTGACTGATATCAGGAACTATGGTCAGAGAAAACTCTTGACAAAGTATCGCATTAGTGACCACAGTCTGTGTGTGGAGACGGGCCGACACAAGCAGAGCTGGAGAGAGAGAGAGCTCAGACTGTGTTCACACTGCACTGATGGAGAGAGAGAGAGAGAGAGAGAGAGA
>JAPDVR010000020.1:39467164-39807164 GCA_026230005.1 Gila orcuttii | reverse complement strand
TCAATTCATGCACAAGATGTTCTTCGGAACATTCCCGCACTGTAATGAAAAGAGTTGTATTAAATTCGAATAGAAGTGGTCTTGGTCGTTCCATCTGACTAGAGATGTATGTCTTTGCTCAGCCAATGTTTTGATTTTCTGCTTCATATAAGTGGAAAAGCATCAGTCCCAGAGATCTGACCCAGTTTTTGGTCTGGTCTGTGCTGATGGAAATAAATTATTCAGCAAGGACGATGTTGTAGATGTGTGGAATTAAACCGTAGTGTAAATACACCTGTAAGGAGCATATATGTTCTGTGGTCCACAAACAACAGAGGGATACGTGTTATATGTGAGATACGTGTTATATGTGAGATACGTGTTATATGTGAGATACGTGTTATATGTGAGATACGTGTTATATGTGTTATATGTGAGATACGTGTTATATGTGAGATACGTGTTATATGTGAGATACGTGTTATATGTGAGATACGTTATATGTGAGATACGTGTTATATGTGAGATACGTGTTATATGTGAGATACGTGTTATACGTGTTATATGTGAGATACGTGTTATATGTGAGATACGTGTTATATGTGAGATACGTGTTATACGTGTTATATGTGAGATACGTGTTATATGTGAGATACGTGTTATACGTGTTATATGTGAGATACGTGTTATATGTGAGATACGTGTTATATGTGAGATACGTGTTATATGTGAGATACGTGTTATACATGTTATATGTGAGATACGTGTTATATGTGAGATACGTGTTATATGTGAGATATGTGAGATACGTGTTATATGTGAGATACGTGTTATATGTGAGATACGTGTTATACGTGTTATATGTGAGATACGTGTTATACGTGTTATATGTGAGATACGTGTTATATGTGAGATACGTGTTATACGTGTTATATGTGAGATACCGTGTTATATGTGAGATACGTGTTATATGTGAGATACGTGTTATACGTGTTATATGTGAGATACGTGTTATACGTGTTATATGTGAGATACGTGTTATATGTGAGATACGTGTTATATGTGAGATACGTGTTATACGTGTTATATGTGAGATACGTGTTATATGTGAGATACGTGTTATATGTGAGATACGTGTTATATGTGAGATACGTGTTATATGTGAGTTACGTGTTATATGTGAGATACGTGTTATATGTGAGATACGTGTTATACGTGTTATATGTGAGATACGTGTTATACGTGTTATATGTGAGATACGTGTTGTACGTGTTATATGTGAGATACGTGTTATATGTGAGATACGTGTTATACGTGTTATATGTGAGATACGTGTTATACGTGTTATATGTGAGATACGTGTTATATGTGAGATATGTGTTATACGTGTTATATGTGAGATACGTGTTATACGTGAGATACGTGTTATACGTGTTATATGTGAGATACGTGTTATATGTGAGATACGTGTTATATGTGAGATACGTGTTATACGTGTTATATGTGAGATACGTGTTATACGTGTTATATGTGAGATACGTGTTATACGTGTTATATGTGAGATACGTGTTATATGTGAGATACGTGTTATATGTGAGATACGTGTTATACGTGTTATATGTGAGATACGTGTTATATGTGAGATACGTGTTATATGTGAGATACGTGTTATACGTGTTATATGTGAGATACGTGTTATATGTGAGATACGTGTTATATGTGAGATACGTGTTATATGTGAGATACGTGTTATACGTGTTATATGTGAGATACGTGTTATATGTGAGATACGTGTTATATGTGAGATACGTGTTATACGTGTTATATGTGAGATACAGGTTATATGTGAGATACGTGTTATATGTGAGATACGTGTTATACGTGTTATATGTGAGATACGTGTTATACGTGTTATATGTGAGATACGTGTTATATGTGAGATATGTGTTATACGTGTTATATGTGAGATACGTGTTATACGTGAGATACGTGTTATACGTGTTATATGTGAGATACGTGTTATATGTGAGATACGTGTTATATGTGAGATACGTGTTATACGTGTTATATGTGAGATACGTGTTATACGTGTTATATGTGAGATACGTGTTATACGTGTTATATGTGAGATACGTGTTATATGTGAGATACGTGTTATATGTGAGATACGTGTTATACGTGTTATATGTGAGATACGTGTTATATGTGAGATACGTGTTATATGTGAGATACGTGTTATACGTGTTATATGTGAGATACGTGTTATATGTGAGATACGTGTTATATGTGAGATACGTGTTATATGTGAGATACGTGTTATACGTGTTATATGTGAGATACGTGTTATATGTGAGATACGTGTTATATGTGAGATACGTGTTATACGTGTTATATGTGAGATACAGGTTATATGTGAGATACGTGTTATATGTGAGATACGTGTTATACGTGTTATATGTGAGATACGTGTTATATGTGAGATACGTGTTATACGTGTTATATGTGAGATACGTGTTATATGTGAGATACGTGTTATATGTGAGATACGTGTTATACGTGTTATATGTGAGATACGTGTTATATGTGAGATACGTGTTATATGTGATATATGTGAGATACGTGTTATACGTGTTATGTGAGATACGTGTTATATGTGAGATACGTGTTATATGTTAAATCTGTTTCAAGCGGTGAGAGATGCGGTTAGCACATGTCCTGTGAAATGTTGAGATCAATATATAAATGTCAAGAAATATCTGAACCGACTGCTACATTTAAAAGAAGCAGCACAAATTTGATATGATTTATGGGTATATTTCCGTGTTTTAATTGAAATACTAATACTCATAATTTTAAATGATTTAATAAGTTTAAGCTTTTAATAATTTTAAGTTGTTTGTTCGATTTTCCTTATTTTGAATTTAAACTACTAGCAATTTTTTTTACTTAAAATATTGACTTTTCTTGGAGCATAGATAAAATAGAACAGATCACACGAGAATAGCCATAACAATGCAAAGATATATATATATAAATTCACAAAAGAGAGACATTGTTACTGAAATAACTCATAAATCAAACCGGAATGAACTGAACACAAATCATCTTTTAAGTAATATTTGTCACTCAAAAAAGATGAACAAGGAAGGTTGTGCACTTTACATAATATATTTATATTTAGTTTACTTATAATAATTGTGTTTTTTGACTTTAAATGCTTTTTTCTATTAAGGTCCACGTAATTATTTCTCAACTTAACAGTACAAAATCCTAACGCGTTGTCTAAACACAAACCATTTATGTTAAGTAAAAAATTCTTACATCCAGAGGGTGGCGCTATAGTGCGACGCCAACTTCCATTTTGCCCTAACTTAATTTGATTGTGTTCAATCTGCTTAAATATATGTAAAATTTAAGTTTACTTATCCATTTGTGTTGGATTACATGATTGATTTGTGTTGCATTAACTGAAACTGGGCGGTGCTTGTTAGTTCCCAGCATGCTTTGCATATTATTGAATTAAGAGAATAAATGTTAAAATTAAGTGTTATTTTATGGGGTTTTTTTTTTTAATGAGAAAAGGGGAAGACTTGATAGTGTGTAATTGTGTTTAATGTTCAATTACATTGGAATTATTAGAACCATTTAAATTACAGTGGGTTACCATTGTGGAGAAGAGTGGAGCATTTTGTTTGACTGTGGACTGATTTAATTATTTTCTACTGCTTTGGTTGAAGGAGCATGTAAATCTTAGCATTTAAGATGCTAATATGTGCTACTGCTAGCAAATAGCTAGCTATAGTCTATCAATTCAATTATGTGTCACTAAAATAAATGAAATATTAATGGATGAATGAATATATAAAATACTTGAATCATGTCAGGAAGCCTTTAAAAATTCATTTTGAGACTACTTAAATTGGGTCGCTTAAAATGACTTAATTCCATGATGTTGAAGTTACATGAACAAATTATGTTTGTTTAACGTAACCCAGTTATGTGGAACCTGTTGACGAAATAAAATTAATTAAAGCCAACATATAATTTTTTTGAGTGTAATAGGTGAATTTTGCATTGAGGTTTACAGGATTTTTTTCCATAAATATCTAATTACTAAAAAATATCTGCAAAGCCTTTTTTATTTACCTCAGCTATGTTGAAATATAAATATACTGGAAACATCTTTAAATAATGCAATCTATAAATTGAATGCAAATCTAATAAATGTAGCTATATTGTTTTGATTTAATTTAATTTTGATGTTTATTAGAACACAATTAAACACTAAAGTGTGTATTAAGGTGCAATAATCAATACAGAAATCCTTGATAAAAAAAATACTGTTTAAAGTAATGCATCAAATTTTACAATACATTTTTTTTTGTAAAATGTTTTGCAATATCATTTAGTTTTTTTAACCGTTTTAAATGGTATGTTTAGTTATATTAATGTTCAGTAATGTAAAACAGCAAGATTATGCTTAACTACAGTCATTTGATAATTTTATTTAAAAATATACAGGTTTATAATTGCACCTTAAGCCATGATATGATGGTTGAATTATTCTGTAGTTGGTCACTCAATACAGTTGCTCACAGATAGAGTTTATTTGAATACATTTAATCGATTATTTTACATTTCATTAATTATGAATGATCAACTTTAGTTCTAAAGTCTACTACTATTTTACAACAAATTATCCACAATCTTTTGTCTATGTAAATGCACTAAAGAGTTAAGTATTTAAATAAAATAAAAGAAAGCTTAAATTAAGATAAGTTGCAGTATTTCCATGTTGTTATTCACGTCCCACTTTCAGCATTGCATGCTCTATATCCAAGATGACAGAATATGACACAATTCCCCCCAAAAAAGTAATTGTAGTTTCAGCTTCATGATATCTAACCTTGATTACTGAATTCTACTGTCATTCTAGAATCTTAGATGTAAAACTCTACAAAAATCTACATGTAAACAGCCCACCTTTCTGCTTTAACAGTCAGAAATGATCATTTCATTTTTGTTTTTGTTTAGAAGAGTAATTAAAGAGACAAAAATAGATAAACATAGAATGAAATTGGGCCTAGTACAGAGCCAGGTGGCACCCCTACAGTATTTTTGTTACCATAGACTTTTACACTTCATTGAAAAGCCTAGGCCTACTGCACATTATCATGACTGCAGGTTTCTAAACTGTGATGTCTATGTAGATGTTGCTTTTTACTGAAAACACTGCATTCGAGGGCCACAGAAGTCAAGCCTGAACTCTTGACCCCATCCAGTGATCCCGGTTTAAATATAGGCGAACCAAACTGCCGCAGTCGGTGAAATAACAGCAAGAAGAGCTGGCCCGGTGACTCGCGCTTACTTAAGGGCACGAGCTTGGAAACAGACTGTGGATTGGTGCCCTAATTACATCAACATGTGAGCGTGCTTCTTTTGGGTCACTAGGGCTATGCCAGCTGTGAGGCTGTGCGGTTTCTTGCTCTTTCTATCTCTCGATCCCGCAGATCCTGGCTTTATTGCCTGGATTTAGGAATCGTCACTGTCACATCCTTTTTGTGAATGCTGAGTGTATGATCTACAAGCAGATTAACTGCATATTTGGGCCAATGTTTAAGCCATCAAACTTCATAATCTGTTCAAACCAAGGTCAGAAATTAACCGGGACCGGGGGCAAAAATGCCACATATGTGACGGTAAGGGCCCTAGATATTTAAAATATGCCCGGAGTGAAGTCATGTGTCTGGCACTTTCCACGAATAGGACACAAAATAAGCCCTGAAGTGCAACAAATGGTCTGTGAGAAGAGGTGCACAAACTTCTGAAAATGTTGATTAAAGAGTTTAAATTGCTAAAATAAAGCAATTGGTTTTTATAGGATTAAACATTAAATAAACATCCATGTTCAAAATCTCAATACGGCAACACTTAAGTGTCGTTAGTTAACATGAACTAAGAATGAACAATACAGCATTTATTATTCTCCGTTAATATTAATTTTAACATTTACTAATACACTATTAAAATTAAAGTTTGTATTTGTTAACATTAGTTAATGCAGTGTGAACTGACATGAACAAACAATGAACAGCTCTATTTTTATTAACTAACATTAACAAAGATTAATAAATACTGTAACGAATGTATTTCTCATTGTTAGTTCATGTTAGTTAATACATTAATTAATGTTAACTAATGAACCTTATTGTAAAGTGTTACCCTAAATTCAATTAAATTATAATAAATAAGTAAATAAAGTAAGTTGCAATAAATAAAATTCTAAATAAACAATTTTTTTTTAATGCAACAGATTTTTTTTTAGCATGACAGATTATTTGCTAATAGCTCATCTAATATATTTAATACTTCTTAGAATAAAACAACTCCGGTTTTGTATCCTATTTATGGCATTTAATGTTTAACATTTTATATTAGGGGTGTAACAATATATCGTGTCACAATGTATCGCAATGCAAAAATGCAACAATTATCTATTTTGGATAGTGACCATATATATTGTGTATAATTCACCAGAAATAAAAATTCAAGTGATCAGAGTTTTAGTGTCAGTACTACATTAAACTACTATATAATGTTGAATATAATGTATAAAAATGCCTTATAACCTAAAAATATGCCAAATGTCTTGTTACCAGTAAAAAGTGGCTACATTATTTTAATTATATCTAGTCAGTGACAGAGTGCAAGCATATTAGTCTGAAATAATTCTGTATTTTCAGCTTCAGAATCATGAATATTGTTATTCTGGCGTCTCTATTGTCCTGTGCTTTGGGTGAAGCACCAAGACCAATCCCATTCACACACACACACAATGTAACACCAAATTTAGTACATTTTTTGTTAACCCTTTATCATGTCACATCGTATCGTTATATGTATCGACTCGTGACATGAGGTATCGTTACACCACTATTTTGTGTTTCAAAGTATCTAGTCATGGGTTTTGCCACCATATTTACCGTTTCAGTTAATCGATTCAATTGAACTTTGTTGAATACATTTTTTGATTAAATAAAATTCAGAGAGAATTAATGAAAACTGATCCGAAATGAAACCAACATATGGAATATTTGCAAACATTTTAAAGGTTTATACAATATACATCAAAAACTAGAACTCAATGCATGTCTGGTCTATATATAAATATAAATATATACATAATTATTTATTTTTTTCCCTTTTCTGTATGCGCACTGCTAAGCATCAGCCTCTGCTTCTGTCCACATTTATGCTGCAGGTCAGCTGTGTATTTCAGAATGTCATATGTCAATTATAGCACATTTACTTTTAAGATTCAACAAGCATGAGTAATCCAAGCTGTGGGGTAAAAGTGTGTGTGTGTGTGTGTGTGTGTGTGTGTGTGTGTGTGTGTGTGTGCGTGTGTGTGTGTGAGAGAGAGAGTTTGTGTGTGTGTGTTTCTAAAGTACTGCTTGTGTCTCATGTTCTCAAAATTCTCTTTATGTGTGGAATAATGTTTCGTAAAAAGCGAGAATCCATGAACGGGTAAAACGAAGGTCATTCATTTAAAGGTAAAATATGCAGCAATTTGTTGCAAGAGATTTGTGCTGTGAAATCTACAACACATACAAGACAAGTGCAGAGTGGCCCATTCAAACACTAATAATAATACATTTCTGCATTATATATATATATATATATATATATATATATATATATTCATACATACATACATACAATGTGTATTGTATTTTCTCTTTAATTTAACTCGTAGTTTAAATGGATATTTTCTCATTGAAACTTTATTTTATTGATTGCAATTATTGCTGCATGCAATAATAAAAATGTATAATAAATCATATAAAGTAATAATATATCATTAATAAATAAATTGATAATAGTATTAATAACAAGTATTAAATAAGTATAATGGTATAAAATGTGTGTGTATATATATATATATATATATATATATATATATATATATAACATTAAATAAGAACAGCTATAGTTGTTCACATTATTTAATTGTGCTAGTTATGTATCTGATTTATAATAAAATGATTTTTGAATTAAATGTATTTTTTAAAAACACATCTAATCTTTTTCGCCTTTAAATCATCCAGTCTGCATTTCTCCCATTATCCTGCTTTCAGTCCGCTATAAACTTTGCTGTGGTTATTTCGAGTCTGTCCTTCTGTGCCTGAAGCGTTCAGAAAGCGTGGAAATTAAATTCAGAAATATGTAACCTCTCAGGAAAATGCCAGGTTTTCACTCCTGGGGAAAATCCAGTGAGCTGCACAAACATCAGTCCATGAATATAAAACAGAAGAAGAATTATTTTTAAATACAAGACGATTAACAATTTTTACTTTGAAATAAAAGATAGTCATAGTGTCAGTTTGGGTCAATAACTGAGCGTAATCCTGTAAAAAGCAAGCGGTTGATTCTCTTGAGTCTTGACTGTTGAAGCATGACATTGACTGGAGAATCAATTCAGTGTGTCTGAAACATTTCACCTTCACCGTCTCACACACACTACAGAAACACTTACACACAGCAGAACCCAAACTAGAGTCAAAGAAAACATGTCATATTTCACCGCAAAATCAAACCAACATCGACAACACACAACAGAGCAAAACTTACAGCTTTATTACTTTTTTTCTGGATGTTTACAGTATTTTCTAATTTATGTAGTGATAAAAAGTGATATACAAAATTATCGTAATTTTTTATCAAATTCGTAAATTATAACTAAATGAAATTGCAATTTTAATGCAATTGCAATGTTCACATTTATATTCTGCAAATGTATTTTTCATAAGATAATGGCTCATTTGCATATTCATTTGCATAATTTTAGAAATTTTGTAACACAAACCAATTGTGTTGATGTACAGTGATTAATCATCTGGGGAAGTATGTGAGATTCTCATTATTCTCAAAGGCAATTTTAGATAGGCGTTACAGTAAAAGTGTAATACATTTCTATTAAAATTCAAATAAGCATAAATTAAAGTCATTTTATTTACCATTATGCATAAATACTTTATTTTAAAAGTAAATAATGTGCAATAGATAATCCAAAAAACACAAAAAAAACACATTCACATAAATACAGCCTGTCACAGTCTTCAAGATATATTATTGATAGATAAACCTTAAAATCTACTTTTTCATTTTCAACACTGTTGGCAAATTGTACTTTTAGCAAATGTAATTGTGAAATGAAAAATCCTCCTAATGCACTGCAGTGTGACCCAGCTCTTGAGTCGCCTGTGAAGACTCTCCACTAGAGAGCATCATGTGACCTCGTTCACAGCTGGACCGTTCACTCAAAGCGTTATTGAACTGAAATGAATGCGATTGTGTGAATGATGACCTCTTGATGAACCGGAGAGATTCCAGCTCAAGTATTCACGCCGCCGCAAACCCCATAATTGAACAAAGAAATTGCAGATTGGCGTGTGTGTGTGTGTGGTAGGATGGTTAGATGATAGATGTGTATAGGCATGTTTGGACAGGGGGTTCATGTCTGTCAAGCACAACCTCTTTGAACCGGACCCTTATAAAGTCTGTGTGTTGAAGAGGCACAGAAACTGTAAATGAGGACCATTTGTGTCCACAACATTTCACCGACAATACTTAACACAAAAAATCTGCTGTTACTTTAAGTGTCTTGTCTTAATTGTAGTGCATTTCATCTTTATTTATGTAGACTTTTGAGTGGCGTTCAGGTCTGGAGATCGGGCTGAACCTCCATCTGTCCTCTATCTGCACGCTGACTGGCACACACACACACACACACACACACACACACAGAGTGTGATCTGGTGGGCTCTTCAGTAAAGCTGGAATCGTGTAGTTACATCTTTGTGAAGGATGCATGACTCGAGATACGCACAAGATTATCCTGACAGAAAACGTGCTTTCCGCTGCTCTCTGACTATGTTCCCTGACTCGAAGATGTCGTTTTTTCGAAATATATGCTCTAAATGACAATATTTTGATTTGAAATTTGGAAGACATGTTGTCAGTAGTTTGTAGAATAAATCAAAAATATGAATTTTACTCAATAAGATACATTTAAATAATAAATAGAGAAACTGCTAATTATGCAGTGGTCTCTTAATTTTTTCCAGAGCTGTATATCATAACTAGCAGTTTTTCATTAATCATTTTGTATATATAAATACACACACATGAATGTATAGTATATATTTAAGATACATAAATATTTAGTATATACATACAAATACAAATATATCTCAAATATATACATGCATGTGTGTGTATTTATACATATACAAATAAGGGCTGTGCAACGATTGTATTGTGTATAATTATTTGTGTGTGTATATATATATATATATATATATATATATATATATATATGATGTTTACGAAAAAAACATTTCTTGTTTTATATATATATATATATATATATATATATATATATATATATATATATATTAAAAAACAATAAATGCTTTTTTCATAAACATCATTTATTAATAATAATTATATATTTAAAATGATGTATATAAATTCTAGGTTTGGAATAGCACCTTTGCAATCTGATCAGCATTTTTTCATAAATATTGTTAAAAATTGTTAAAAAATAATAAATTAATAATAAATATTATGTGTTTTGCAAGCCCCTATCTATCTATCTATCTATCTATCTATCTATCTATCTATCTATCTATCTATCTATCTATCTATCTATCTATCTATCTATCTATCTATCTATCTATCTATCTATCTATCTATCTATCTATCTATCTATCTATCTATCTATCTATGAAAACTTGCTGACATGCAGTTGCATTTAAGGCTGTTTAATTGCATGTTACATTCATGATGGGGTAATAATAGAGCGATCTTGGGATTTTTAAGAAACGCAGAATCACATAAATCTGTTCTCTGAGCTACAGTAAATTGCTCACATACTCCGGTGATGAGCTGCACTCTTTCTCCAGTTTCTCTTTTTGTTTTTGGAATCCTGATTTTGGCTGCGTCATCTTTTATTTTAGTTTGAAATGTTTCACCCTGTCACAATTTAATCATTTGTATTATTTCACCTTGAGATTGGCATTACATAAGTGCTAATAATTGTCTGATAGAATGCACTTTAAAAGTGAGCAATTAAAAAAATGGAATAGGCACCCATTTCATAGAAAAAAAAAAAAAACATACCTAGTCATTTTTATAGCAGATTCAATTAAGACAATTTGAACTTGGCCAGATTGTTTCCAAGAACATTTTCTCGTCTTTCCTTCTCCATCTCCTCCATTTCAGTCCATAACATGGGCCAGGAATTGTAGGGCCATGATTATGAGCCAGCTAATTGGGTACAGATCCGAATTTTGGATCCCAACAGAGCAAGAGTTCCCCATCCAAGCTTTGCACACTTCCACGTCTCAAGAAAGCTTGTACAAAACGCAGATCTTTTCACGCTCTACCACCAACATACTCACTCTAAAAACAAAAGGCTCTAGCCCCCATGCCAAGCCAATATTAGTCTTTTGTCCAAGTTGATTAGACTTTCGTAATTGACCGGCGGTCCATGTGGTTTAAGATTGACTCCGGGCTGGAAGTACACTTGGGTTGGGATAGTGTGCAGCAGTTTGATCTTTTCCTAAAGGAAGGTCACTAGGACACAAGAGCCTGCCGGTCGCTTTCAGCATGTCACGGTTAATGCGCCTTGTCAGCGGGCCTCCTGTTTTGGTATTTCTGAGGGATTCTGATTGGCCCTCGAGTTTGCAGTGTGTTTATTTTGGTATTGCTTTTTTTGACTTATCGCTGGACATAATCTGCCGTATTTCTAGTCTGTAAAATTGTGCTAAATTTATGGCTCAGAGCGGAAGGGGGTCTGTAGAAATGAAGGAACACCTGTAAAGTGGAGCTTGGGGTTTTCACTGTGCGCCACTATCAGATAAGTATGGAGCTCCTAAAGGGACATGGTGATGGTGTTGATAAAAAATGAGATGCGAGGAAAAATTATATTTCTATTCTATTGCGTTCTCTTGAGAAACTTTGTGTTCTGCAGGATTACGCAGAGTTTCTCTGGGGAACGCAATAGTTTTGCGAGAGAACGCAAATGTTTTGCAGGATTACGCAGAGTTTCTCTGGGGAACGCAATAGTTTCTGCGATAGAACGCAAATGTTTTGCAGGATTACGCAGAGTTTCTCTGGGGAACGCAATAGTTTTGCGAGAGAACACAATAGTTTTGCGAGAGAACACAAATGTTTTGCAGGATTACGCAGAGTTTCTCTGGGGAACACAATAGTTTTGTGAGAGAACATGAATGTTTTGCAGGATTACGCAGAGTTTCTCGGGGGAACGCAATAGTTTTGCGATAGAACGCAAATGTTTTGCAGAATTACGCAGAGTTTCTCTGGGGAATGCAATAGTTTTGCGAGAGAACACGAATGTTTTGCAGGATTACGCACAGTTTCTTGGAGGAGCGCAATAGTTTTGCGATAGAACGCAAATGTTTTGCAGGATTACACAGAGTTTCTCTGGGGAACGCAATAGTTTTGCGAGAGAACACAAATGTTTTGCAGGATTACGCAGAGTTTCTCTGGGGAACGCAATAGTTTTGCGAGAGAACGCAAATGTTTTGCAGGATTACGCAGAGTTTCTTGGGGGAACGCAATAGTTTTGCGAGAGAACGCGGATGTTTTGCAGGATTACGCAGAGTTTCTCGGGGGAACGCAATAGTTTTGTGAGAGAACGCGAATGTTTTGCAGGATTACGCAGAGTTTCTCTGGGGAACGCAATAGTTTTGTGAGAGAACGCGAATGTTTTGCAGGATTACGCAGAGTTTCTCGCAGGAACGCAATAATTTTGCGAGAGAATGCGAATGTTTTGCAGGATTACGCAGAGTTTCTCTGGGGAACGCAATAGTTTTGCGAGAGAACGCGAATGTTTTGCAGGATTACGCAGAGTTTCTCTGGGGAACGCAATAGTTTTGCGAGAGAACGTGAATGTTTTGCAAGATTACGCAGAGTATCTCTGTGGAACGCAATAGTTTTGCGAGAGAACGCGAATGTTTTGCAAGATTACGCAGAGTTTCTCTGGGGAACGCAATAGTTTTGTGAGAGAACGCAAATGTTTTGCAGGATTACGCAGAGTTTCTCTGGGGAACGCAATAGTTTTGCGAGAGAACGCGAATGTTTTGCAGGATTACGCAGAGTTTCTCTGGGGAACGCAATAGTTTTGTGAGAGAACATGAATGTTTTGCAGGATTACGCAGAGTTTCTCGGGGGAACGCAATAGTTTTGCGATAGAACGCAAATGTTTTGCATAATTACGCAGAGTTTCTCTGGGGAATGCAATAGTTTTGCGAGAGAACACGAATGTTTTGCAGGATTACGCACAGTTTCTCGGAGGAGCGCAATAGTTTTGCGATAGAACGCAAATGTTTTGCAGGATTACACAGAGTTTCTCTGGGAAACGCAATAGTTTTGCGAGAGAACACAAATGTTTTGCAGGATTACGCAGAGTTTCTCTGGGAAACGCAATAGTTTTGCGAGAGAACGCAAATGTTTTGCAGGATTACGCAGAGTTTCTTGGGGGAACGCAATAGTTTTGCGAGAGAACGCGGATGTTTTGCAGGATTACGCAGAGTTTCTCGGGGGAACGCAATAGTTTTGTGAGAGAACGCGAATGTTTTGCAGGATTACGCAGAGTTTCTCTGGGGAACGCAATAGTTTTGTGAGAGAACGCGAATGTTTTGCAGGATTACGCAGAGTTTCTCGCAGGAACGCAATAATTTTGCGAGAGAATGCGAATGTTTTGCAGGATTACGCAGAGTTTCTCTGGGGAACGCAATAGTTTTGCGAGAGAACGCGAATGTTTTGCAGGATTACGCAGAGTTTCTCTGGGGAACGCAATAGTTTTGCGAGAGAACGTGAATGTTTTGGAAGATTACGCAGAGTATCTCTGTGGAACGCAATAGTTTTGCGAGAGAACGCGAATGTTTTGCAAGATTACGCAGAGTTTCTTGGGGGAACGCAATAGTTTTGTGAGAGAACGCGAATGTTTTGCAGGATTACGCAGAGTTTCTCTGGGGAACGCAATAGTTTTGCGAGAGAACGCGAATGTTTTGCAGGATTACGCAGAGTTTCTCTGGGGAACGCAATAGTTTTGCGATAGAACGCAAATGTTTTGCAGGATTACGTAGAGTTTCTCTGTGGAACGCAATAGTTTTGCGATAGAACGCAAATGTTTTGCAGGATTACGCAGAGTTTCTCTGGGGAACGCAATAGTTTTGCGAGAGAACACGGATGTTTTGCAGGATTACGCAGAGTTTCTCTGGGGAACGCAATAGTTTTGCGAGAGAACATGAATGTTTTGCAGGATTACGCAGAGTTTCTCGGGGGAACGCAATAGTTTTGCGATAGAACGCAAATGTTTTGCAGGATTACACAGAGTTTCTCTGGGGAACGCAATAGTTTTGCGATAGAACGCAAATGTTTTGCAGAATTACGCAGATTTTCTCTGGGGAACGCAATAGTTTTGCGAGAGAACACAAATGTTTTTCAGGATTACGCAGAGTTTCTCTGGGGAACGCAATAGTTTTGAGAGAAAACATGAATGTTTTGCAGGATTACGCACAGTTTCTCGGAGGAGCGCAATAGTTTTGCGATAGAACGCAAATGTTTTGCAGGATTACACAGAGTTTCTCTGGGGAACGCAATAGTTTTGCGAGAGAACGCAAATGTTTTGCAAGATTACGCAGAGTTTCTCTGGGGAACGCAATAGTTTTGCGAGAGAATGCAAATGTTTTGCAAGATTACGCAGAGTTTCTCTGGGGAACGCAATAGTTTTGCGAGAGAACGCTGATGTTTTGCAGGATTACGCAGAGTTTCTCTGGGGAACGCAATAGTTTTGTGAGAGAACGTGAATGTTTTGCAGGATTACGCAGAGTTTCTTTGGGGAACGCAATAGTTTTGTGAGAGAACGCGAATGTTTTGCAGGATTACGCAGAGTTTCTCGGAGGAACGCAATAATTGTGCGAGAGAACGCAAATGTTTTGCAGGATTACGCAGAGTTTCTCGGGGGAACGCAATAGTTTTGTGAGAGAACGCGAATGTTTTGCAGGATTATGCAGAGTTTCTCTGGGGAACGCAATAGTTTTGTGAGAGAACACGAATGATTTGCAAGATTACGCAGAGTTTCTCTGGGGAACGCAATAGTTTTGTGAGAGAACGCGAATGTTTTGGAGGATTACGCAGAGTTTCTCTGGGGAACGCAATAGTTTTGTGAGAGAATGCGAATGTTTTGCAGGATTACGCAGAGTTTCTTGGAGGAACGCAATCATTTTGCGAGAGAACGCAAATGTTTTGCAGGATTACGCAGAGTTTCTCGGGGGAACGCAATAGTTTTGTGAGAGCACGCAAATGCTTTGCAGGATTACGCAGAGATTCTCGGGTGAACGCAATAATTTTGCGAGAGAACGCAAATGTTTTATAGGATTACGCAGAGTTTCTCGGGGGAACGCAATAGTTTTGGGAGAGAACGCGAATGTTTGGCAAGATTACGCAGAGTTTCTCTGGGGAACGCAATAGTTTTGCGAGAGAAAACGAATGTTTTGCAGGATTACGCAGAGTTTCTCTGGGGAACGCAATAGTTTTGCGAGAGAACGCGAATGTTTTGCTGGATTACGCAGAGTTTCTCTGGGGAACGCAATAGTTTTGTGAGAGAACGTGAATGTTTTGCAGGATTACGCAGAGTTTCTCTGGGGAACGCAATAGTTTTGTGAGAGAACGCGAATGTTTTGCAGGATAACGCAGAGTTTCTCGGAGGAACGCAATAATTTTGCGAGAGAACGCAAATGTTTTGCAGGATTACGCAGAGTTTCTCGGGGGAACGCAATAGTTTTGTGAGAGAACGTGAATGTTTTGCAGGATTACGCAGAGTTTCTCTGGGAAACGCAATAGTTTTGCGAGAGAACGGGAATGTTTTGCAGGATTACGCAGAGTTTCTCAGGAGAACGCAATAGTTTTGTGAGAGAATGCAATAGTTTTGCGAGAGAACGCGAATGTTTTGCAAGATTACGCAGAGTTTCTCTGGGGAACGCAATAGTTTTGTGAGAGAACACGAATGTTTTGCAGGATTACGCAGAGTTTCTCTGGGAAACGCAATAGTTTTGCGAGAGAACGGGAATGTTTTGCAGGATTACTTAGAGTTTCTCTGGGGAACGCAATAGTTTTGCGAGAGAACGCGAATGTTTTGCAAGATTACGCAGAGTTTCTCAGGAGAACGCAATAGTTTTGTGAGAGAATGCAATAGTTTTGCGAGAGAACGCGAATGTTTTGCAAGATTACGCAGAGTTTCTCTGGGGAACGCAATAGTTTTGTGAGAGAACACGAATGTTTTGCAGGATTACGCAGAGTTTCTCTGGGGAACGCAATAGTTTTGCGAGAGAACGGGAATGTTTTGCAAGATTACGCAGAGTTTCTCTGGGGAACGCAATAGTTTTGCGAGAGAACGCGAATGTTTTGCAGGATTACGCAGAGTTTCTCTGGGGAACGCAATAGTTTTGTGAGAGAACGCGAATGTTTTGCAAGATTACGCACAGTTTCTCGGAGGAACGCAATCATTTTGCGAGAGAACGCAAATGTTTTGCAGGATTACTCAGAGTTTCTCGGGGGAACGCAATAGTTTTGTGAGAGAACACGAATGTTTTTCAGGATTACGCAGAGTTTCTCGGAGGAACGCAATAATTTTGCGAGAGAACGCAAATGTTTTGCAGGATAACGCAGAGTTTCTCGGGGGAACGCAATAGTTTTGTGAGAGAACACGAATGTTTTTCAGGATTACGCAGAGTTTCTCGGAGGAACGCAATAATTTTGCGACAGAACGCGAATGTTTTGCAGGATTACGCAGAGTTTCTCTGGGGAACGCAATAGTTTTGCGAGAGAACGCGAATGTTTTGCAGGATTACGCAGAGTTTGTCTGGGGAACGCAATAGTTTTGCGAGAGAACGGGAATGTTTTGCAAGATTACGCAGAGTTTCTCAGGAGAACGCAATAATTTTGCGAGAGAACGCAAATGTTTTGCAGGATTACGCACAGTTTCTCGGAGGAGCGCAATAGTTTTGCGAGAGAACGCGAATGTTTTGCAGGATTACGCAGAGTTTCTCTGGGGAACGCAATAGTTTTGCGAGAGAACGTGAATGTTTTGCAGGATTACGCAGAGTTTCTCTGGGGAACGCAATAGTTTTGTGAGAGAACACGAATGTTTTGCAGGATTACGCAGAGTTTCTCTGGGGAACGCAATAGTTTTGCGAGAGAACGGGAATGTTTTGCAAGATTACGCAGAGTTTCTCTGGGGAACGCAATAGTTTTGCGAGAGAACGCGAATGTTTTGCAGGATTACGCAGAGTTTCTCTGGGGAACGCAATAGTTTTGTGAGAGAACGCGAATGTTTTGCAAGATTACGCACAGTTTCTCGGAGGAACGCAATCATTTTGCGAGAGAACGCAAATGTTTTGCAGGATTACTCAGAGTTTCTCGGGGGAACGCAATAGTTTTGTGAGAGAACACGAATGTTTTTCAGGATTACGCAGAGTTTCTCGGAGGAACGCAATAATTTTGCGAGAGAACGCAAATGTTTTGCAGGATAACGCAGAGTTTCTCGGGGGAACGCAATAGTTTTGTGAGAGAACACGAATGTTTTTCAGGATTACGCAGAGTTTCTCGGAGGAACGCAATAATTTTGCGACAGAACGCGAATGTTTTGCAGGATTACGCAGAGTTTCTCTGGGGAACGCAATAGTTTTGCGAGAGAACGCGAATGTTTTGCAGGATTACGCAGAGTTTGTCTGGGGAACGCAATAGTTTTGCGAGAGAACGGGAATGTTTTGCAAGATTACGCAGAGTTTCTCAGGAGAACGCAATAATTTTGCGAGAGAACGCAAATGTTTTGCAGGATTACGCACAGTTTCTCGGAGGAGCGCAATAGTTTTGCGAGAGAACGCGAATGTTTTGCAGGATTACGCAGAGTTTCTCTGGGGAACGCAATAGTTTTGCGAGAGAACGTGAATGTTTTGCAGGATTACGCAGAGTTTCTCTGGGGAACGCAATAGTTTTGTGAGAGAACACGAATGTTTTGCAGGATTACGCAGAGTTTCTCTGGGGAACGCAATAGTTTTGCGAGAGAACGGGAATGTTTTGCAAGATTACGCAGAGTTTCTCTGGGGAACGCAATAGTTTTGCGAGAGAACGCGAATGTTTTGCAGGATTACGCAGAGTTTCTCTGGGGAACGCAATAGTTTTGTGAGAGAACGCGAATGTTTTGCAAGATTACGCACAGTTTCTCGGAGGAACGCAATCATTTTGCGAGAGAACGCAAATGTTTTGCAGGATTACTCAGAGTTTCTCGGGGGAACGCAATAGTTTTGTGAGAGAACACGAATGTTTTTCAGGATTACGCAGAGTTTCTCGGAGGAACGCAATAATTTTGCGAGAGAACGCAAATGTTTTGCAGGATAACGCAGAGTTTCTCGGGGGAACGCAATAGTTTTGTGAGAGAACACGAATGTTTTTCAGGATTACGCAGAGTTTCTCGGAGGAACGCAATAATTTTGCGAGAGAACGCGAATGTTTTGCAGGATTACGCAGAGTTTCTCTGGGGAACGCAATAGTTTTGCGAGAGAACGCGAATGTTTTGCAGGATTACGCAGAGTTTGTCTGGGGAACGCAATAGTTTTGCGAGAGAACGGGAATGTTTTGCAAGATTACGCAGAGTTTCTCGGGGGAACGCAATAGTTTTGCGAGAGAACGCGAATGTTTTGCAGGATTACGCAGAGTTTCTCTGGGGAACGCAATAGTTTTGCGAGAGAACGCGAATGTTTTGCAGGATTACGCAGAGTTTGTCTGGGGAACGCAATAGTTTTGCGAGAGAACGCGAATGTTTTGCAGGATTACGCAGAGTTTCTCGGGGGAACGCAATAGTTTTGCGAGAGAACGCGAATGTTTTGCAGGATTACGCAGAGTTTCTCTGGGGAACGCAATAGTTTTGCGAGAGAACGCGAATGTTTTGCAGGATTACGCAGAGTTTGTCTGGGGAACGCAATAGTTTTGCGAGAGAACGGGAATGTTTTGCAAGATTACGCAGAGTTTCTCAGGAGAACGCAATAATTTTGCGAGAGAACGCAAATGTTTTGCAGGATTACGCACAGTTTCTCGGAGGAGCGCAATAGTTTTGCGAGAGAACGCGAATGTTTTGCAGGATTACGCAGAGTTTCTCTGGGGAACGCAATAGTTTTGCGAGAGAACGTGAATGTTTTGCAGGATTACGCAGAGTTTCTCTGGGGAACGCAATAGTTTTGCGAGAGAACGCGAATGTTTTGCAGGATTACGCAGAGTTTCTCTGGGAAACGCAATAGTTTTGCGAGAGAACGGGAATGTTTTGCAGGATTACGCAGAGTTTCTCAGGAGAACGCAATAGTTTTGTGAGAGAATGCAATAGTTTTGCGAGAGAACGCGAATGTTTTGCAAGATTACGCAGAGTTTCTCTGGGGAACGCAATAGTTTTGTGAGAGAACACGAATGTTTTGCAGGATTACGCAGAGTTTCTCTGGGAAACGCAATAGTTTTGCGAGAGAACGGGAATGTTTTGCAGGATTACTTAGAGTTTCTCTGGGGAACGCAATAGTTTTGCGAGAGAACGCGAATGTTTTGCAAGATTACGCAGAGTTTCTCAGGAGAACGCAATAGTTTTGTGAGAGAATGCAATAGTTTTGCGAGAGAACGCGAATGTTTTGCAAGATTACGCAGAGTTTCTCTGGGGAACGCAATAGTTTTGTGAGAGAACACGAATGTTTTGCAGGATTACGCAGAGTTTCTCTGGGGAACGCAATAGTTTTGCGAGAGAACGGGAATGTTTTGCAAGATTACGCAGAGTTTCTCTGGGGAACGCAATAGTTTTGCGAGAGAACGCGAATGTTTTGCAGGATTACGCAGAGTTTCTCTGGGGAACGCAATAGTTTTGTGAGAGAACGCGAATGTTTTGCAAGATTACGCACAGTTTCTCGGAGGAACGCAATCATTTTGCGAGAGAACGCAAATGTTTTGCAGGATTACTCAGAGTTTCTCGGGGGAACGCAATAGTTTTGTGAGAGAACACGAATGTTTTTCAGGATTACGCAGAGTTTCTCGGAGGAACGCAATAATTTTGCGAGAGAACGCAAATGTTTTGC
The DNA here is from genome assembly GCA_026230005.1 of Gila orcuttii. Taxonomy (NCBI): domain Eukaryota; kingdom Metazoa; phylum Chordata; class Actinopteri; order Cypriniformes; family Leuciscidae; genus Gila; species Gila orcuttii. The sequence continues at coordinate 39,786,984 of JAPDVR010000020.1, read as the reverse complement.
AGGATAACGCAGAGTTTCTCGGGGGAACGCAATAGTTTTGTGAGAGAACACGAATGTTTTTCAGGATTACGCAGAGTTTCTCGGAGGAACGCAATAATTTTGCGACAGAACGCGAATGTTTTGCAGGATTACGCAGAGTTTCTCTGGGGAACGCAATAGTTTTGCGAGAGAACGCGAATGTTTTGCAGGATTACGCAGAGTTTGTCTGGGGAACGCAATAGTTTTGCGAGAGAACGGGAATGTTTTGCAAGATTACGCAGAGTTTCTCAGGAGAACGCAATAATTTTGCGAGAGAACGCAAATGTTTTGCAGGATTACGCACAGTTTCTCGGAGGAGCACAATAGTTTTGCGAGAGAACGCGAATGTTTTGCAGGATTACGCAGAGTTTCTCTGGGGAACGCAATAGTTTTGCGAGAGAACGTGAATGTTTTGCAGGATTACGCAGAGTTTCTCTGGGGAACGCAATAGTTTTGTGAGAGAACACGAATGTTTTGCAGGATTACGCAGAGTTTCTCTGGGGAACGCAATAGTTTTGCGAGAGAACGGGAATGTTTTGCAAGATTACGCAGAGTTTCTCTGGGGAACGCAATAGTTTTGCGAGAGAACGCGAATGTTTTGCAGGATTACGCAGAGTTTCTCTGGGGAACGCAATAGTTTTGTGAGAGAACGCGAATGTTTTGCAAGATTACGCACAGTTTCTCGGAGGAACGCAATCATTTTGCGAGAGAACGCAAATGTTTTGCAGGATTACTCAGAGTTTCTCGGGGGAACGCAATAGTTTTGTGAGAGAACACGAATGTTTTTCAGGATTACGCAGAGTTTCTCGGAGGAACGCAATAATTTTGCGAGAGAACGCAAATGTTTTGCAGGATAACGCAGAGTTTCTCGGGGGAACGCAATAGTTTTGTGAGAGAACACGAATGTTTTTCAGGATTACGCAGAGTTTCTCGGAGGAACGCAATAATTTTGCGAGAGAACGCGAATGTTTTGCAGGATTACGCAGAGTTTCTCTGGGGAACGCAATAGTTTTGCGAGAGAACGCGAATGTTTTGCAGGATTACGCAGAGTTTGTCTGGGGAACGCAATAGTTTTGCGAGAGAACGGGAATGTTTTGCAAGATTACGCAGAGTTTCTCAGGAGAACGCAATAATTTTGCGAGAGAACGCAAATGTTTTGCAGGATTACGCACAGTTTCTCGGAGGAGCGCAATAGTTTTGCGAGAGAACGCGAATGTTTTGCAGGATTACGCAGAGTTTCTCTGGGGAACGCAATAGTTTTGCGAGAGAACGTGAATGTTTTGCAGGATTACGCAGAGTTTCTCTGGGGAACGCAATAGTTTTGTGAGAGAACACGAATGTTTTGCAGGATTACGCAGAGTTTCTCTGGGGAACGCAATAGTTTTGCGAGAGAACGGGAATGTTTTGCAAGATTACGCAGAGTTTCTCTGGGGAACGCAATAGTTTTGCGAGAGAACGCAAATGTTTTGCAGGATTACGCAGAGTTTCTCTGGGGAACGCAATAGTTTTGTGAGAGAACGCGAATGTTTTGCAAGATTACGCACAGTTTCTCGGAGGAACGCAATCATTTTGCGAGAGAACGCAAATGTTTTGCAGGATTACTCAGAGTTTCTCGGGGGAACGCAATAGTTTTGTGAGAGAACACGAATGTTTTTCAGGATTACGCAGAGTTTCTCGGAGGAACGCAATAATTTTGCGAGAGAACGCAAATGTTTTGCAGGATAACGCAGAGTTTCTCGGGGGAACGCAATAGTTTTGTGAGAGAACACGAATGTTTTTCAGGATTACGCAGAGTTTCTCGGAGGAACGCAATAATTTTGCGAGAGAACGCGAATGTTTTGCAGGATTACGCAGAGTTTCTCTGGGGAACGCAATAGTTTTGCGAGAGAACGCGAATGTTTTGCAGGATTACGCAGAGTTTGTCTGGGGAACGCAATAGTTTTGCGAGAGAACGGGAATGTTTTGCAAGATTACGCAGAGTTTCTCAGGAGAACGCAATAATTTTGCGAGAGAACGCAAATGTTTTGCAGGATTACGCACAGTTTCTCGGAGGAGCGCAATAGTTTTGCGAGAGAACGCGAATGTTTTGCAGGATTACGCAGAGTTTCTCTGGGGAACGCAATAGTTTTGCGAGAGAACGTGAATGTTTTGCAGGATTACGCAGAGTTTCTCTGGGGAACGCAATAGTTTTGCGAGAGAACGCAAATGTTTTGCAGGATTACGCAGAGTTTCTCTGGGGAACGCAATAGTTTTGCGAGAGAACGTGAATGTTTTGCAGGATTACGCAGAGTTTCTCTGGGGAACGCAATAGTTTTGCGAGAGAACGGGAATGTTTTGCAGGATTACGCAGAGTTTCTCTGGGGAACGCAATAGTTTTGCGAGAGAACGCGAATGTTTTGCAAGATTACGCAGAGTTTCTCAGGAGAACGCAATAGTTTTGTGAGAGAATGCAATAGTTTTGCGAGAGAACGCAAATGTTTTGCAGGATTACGGAGTGTTTCTTGGGGCTTCAGAGATAATAAATGTCACACAAATCAAATGCAGAAATTTGCCTTCCAGAGGCTTCGGCAAGATATACATTCAAATTGACAAAATTATATTTGATGTAAGGATAATTAAAAAAAATACAATCCTGCAACAGTCCGCTGTTCACTTCTTCGCTCCCCCATGATGCTGCACCCGTTCAACCATTAGCTTTGGCCAAACACAACATCCAATTACCCTGAAAAGCGAGAGGAACTAAAACAAAGTTTTTCCTGCGGGCACATCTAATCAAATTAGCAATGAAGAAGTTATTGTCACATTGCCTTGTCCTGAGCGAGACGGAAGGGCCGAGTTGTGATGGACTGTGGCCGCCTGTAGAGATCTACTGATAGCGGCCTGAGAAAAACAGGCTTGCACGTTAATCCTGCCAGGAAACTAGAGAGAAGAAGAAAGGGACCGTCTTCAGCCCTTTCGAATCTACAATAATAACTAGCTTGGTTCAGCACTGGTCCTAATCCAACCCAGGCCTCGGAGCCCACTGAATAAGTGACGGGACCTTTCTGGTTCCAGTTATAGGCCCGCTGGAGGTAGCACAACAGATGGGACCTTATCTACGGCTGGAATCGCTGCTTGCCACACATTCTTAGACATCTCGGTAATGCCGCTGTTGTTAGCTAATGCTAACTTCACGTTGAATTACATGCCGAATTAACAACGCGATTCCAAGTCGTGCTACAAACACATAAAATTGTTTCATAACCACACACCTAAAGAGCTCCTATAACGAGCATGTTATTAAATGATGTTTCGAACATATGGCTTCACATGAAATGTGAGGAATAGAAATGCGTCAAATGTAACAAAACGTCACCCGGCTGTTAAGTTGTGCAGTTCCCACGGTCCAAGAAAAACAATCTCATAGTGCTAAATGTTAGTAAAAATTGCTTTTCCAGTAATTCTATGTGGAACTGAAACATAATACATGGTTGTAATCTAATTGGAAAAACAATTATCAAAAACTGGATTTAAACAACTAAAGATAATGGTACTAACCATACCAACAACAATAGTGTTGCAACTCATCTTTTGCCCTTGAATATTCTTATTTTCTCTGCAGATATTTGCAAATAATAGCAATTTATTAAATTCAATGGCACATCATAGAATTAATCCAATTAGCCTTTGGGTGACATGATGCTATTTTTGTCTAAACAGTTAGTTCAAATATCCATTATGAATGCAAATCATACATACAGTGACATGAAAACACCTCTTTAAATTCAAACATGTTAGGGTGATACAACTTCCCTGATTTTATAATAAAGAAAAGGCTCAGAATAACCTTTTTTAATTATTTAAAATATTTTTTTTTTTAAATGCTATAATATAAATAAATATTAATAATATAATATATACATTTAGTTTAAATGTTAATATATTTAAAAAAGAAAATGTCCGCCAGATCAAAGTGATGTGGTGCAACCAACAAGTAACAAACATTAAAAAATATCCATAAACAGGAAATGACATCACAGGTACCCTATCAAGGCAAGTTTACTTCAGGCTGTGAAATGTCATGTGGTGCAACTTCCTAAGAATAGTTATGAATTCATGATATTTGTAATATATATATATATATATAGAGAGAGATATATATTTTTACCTTGAAAAAATATCTAAAAACTTAAAATTATGACTAAGATGTGTACACTCCTTTTCAAATGGTATGGAAATGTTTTTATTATTTTTTTTTATTATTATTGTTACACCACATTACATTTTTACAGTCATTAAACTTTTCTTGAAAATGGCATGAAGGTTTTTCAAAACCATATGAAACCCACGCGAATACAGTACATTTCTAAAAACCTTGCAATATGGTTTTAAACCAGATTTTTAAAAGATTTTTTTTTTGGGGGGGGGGGGGGGGGGGACAAATCACAAACCCATTTTAATTGATTGGTCATTAAATAAATATAATGCAAAATATAGTTTTATGGGTGACAATAAATATTTATCGGTAGTAAATTTTCTCAGGTTAGCTTTGCTGAATCTTTTACAGTAGTTATATCAGTGTTGACCTGTCCTCGGATGTATTTACAGTATGGATGTGGGTGTTTTGCATATCCATCAAACCTAACCGTGGTAGAAACACTGAGCTGTCCATTCGGCACGGAGCCATGAGCTTTCGTGAATATTCACCAGGTCATTACTCCTTCCTGACAGGGGTTTAAAGAAGGCTAAGCCAAAGGAGCCGCTACCTTGGCCCGGGTTACTGCTCTTGTCAGAGACCCAAAAAATTTGTTATCAGGCCCTTAATAATAGAGAATTATTTTTACATGTTATTAAATCCTGTCACTCGCGGAAATACCTGGAATACCGTCTGTGTTGGAGCTGTTGGTGAGTGAAGCCCTGTGCGGGGCGAGGGAGTGAATGGTGCGGTACAGCACGCGCTGGATGAACGCCAGCTGCTCCGCTGTGGGGGTGAGAAGTTCACACTGGGATGGTCCACCAGGCCGGACGCCACACAGAGATGCTAACTGTGAAGCGCTAACCCGTTGCTTTGACTGACACTGCCCTCATTTCAGTCTGTCTTTAATTGGTGGAATTGTTGACCTGTTAGTTTGCGGTTTCGCACAGGAAAAAGAAGAGCTGTTGTGAATATCACAAATGCATGTCCTGGTCTTTTAACAAAAGACCAAAAAAACAATCAAAAGACAAAAAATCTTCTTTTTGTAATATATTTTAGAAGTGTAATTTATTCCTGTGATCAAAAGCTGAATTTTCAGCATCATTACTCCAGTCTTCAGTGTCACATGATCCTTCAGAAATCATTATAATATGCTGATTTTGATCAAGAAGAATTTCTGAGTATTATCAATGTTGAAAACAGTTGCGCTGCTTCATTTATTTATTTATTTTGTGATAATACAAAATTTGAGGTAAGAAAGATTTAACCCTCAAGTTGTGTTCAGGTCTTTGTGGTCCGGAGAGGATTTCCTTTTTCCCAGAAAATGCTAGTTAACGTTATTGCATTGGACTAAAACTTACTGACTTTACTCACCCAGGTCAAAAATAACTGGCCTACAAAAAATATTACTCCATATAATCACCAAAAATTGGATTCAATCTTTATTTCTTGAAAAATGAAATACAACTATAGGAAATCGGGCCAATGAGCACACCGGTTGCAGGAATTGAGGGTTTATCTACATGAAATGCTGACACAGCTGAGAAAGTGATTGTTTAGGGAGTAGCAATGTGCCGATGTTTGGACACTTCCATTATGTGGAGTCAAGAGTGGGTGTATATTGTTGTCAAGGTGTTTCAAGGTTTCCTGTTGCTGCTGTTGGCTAATCAGTGCTGAGAACCACTGCCAACACACACACACACAACAGTGGCATTCTGGACAAATGCCCACGAGGGCAAGGCCACCCAGTGAGAGCAACTGGGACATTGGCATGGCACTTCTTAGAAATCGTATTGATGTTCCACAATGCACAATACCAATGTCTCATAGTAATACCATGTAAATACCATGATATAACAATAACAATATTGATTCTGTACATTAGTATACCGTGTATATTCAAAGAAATCATGGTAATACAATCTGGTACTGTCACTATATTACAGTCCCAGGGTTGAATTTAGTTTTGTGGGCTTTAAAACCACAGTCTACTGTTTTTTTTATTCATTATTTATATTATATTGTACAACACAATCCACTGAAATACTGTGGTTGGAGTATTCTTTTGAAGACACACTAGTCATTAAGGCTGAGTCCTCTTTATGGTGATCAGTGGTCACATTGGGGTATTGCGTGTAACCAGGCAATGTAAGAGGAGAGTTATTGTAACACTTCTGTCCCGCGGTGTGCAGCTGAACTGGCAAACGTCCTGCCAGCTGTCACTGTTCCTTTGTGGACAAGACCAATGGGACCAGTGCAAATCCTACTGGAGACAGTGTGACGCTCACACACACACACACACACACACACACACTGCAGCAGCGGTCTGCTTGATGCTAAATACCTTGAACTCAACACAGACATGTTTAATTAACCAAACAGGAAATTAAACAGGTTATATTAAACATTTGGGGTTGAAGGGGCTGGGAACTAGAAAAACAAAACAAAAAAACATTGCTATATAACAGTTGTGGAAGCTGCTAGTAAACATATTTATCCATTCTACCGACACTACACAGTTATTTTATAATTTTCAGTCTATTTGTCAAATTTAAGTTCAACAAAAAAAAAACATTTGACCAAAAATAGAAACTTAACAAACATTTACCAACATAACTTTTGAAGACAAATTCACTGTTAACTCTTTCCCTACCAGCGTTTCTTAAAAAAAGCCAGCATTTTGATCATCCTCACATAATTATGTGAGGCCCCCAGGATATTTTGTTGTATGAATATCTGAACATGCAATATATTAAAAGAAAGAACAGAGCCTCTGACTAAAAAAACAAAAACGTTTTATTCTAGTTTAATGCATTCTTTTTTTTTTGTCAGCACTTGAATGTGGGCAAGTTTCATAAAAAAAAAAAAACATTTTGAGCAAAATCTGAGAAATGCGCATTTTTGCCAAAGACTACAACCAGATCGGATTCAGAATGATGATGAAAACACAGATGGAGTAAATCGAGTCCATTAACACTCCCAAAGCTTCACAGTCCTAGACCTCGTCCTGGGTCGACATTTCATTCAGGCAGTTTTGATTTATATGCTGTTTAATGTTGATGATCACTTTATTTTACATTTGCATGATTACATATAATATCGCTTGTTTCTGCTTCTTCACCTGTGATTTGATCAGGAGATTCAGTACTCTTTAAGAAGATGTGTAATAGCGCCCCCTACCATATAACAGCAAAAAAAAAAATATATATATAAAAACGAAATTTCCCTCATTGGTGGGAAAAGAGTTAAATAAATTACATGATTTATTTATGTAAATAATAAACGCATAGCTAGGATGCTACTGTAAAGGTACATATCTAGAATTAGTCGACTCATTGTGAGGTCTGGAAAAGGTGTGTCTTGAGAGGAGTGCAGGGTCTAGGTGACCAGAATTGGTTGATTCAGCAGCCTGATATAGCTTGTTGACTGATTGCATGTAATGGGAAATAGACTTATGGCTGCTGTCTAAGCAGGCAAATGCGTAATGGACTGAACTGTTTGAAATAATATTGTCCACTAAGGAGCCAGTGAAGAGACCTAAGCAGCATTTCAGATGGACTAAATGGGATATTCAGGAGATGCAGTGATCCACAGCAAGGAGAGCAGTCAGACAAATAGCTGAAAACCTTTATCCAAAGCAACTTACATTAAGTTTAAGGTAGACATTTTTTTTATTCCATTGGAATCAAACCCATGGCCATGCTCTTCTGTTAGAGCTGTGACCTTTAATTCCTATATGAAGTTGAATGTTGAGGTTCAACCACAAATGAGAGTGAGTGTGAAGGTTTTAAAAAAGTGACCACACGGCATTGGTTGTTTACTGACCACAGGTAATGGGAGGGGACGTAGAATTGAAGAAGATCAGGGGTGTCCAAACCTGCTCCTGGAGGGCCACTGCTCTGCGGAGTTTAGTTCCCACTTCAGTTAAACACACTGGAACCAGCTAATCAAGGTCCAGGCAAATGTGTTGGAGCTGGCCCTATTGGTCCTCCAGGACCAGGTTTGGACACCCCTGAAGAAGATAATAGTGTAAACCCAGAAGTAGTCCTGCATGTTAGCACATGAGCCTTGAGTTTTTAATGCAAGTGGCTACAGTTTAGCCCAGGGTTCCTCACATCTGGCACTGGAGAGCCACCGTCCTGCAGAGTTTATTCCCAACCCTAATCATAGACATCTGAGCAAGCTAATCAAGGTTTGATCAAAGCTCTGTAGGGCAGTGGCTCTTCAGGACCAGATTTGAGGAACCCTTGTATAGCCAGTAGAGAGAGACCTGATATCTCTTTTCCACCAATGCTAACCAGGTGCTGGTTCTGGGCTGGTGCTTATGCCAGTTCGGTGCTGGTTCTATTCACCAATTATCTAAGAACCAGCTTGATTTTCCACAGACTGTAGAGCCAGAGTAGGGCTACCTCCGTTGTCCTAGCAACGCGTCATGACAACCATAACAGCAATGGAGAACTACATATCAAGTTATGAAATAAATGTTGTGTGTTTAACATAGGGTGACCAGACGTCCCGGTTTGACCGAGACACACCCGATTTTGAGTTGCGTATCCAGAGTCCAGAGAAAAAACTGTTGTGTCAGGACGCTAAAATATCCCGGTTTACACCAACCACTATGAAATTGTCCCGATTGTCAGCGATTACATAGCCGACGTGGTCTAATTATAGCCGATCACTAACTAAACCCATGTAGAAAGACTAATAAAGCGTCCAGCGTCCAGTTCGTTTCCTCCACAGATCACAGTTGTTTTTGTTTTCCGTCCATGCCCAAAGCTAACATTAACAGCTGACCAGTGTTTTAAAAATGGCGTCCCGAAGTTTTTGTTTTCGAACGTTACAATAATCCCCAGAGCCAGGTTTATTTGTGTGGAAAAGCAAAGAACCTATTTGAAACTAGGCTCTGGCTCCGAACCAGCACCAGCACTGCCTTGGTGGAAAAGGGGTATAAGAGGGGTGGGATGTGGGCTTTGTTGACCTTAATGTGGACTAATCGTGATGAATTGGAGTTTTGTGAGATGATAGTGTGATGGGACTAGACAAAGATGTATTCTTCATAGAGGAGAGGTATCACTCATAGCAGAAAGGAGGGATAGAGTTCAGGAGGGCAGGTGGTTTGTGCCTTATGATATGTTGTAGTATCTTCTAATCTGAGAAGGTCTCCAATAAGGTTAGCAGCACAGGGGTTGGCATGTCGATAGATATTGCCAAAGGTCTAGGAGAATGAGTTGTGCATGATGGCCACTTCACTCTTAAAGTGTGACTCATGTGGAAGCAATAAGTATGAGTGGGGGAGGAGATTGAAACAGAGAGACAATGAATGACAACGGCTTCCCCTGAAACATTGTACGTGCCCTCTTGATCTCAATTGCTCACTTTTCCTTCAAGAAATATCCTTTGATCATCTGCTTTGCCCGATCTTTTTAATGACAATTCATCCTATGCCTAGCGGAGGTAGTCTCATTAGACTTGATGTTTGAGTCAAAACTGATTCTGGAATGGAAGTATAATTCTGAAGAAACTTTGCATCAAAGGTCTTTGTAGGTATTAATTTCCTTACATTTTTCTCTGTGGGTGAATAGCTTAGAACAGAGGTGCTTAATCCTGTTGCTGGAGATCTAACTTGCAAAGTTAATCTCCAACCCTAATCAAAAATACTCAAACCAGCTATTTAAGATCTTCAGGATTTTTGACAATTACAAACAGGTGTTTTGGAGCACAGTTTGAACTGAACTCTGCAGGAAGGTAGATCTAAAAAAAAGAGGTCAAAGGCCATCAGGTTCTAATGAGAGGGTGAAATTCAGGGTAGAGGCAGCAGTATCTGCAGACATTTAAGAAAATTAGTTGGTGTATTATCGCAAGATGATTGTTGAAGAGGTGGAGGAGGGTGACATGGGCTGAAAGTTGACCAAGTGAACAAGAATGGGTGGGAGGACAAAGAGGTAGGGAGAGGGAGGCAGCAGGAGTGAGATGAAGAAGTGGGTGTCTCTTGAAGGTGGGAGACTAATTTTGTAGACTTTAGATTTTAGACAAAGGCAAGACTCGATTGTTTTTCTGCCTTGTTGCATTGACATATACATTGGCAGATGTTTTTATCTAAAGCAACTTACAGCACATTCAAAGTATACAATTTATCACCACATATGCTCCCTGGGACCAAATCCATGATCTTGGCATTGCTAGCACCATACTCTGCCAGTTGAGCTCCTGAAGGGCCACTATCTGGAAAAGTTTAACTCCTAATTAACACACCTGAACCAACTATTCAAGATCTTCAGGATTAAACTTCCAGGCTAGGTTGTTGGGGCGGTTGGTGCTAAACTCTACAGGACATCGGCTGTCAAGGAGCAGGATTGGACACTTTTGAGCAACTGGATCCAGGAACCAAATCTGCAACAAGAGGAGTGGGAGAGGGAGCCTAAACCGGAAATGCTGAAGATGATCCAGTTTACTGGGATCTTTGATTGTCACTGCATAGAATTCAAAAGACTAAGAATGGGACCATATTTCAACAATGATGCAATGAGTGGACTTGTGAAGATCACAAGAAGAGTGATGTTTTCAAGGGTTATCCAGGTTCCAGTAACATTATAGAAGAGTAGATACATAATTTTGGCATAGTTTGAGAGTGTGTGCTGCATTCACAGTGAAGTGCTAGTTTGATGGAATCCTGAATCTTGAAGGTTAGAAGTTGAAATATGTCCTTATCTGAGAAAGTCTTAAGTTTAGCAGCAGGTTAAGGTTAATTAGTTTAAAGGGTTAATAAGGTTAGCATACAATATTGTCAGAGGTCTTGGAGAATTGGTCGTGAATGATGGTCACGTCACTTTACTAGTGTAGGATAGGTTGCTATCAAGTTCAAGTTCTTATTTTCATTACATTTAAAATATTATTTTCTGGGTTATTCAAAAGAGTTTGTCTTTGGATAGTATATAAACGGTTTCATTCAACCAACTAGTCGTCACAATGTTTCTGATAAGTTCATTTGTCTTTTACTTGCTGTCCAAATTCAAGCTACAGTTGAACAGCTATAGTAGTCTTTCTGATTTTTTTCACAATCAATCAACTCTCAAACTCTTGATACATGACATACGTGATTGCCAATGTAGTTTTTAGTTCCTTTGGATTGTGTAGCTGTGTTTGTATAGCAGAAGGAAATCAAGAAAAGCTCTATGAGCAATCTAGGAACGGCTTGGGGAATACTAGTGATGGCTTGTGCTGGCCTTCATCACTGTGTGTCAAACCTCTGGCGCAATTACACTGCAATAAATACAAATGAGTGACAGATGACATGACATTGTGACATATTTATTGGCTCGGACTCCTATACAAACTCCAGATCTCCATTAGCACGCTCTTAGGATGCAGCCAGGCTTTTAAAACAGTCATGGAAGTGACATTCACCCTGACCTCTGCCCTCATGTAGATTTGTTGAGATGGTGGTCACCCATGGGAAAGACTGTGACTCCATTAAGTGTTGCAATCAGGGTAATGCACTCAGATCTGTGTGTGTGAGGTAGAAAAAGACAGACATTAAGAGAGGAAAATTGCTTTTGAGTGTCCATCTGTATCTCATTTCAGGGTTCGAATACCTTAACGACAACGAATAATGTTAACCAAGACTGCAGCAATTGGTGAAATGGACGTCGATTTGGATAATGTCTGCTAGATAACATTTAAGATTGGTTAGTCTATGAATAGTGTAAGTTACATGAACAAAAATTATATATATGATACACATTGTCATACCAATAATGCCATAAACAGGCTTAATTTTATCCATGCAAAATCTAATTTCTTTACAGGTTTCGCAAGATTATACTGCACTTTATTGACATTAATAGTTGACATTAGTATTGAAAATATTCTCATTCTGAATACACAACTGAAAACACGATACAGCACAAAAACACATTTTATATTCAGTTTTGTTTCAGTTTTCATCACAGTTGCACAAGGAATTCATCTTGGTAAGTCTCAGAGCAGCAGTCAGTAAATTTATATATTAAACGACTCAAATGAAGCTCACTGTTAGGTTTTAATTTCTGCTAACTGATGTCTCCATCTTTAACTGACAGGCTCCTTTCATTAAAGATTAAAGGGGAGCAGTGAGCTAATGCATGGTAAACTCGGTGGCCTGGCCTCAGTGACCACTGCGTCATCGCTCAGCACCGCCACTCAGCTAACGAGCGGCTGCCGTCGGTACAAATGAGAAAATTCATGACATAAATGGTCATATTTCTGCTGTTGATAGACAGCTGACCCTCGGCCCTCGGGGAATGACAGTTAGCATGAGGCGAAGTAGAGAGAGGGCCGATCCACATCATCTGCAGGTTATTAGCCGCTGTGTCTTACACACATACATTTTTTCTTTCCCTCCCTCCCTCCCTCAACACTTTCGACAAATCAGATTTAACTTGGTATACGCTTTGGATTCTTTTTAAAACATTACTTTTTTTTTTTTTCATAAATCACATGTTTTTTTTGTTAAGGACTATTAAACAGAATGAAAATAAAGTGTGTAACTTACCCTAAAATGGATAATTTAGTCAGTCTCTACTCAGACATTTTGACCTGTATGCAAAAATGTATTTAAATAATAATAAAAAAATCAATGAATAATCTTATAATTATGAGATGTATTCATAACTGATACAACTCGATCTCATGGCAATTCGTACATATTTTACGAGGTGGCTAATTCGTATGAATGACCTACCCCTGACCCCGCCTCTAAATCTACCCATCACTAAGGTTTAGACAAATTGTACAAATTGGTCGTGAGATAGCGTTGGATATTCATGTAATTGCAGTGACGTTTAAATTAATATTTAAATTGATTTACCAAAAACGTAATATTTAACTATGTACTACTTTTTTTGTGTGCAACCCTGTTACAAAGTGGAATATTCCTTAAAATGTCAACATGATAGAAGTAACATAAACTGTAATTTCTCTCTCTCTTTCTCTCTCTCACACATGCATATCTGCCAAGTTTACTGTGAAATTACCAAAGTTATACTGTCAGGAAAAAAATATCAGTTGAATTTATCTCATTTATTTATTGAATTTACCATTTCAATATCAATAAAATGTTGGTCCCACAATATGTAGCTACCATTGAGAGCTGAATTTGAGCTATTACAATTTTTACACAAAATGTAGTGTGTGGCGCAATTGCACAGCTTAACAACTCAAACCTATTAGGTTATTGTCAGACAAAAGAAAAAAATCAAATAAGCTATAAAATGTAATTTATAAAATTAATGTTGATATTCATTTAATGTTTATTGTGAAAAAAATCTGATAAATCAAGTTTTAAAATGTATATAATTATATTTATGGTAACAGAGTTTCTAAATCAACTTCCTTTACGGAAAAAAAAAAGAAAGACTATTTTGTGCACTATTCATGGAAAGTGCCACTCATACATACTTTTAAACCCTGCCCTGGGGTAACCAAAACACAGCATTCATTTTCCAATCCTTTTGCGCTTCCCATCTCGTGGCCTTAACCAATTGTTTGTTTATTCTTGCGTTTTAAATTCTTGAATTTCACCTTGTCTTACCTGCATTAGCACTCTGCAGGAAGAGGATCAAACTCCATGTCTGTCAGGGCTGACTTTAAAAAGGGGTTTTATTTTTCTCTACAGACCTTTTGGATGACGTCACCATGGGATCTAATCCCATCAAAGGCAGGCTGGAGTGGTCTGTAGATGGTGGACGAGGCTTTTTTTCATGCTGCCTGGAGAGTCAAACAAAGCACATATGGTGTTGAAGAGATGAGATGGATAAGACGCATGGTGGGGTATAGGCAAAGGCTTATTGGAAGGCAGTGCTGTTTGATTTTCAGGACTGGATGTAATAAATAGTCATCAAATACTAAGTTCCCTTACAGTTCTACAGCACAGTTATCAACTGTAGAGTTTGAAATACCAGTAATAATGTTTTAAAAAATGAGAAACATTGGCTCATACCGTGGCTCCCGGGAATCTACTGAAAAATGAAATCAACGATTAATTATCAATAGGTAGAGAACAAAGGGAAATAGTGGTAAGGGATACAAAGGAAAGGAATTAATAATGAAAGTAAAGCATGTGTTGAGATCATCTTTTGGTGGGGTGGAAAAAGAGTCGGAGTGATGCAACAGACTGTATCTAACCTGTCATACTTGATAAAAGGTAGAGCTCATAGCAAAACTAAAGCACATTTTCAACAAAACAAAAAATAATTGTAAATGTATTTGTCCCCAAAAAATCATTTAATCACCCATATTGTTCCAAATCTGTAAGACTTTCTTTCTGTCAACAGATATTTCAAAGAATATTTCAACCATGTTGAACCATACAATTAAAATCAATGGATACCAAACCGTCACTGGATCCCACTGGCTTTCATTGTGTGTGTGTATATATATATATATAAACTGCGATCTTATTTTGTGTTTGAAATGTATACATGCTTTGAACAACATGCAGATTCGGTCATCACTTATTCACCAGGTGATTGCAGTGAAAGGTGTTTTGCGCTACAGTAGTTCATGCATTGCGTATTGTAGCCTGACTAAAACACTGTATTAACCAATCAGCATCCAAGAACGCAACTCTCCCTACTATATTAACACTGGTCTCTGTCAAGTCACGTGTTAAGTAAACCACTTCCCACACAAGTCAACCTAGACTTCCAATCTTTGTTCCATTTCACTTCCAGTGTCCTCCAGAACTCTTCCTTCTCAATGGCACATTGTTTATCCGTTCTTTGATTCATTTTACAGGCCAGATGTGACTGCTTGCAGTTAATTTGTTTTCTGTGCAACATATTTGCACAGAGCTCTGCTTGTGTGCGTGGGAAGCTTTTTGGCGACGGCCACTGTCAGACCGGCCTTTAATGAATCCCATTAAATCATGCACTTTGTCATTATGCTGCCTTTAAGAGCCAGAAACTCACTTTAGCTTTACAAGTATGCAACCCCCATTGTGACTGAATGCTACGTTGAGGAAAACAAACTACTTGACATCAGTGGACTCCTGCAATAGAATAAAATAAATGCATTGAGTGTCTTCTCACTTGGCAAACAGTGATTAGAAAGTTTGACACGCGAGACTGCTGTTGCCAAACTTTAAGTTGATGAGCACCTTCCAATGTCTACAGCATGCATAAACAATCGAAAGACCTGGATTCATCACCATGTCATCTGCCAAGAAGGGAAACGTGTGTTTAAACAATGGCTTGGATAAAAAAGGTGGACTTTACACTGAGCAGACCAGCCCAATCAATCTTTTGGTCCACCACTTTCCAAAAGCTTGTCTCCTTGACTGTATCCTTCAAAAATAGCAAAAGGAATCATGTGTAAGATAAATTTACTGATGATGTCCACTAGTGTTATTTTCCCAATTTCAAGACACATCAGAGCGTGTTTTGTTGGGTCTGTAAATTTCCCCATCCGTACAGAGAAGAGTTGATGGATGGTGATACAGTGGACACTTCACACAAACAGATCCCTTGATCTCCAGTGTTCAGAAGTGTTTTGTTTCCGGGGTTGGCATGCGGCCCAGACGCCAATCCTTCGGCTGAAGATGGTGTGACCCCAATAGACCAGAGCCACAGTGATGTCTAGATAGTAAACCTTGTTGAGCACAACTCAGAGAAGATACACATTTGATATGGTTAGGGTTGAGTCAGCATTGAGGTCCCAGACAGTAACAGGGAAACGTGTTTAAACAATGGCTCAGATAAAAAGGGTGGACTTTGCACTGAGCACACCAGCCCAATCAATCTTTTGGTCCACCACTTTCCAAAAGCTTCTCTCTTTGACTGTATTGAGTGTAAGATAAATTTGCTGATGATGTCCACTAGTGTTAATTTTCCCAATTTCAAAACACATCAGAGCGTGTTTTGTTGGTTCTGCAAATTTCCCCATCAGCACAGAGAAGATTTAATGGATGGTGATACTGTGGACTCTTCACACAAAACAGATCCCTCTATATCCAGTGTCCAGAAGTGTTTTGTTTCCGGGGTTGGCATGCGGCCCAGGCGCCAATCCTTCGGCTGAAGATAGTGTGACTCCAATTGCCATGCAGTGATGTCTAGATGGTAAACCTTGTTGAGCACAACTCACAGAAGATACACATTTGACAAGGTTAGGGTTGAGTCAGGGTTGGGTTTGCTCTCAGAATTAATGAATAAAATTAGGCTCTGCCCCAAATGCTAAGGTCTTGCTGTGGGTCCACACATTAGTGACGTAATGGCACATAAGAGTGTCAGGTAGTAGTTTGCTGGGGAATCCCATGGACCAGAGCCGCATTGCTTTTTTAGATGTTAAAATGCATTCCACAAAAGTCTCATTACATTTGACAAGGAATGAATGTCCCATATGAATTTTGCAAGACTGAGGGTTATCATGGTCATGTCCTGAATGCTGATCTAAGGTCCTGCAGTCCTTCTCTGGGTCGACATGTTAGTGACATATTGCCGCTGTCCGGTAGTAATTGCTCTGTAATCCCGTGGACTAGAGCCGTAGTGCTTTGTATAGGATCAACCTAGTTCAGCAAAAATCTTACAAGGTTATACACTTGACAAGTTAGGGTTAGGGTTGCTCTGTCACTCTTTGAACACAATACATGAATGTATCGTGACTTTTTGCAAAATGAGGGTTACAGCCCTGTCCCAAATGGCACCCCAAAGTCTTGTTGTCCTCCGAGTCCACACATTAGTACCACAATGCCACATAAAACTGTCAGGTAGTAGTTTGATGTGGAATCCCATGGGCCAGAGCCACAGTGCTAAACATGGTAAAACTTGTTCAGTGAAAGATTCCTGAGATACACGTTTGACAAGGTTTAGGTTGCAGTTGCTTATGGACTCAATGAATATAGACAAGGATCCAAAACCTCACTGTTAGCCCATCTGAATTTTGTGAGACTTATCGCAGGCCATTTCCCAAATGCTGCCCTAAGGTCCTGCAGTCCTCCTCTGAGAAGTAGCACCACTGATGTTTGAGTTTGCTTTGGGTCTCAAATTAATACATTGTACAAATGTGCATTGGAATCTCACTGGACTTTTCACCGAATAAGAGTAATCACTGCCGTGTCCCGAAAGGTCTTGCGGTGCTCCTCCAGATCCACATGTTAGTGATGTTATGTTGCATACTGTCAGGCAGTAGTTTGCATTTGTGAAATCTCAAGGATCACAGCTGTATAGTTCAGCAGAAATCTTACGAGATACGGAATTGACAAGGTGAGGATTGGGATTGCTGTGGGCCTAGACCAAAGGTTGCACTGAGGGTCTAAAATCTAAAACAGTGGCTCTTAACTCTGGTCTTGGGGACCCACTGCTGTGCACATTTTGTATGTCGCCCTTGTCTGACACACTCAGTTCAGTTCATGGAGCTCATTCCCAATGAGCTGATGATCTTAATCAGGTGTGTTAAAGAAGATATACAAGATGCAGCACCCCAGCCATGGGACAATCCTGTTGGCCATCTTCCTGCACAGTTTAGCTCCAGCCTTAATGAAACACAAATGTACCAGCTACTCCAAGTCTTCAAAAGAAAGTAGAAACATTTAGGTAGATATTTAGGTAGATGTTTTGTTGCAACTATGAGTTAAATTCTGCTGGAAAGCTGCCTCAAGGAGCAGGAACCTCACAAACATGGGCTGTGTTCGAAATCACCCCCTATACCTTAATTCACTTTTCCCTACATTACTCCACTAATATAGTCCACTTGAAGGAGTGAATGAAAATGAGTGATTGAATTCGGAAATTTAGTAAGACAGAAGGGCTGCAGTTTTTGCATTGTTTGTGCTGTTTAATAATCATTTAATATGTAGCAAACTGACAGCTCCAGTAGTAATGAAAAGATTTATCTTGAACTCTGTCATGGAAACTAGCATACATAAACCGCGATTAAACAATCTAATAATCAATTAAAAAGGAATTTATACCTGTATGGTATTACGCTGTAGCCACATTGGACCAGCGTTTGTAATGGATGGATGAATGATTCAGCTGCAGCGCCATCTTCTGGTCACACGTGGGAATTCATTCGACGTCTGACTCTCACAGTGCATTATGGGAATTCTCTAGCCGTTGAGCCTACACCAACTGTACACTTGTTATTGCGGTGCATTGTAAGATTGAATGAGTGCACTCAGTGATGTCCACTATGGTTTCAGACACCACTACAAATGGCTGTCCCCTCAAATAGTGTCTTATTTAAGGTTATAGGGGGTGATTTCGGACACAGCCATGCACACACAATGGCCCATCTTGAGACAACCCAGAGCAGCTGCCTGTGTACGTCTGCACTAAAAATCCCCCAGAAACCCTTGACATAAGACCGTCTACCCTACTGCACAAACTTTCCAGTCCACTGTTAGCTTTTGGATAGACAGTCAGCTCCTAAATATTGTGTAGTGTTTTCCTTAGGACAGATATCTAGCATAAGAGCCAGGACACAGACAAATACCAGTCATCTCGCTGGACTGTTTATCTTCTGACTCCACTGATCTTCTCTGCCTCCCTCAAATTCTCGACCTCCCAGAGATAGCAAATAGAGCTAGTGGAACACTGAAAATATATCACAACTGAGGCATTTTCTCACAGTTTTCCCATTTCCCGTCTGTTATGTGGGAAGACCCATTGGGCCATTTCTCACAGGTGCAAAACTGAACATATGATTCTGTAATTTCCTTAATTTCGTGATACTTGAGCTTCAGTAATTTTTAGTGAAATTACAGCAGTGACATATTTTGGCTGAGGACTACAAAAAGCATTTTGTAAAGGAATGTTTGTTTTATATTCATTTCTCTTGAAAGTATATTGGAGTACATCACGAGAGGGAGTATCTAAAACCTCAATACAATCTAATAAGCCTTACATGTGTTCCTAAGTGGTCCAGAGCTCCATCCAACAATCACCACCAATATGCAGTGACCCCAAAAATATTGACTTAAAACATTGACTTAAATAAGGATAAATGAAGTCAGTTCCCCTCAAGGTCACACAGGTGCCCTAGCAGAGTACATTTACATGCAAGTCCCTTACAAGGAAAGAGGTGGAAAAAGATTTATGGGTAACATTTTAAGTTAAAATTTACATTCTAGTAGACAGACTGTTAATTGGTAGACTTTTCGGTAAGGTTACTTTTGGGGAGCATCAAAATAAAGAGTTATCAGATATTAAGCAGTCAGTCTACTAATACTCTAATGAGAGTTAGTTGACATGTAGTTACAAAGTCAGAAGAGTGTCTAAAATGGGCCATCGAAATAAATGAAGTGTTACCATATTCTGTCATAGTTGTATAAATGTATAAATATATAATATTTGTATCGTTCGTTTCATCACCTGTAATCAAAAAACAGATTAACAATATACAGGGCTTTGTTTATATTGCACACAAATCTGAACAAAAATGGGTGTCTTTTCCTAAAATTGCCAATATCTGGTAGAACGAAAAAGGACAGATGTCTAAGTTTTAAGAATCGTAATAGTGGATGAACATTAACTTTCTGGAATCAATGTGTTTCCTAAAAGCTTATTTATAAGCTGACCCGTGTCACTGATATCAGGAGGTAAGGTTACTTTTAAAGTGCTGTTTCGGGTTTTTTTTAATAGTAATTTTACGTAACTTGAGTAATCTGGAAAAGTCCCTGGAAAAGAAAAACAATTATGTGTGTGAAGGAGGTTGAGGCATTAAGTCAATTATCATTCACTAGAATTGCTGCTGCGTATATACACTGAACATTAGAAGAATCAATGCGTTTGTTTGCATGTCTCTTGCAATGTTGCAATGCACAGTATCAGTCATAAGTAAATACAAGTAAATACCATCACAAGTAAATATCATAAGTAAATACAAAATAAATAAGGAAATACATATTTCTACACTGTGTAATCTATGTTGGATTACATTATTTGACTTAAAAATATGACTTGTTTATTACACATGGGTTGATTAATAATAATACAAAATAATTATATTTAAAATAATTATGTATAATTATAGTATTAAACTTAAATGGTATTTAAGTAATAGTATTATATAATAGTATCAAAAGTAGCTAACTATTAAACTATAATACAAAGTTAAAGCATTAAGACAGAACATTTTGCAATGTTTCCCCCAGAAAATCTCTCAAAATAACTAACTCTATTAGAGTGGTGTATAAATCAATGATCAAATTAATATGCAAACAACCATAACTTCAAGTGTTTGCTAATTATTTTCTGCTGGTTCTTTTCTTTTTTATCATAATGACATATATATTTATTTTATTTAACTTTTTGAGATGAAGAAAACAATAATTATACTTAATCTCAGAGGATTTAACTGGCTGAAAACGGCAATAATTAATTATTAATATAACCCTAAGTGCTTGCTTAATTACTTGTGGTTTACTTTCTTTTTTATTTAATTGAATTAGGGAGAACAACAATTTAATCATATTTAAGGACTTAGTTTGAGCGAGTCTCAGAAATAGCTATGTTTTTATGAGGCTATTCATTTCCCCCTGCGCTAGAATATTCCCTAATCCTTCTCTCTCTCGTTCTCGTTCCTGCTCTCCGTCAAACACACAATAGATCTCCTCAGCATTAGTCCGTTTGATGTCTGCCATGAAAAGGGAAGCCATCGCCCCTGTGTCACTCTTCTCCGTCCTTTATTCTCTTGTTTTGACTTATTTATTCCAGGCGTCTCCGTCATCACTCTCTCTTTGAGCTGTCCCCCCGGTGCCCTTTCCCGAACTGAGCTTACGGTTTTCAATCAGCACTTCCCACTCACTGGGACCGTCCGGTTCTCATGTGCCCGGGCCCGAGCGGCCTGGCGTGAGTGCACATACTCGAAGATATTACTACACAGATGGCAGTGTGAACTTCCCTCCACATTTTCAGGGAGGAATTCACCATGGAGGAATTGTGCCTGCTGATAGTGTTGTTTATTTGCATATTTCTGTCTGCATTGTTTTAGCACCTGATCCACTAAAGCAATTACATGACTGCAAATCAAGACACAGCCCAAAACTCATGGGTTTTGAGCACTAAGGATGTAGCAGACATTTGTTCTGGCATACTTTACTGGGACTGGACAGCATTACTACAATCAAATCACATAGTTGGCTATTAACTCTTTCCCCGCCATTGATGGAAATTTTGGCTTTCCGTGTTTTTGCTGTTATATGGTAGGGGGCGCTATTACACATGTTCTGAAAGAGTACTGAATCTCCAGCCCGATCTCACGGCAATTCGTACGAATTTTACGAGGTGGCTAATTCGTACGAATTCATACGAATTAGTAAGATTTTTGCTAAATCGTACATATTTTAGGAGTTGCCCAATTCGTATGAATTTGTACGAATGATCTACCCCTGACTACGCCCCTACACCTACCATCACGTGGGTTTAGACAAATCGTATGAATTCGTACGAGTGAGGTCGTACGAATTCGTACGAATTGGTCGTGAGATAGCGTTGGAATCTCTCGATCCAATCACAGGTGAAGAAGAAGCAGAAACAAGCGATATTATATGTAATCATGCAAATGTAAAATAAAGTGATCATCAACATTAAACAGCATATAAATCAAAACTGCCTGAATGAAATGTCGACCCAGGACGAGGTCTAGGACTGTGAAGCTTTGGGAGTGTTAATGGACTCTGGACTCAATTTACTCAATCTATGTGTTGATTATCGTTCTGAATCCCATCTAGATGTAGTCTTTGACTAAAACACAATTTTCTCAGATTTTGCTCAAAATGTTGCTTTTTTTATGAAACTTACCCTCGTTCAAGTGATGAATGTGATTTATTTTGATACAAAGAATGTTCAGATATTCATACAACAAAATATTCTGGGGGCCATGGCTGGCAACTTCAAAAAAAAAAAAAAAAAAAAAACGGGGAAAAAACGCTGACGGGGAAAAAGTTAAAATGCAGAAATTCCCTTTACTATATAGCACATCTGGAAATATGCTGTTCTCCATCATTAGATGAATAACTGCTGTTATTATAATAACTATATGCACACAAAAGGCAGGCCATATATCAAATACAGGGGTGGGCGATATACCGATAGACAAGATTGAAATTTGTCAACCTGTAGAGATCAATAAGTTATGACAACATATGTTTTTACATTGCTTTAAAGCAATTTTCTAATTTTTTATATATATACAAGATTCAACTTTTTTTTTTTAAAGTCAGTTTAATGTAACCCCAATTGTTCAATGTCACTTGAAATGACTTAAACATCAAAGTTGATTGAACTTAAAAATTGAAGGCAGCAGCATTTCTTTTTTACAGTGCACACACTGGTGTGTCAGAATGCCCGTCTTTGCGGGTATCTTTGTAAACAAAGACATTTATATCTTAAGTGAACAAACAGTTGAGAAAGAAAGCGCATGTGTATCAGTGCATTCGGTCTCAAAGTGACAGCAGCCTAAAACATTTCTATCATTCAAAATAGTTCATATGTGAAGTTTACCCCATGTTTTCTCTGTTTTTTATGGTCTGCTATAGATGTAGAATCCAAAATATCACATAGCCTCCTGGAAACATCTATATATCAATTATTTGTAATTAAAATATTGATTTATTTTTGCATTTATACCCAGATGCATAAGGTCTTTGCAAATAAATGAATAAATAAAAATGCCTTCATAACTCTGTTTACATTAGTGTGCCAAATGTCTCATTCATCTTCTGACAGCTCTCCTCTGGGAATATCAGAAGAACATTTTCTTGAATATGAAGTCATCATGATTTGTCAACATTTCTGTTGAGAACAAATGCTATGCATCTATCACAAAACACACACTCACAAACTGAATGCAACTTCAGATTACAGGTTCTCTGCTAAAATTGTAAAAAAAAAAAAAAATAATAAAAAAATGCCTATATCTTAAAAGGTCAGCGGTGTGCTTCATATTGACAGTCTGGAGCTGCTGTTATTATTATTATTCTGTACTGCAACTCTCTGGGTTCACAAAATACACTCGTATCAAAACTTACTTTCAAAAACGGATAACAGCACCAGATGGTGCAGTTTGCTAAACGCAAAAGCACCACATATTAAGAAAATCTTCACTGTTTACACCACTGACAGACACTGTTTATCATAGTAAACAGCTGTCAGATAGAGACACATTCTCCGTCGCCAGAAAACACGCGGCAGCCCATTAAGTTTGGTGGGCTGTGACAGATGGATTCGTGGGAATGGCAGAAATGCTTTACCATTCGGCAACGAAATGTGTTCTGTATGGAAAAATAACTTATAGTTCATTCATTCAAAAAAAGACTGTGGAGCAATTCTTTTGGAAAATGCTTTTATCCATACAGTTAAAGTCAATAGGGTCCAAAACAACAAAATATTGGACCCCATTGACTTTCATTGTACTGACAAAGCAAAACAAAAACTATTTTCTTTTGTTTTCCACAGTAGAAAGAAGATAACCTTCTTTCTCGTGTGGAAAACAAAAGAATATAGTTTCATAACGAAACATGCTAGTGAGCTGGTACAAAACAACTAAACATTGGACCCTGTCTTTCATTGTACGGACAATAAAACAAAACATAGATATTTTTCAAAATGTATTCTTTCTTTTTTTCCATATGAAAAAGAAAGATATGAAACATGTTTGTAAGCCACTACAACAAAACATTGGACCCCACTGACTTTCATTGTATGGACAAAACATATTTAGAAAAGATATTTTTCAACAATAAAATATTGGACCCCATTGACTTTCATTGTACGGCCAAAACAAAACAGGTATTTTTCAAAATATCTTCTTTTGTTTTCCACATTACGAAACATGCTAGTGAGCTTTTGTGTCAATGTTGCCTCGAACGAAGCCTAAAACAAATAGCACACAATGCCTCCATTATACTCCCAGAAAGAGGAAGAAATAGTTTTAACATTTTTCATTTGGTACATCAGTTTGGTTTTAATGCCTTCAGTGAGTTTTGGAGCTAGCATGGCGTGCCAACAGAAACGCCGCAGGCTTACACAGGGACTGTTATAAAAGTTTGCGTTCTCACACCAGCCTGTAATGGTACACCGTGTCTTAGAGTAGATTGTGCTGTTTTTATTGGAGGAAATATCTGGATATCTGGATTAATTCCAGCTTGTGTGAAGTGTGGCTGGCACACGGAGACTTCCCGGCTCTCTGTAATGCGAATGAAAGGTTGGGGTCGTGCAACTCTACAGAGATAATAGAAATATATGAGTTTCCTGCCATCTGCCGTACTCTACACCCTCAGTCGTGAACCAGTCGCTGGCAAATCTATTGAAGGATCTGTTCATCCATGTGCATCGACTCCCTTAAACATCCCTTAAAGGGATAGTTCACCCAAAAATGATAATTCTGTCAGTATTTACAGTGGCTCAATCTTAAGTTTATCAAGCGACAAGATTTTTTTTTGTGAGCAAAAACAAACAAAAATAACGATTCCTTCATTTCCTTCTCTGTGGGCCTCGACTCAGTTCACTAGTGTAATAGTGCAGTGCTTCTGTGTTGTACGTCACACGCATCACACACATGACCAGCGTCGGCCAATAGTGAGCCTGCGTGTGACGTAGCTCTACGCTATTACACTAGTGAACTGACTCGAGGCCCAACAAATTAATAGTTGAAATAAAGTCGTTATTTTTGTTTGTTTTTGCGCACAAAAAGTATTCTCGTCGCTTGATAAACTTAAGATTGAGCCACTGTAGTCACTTGGACTATTTTAACGATGTCTTTAATTACTTTTCGGGGAACAAGTTTCAATCCTAGAAGCCTATAGGAGGAGTGATCCAGCTCTCAGATTTAATCAAAAATATATTAATTTGTGTTCCGAAGATGAACGAAGGTCTTACAGGGTTGATCAACATGAGGGAGAGTAAATACTGACAGAATTTACATTTTTGGGTGAACTAACCCTTTAAGTTACTCCATATGGCACTGTTTGTTTTGAAAATCCATCTCGCATTTTGAAACGATCAGATTAGATTAAATTTAGCTGTACTTGTTTGATTTAGCGAGCAATGACAAGGTTAAAAGGGCTGTGCTGACATTAAAGGTCAAGGTGGGCTCTGGTGCAAAGACTTCAGTGAAATGAATTCCTGCAGCCGTTCAGCAACGAGGACCTTAACGTGTTTCAGGCTTCTGGTTTAAATCGGTTTAAATGGCGTCTAGTAATATAATATAATCATAGTAAATGTGCAGATCAGTACATCGAGTGTGAGGGTGTTTTGCACACACTGAACACCGGAAGCATTAAAGTGCTGTACAATTTGATATAATATATAACACAAACACAATATCTATTTCACCTCATATCTTATAATTGCGATTTTATTTCTCATAACTGCGACTATTTTGTTTCAGTAATTGTAGTAATTAATAGTCTAAGTTATGAGAAATAAAGTAGTAATTATAGGATATGTAGTTGCAGTTGTGAGATGCAGAGTTTTACATCCCACAACTACATCCTATAATTGCTACTTTATTTCTCATAACTTAAACTATTTCTTTTTATTGTAATTGTGACTTTATATTTGAGTTTGTGATCTGTTGTATCTGATTGTGAATTCATGTCTTATATCTTAAATTTGTGACTATTTTTTAGTTTTCCTTTTTTAACCTTTCTCCCCATTTTTGCTCTTTTTCTAGTTTTACTTTATAAGTTTACAAAAACAAACAGAAAAAAATTAAATATGTATTGAATATTGATGTTTGCAACAGATTCACTCACACACTTAAGTATATAAAAAAACGACTTTATTTATTTAATTTTTTACTTTTTTTTATAATAGTTTTACACTTTTTACAATAGCGGGGCCCAAGAAAATCACATGCCGGTCCTACTTCCACAAAATATAATAAATGAAAAGTATAATTTGATTGTGATTAGATGGCTCAGACTGAGGCTCTGACAGGGAATTATGGGATTGCTTAATGATAACACAAAAACACAGCAAAATCCCGAGGGCCACATGAAACTTTCACTTTAAATGTAAACTTGCAAGTTGTGTTTGTCTTTCTTTTCCTTTCCAAAACAAGTAGGATATAGATTTCCTTTCCTCACTAGTCTTTAAAACACCTGACAAGAACTCAGATTTGGATATGTTATATATTTAATATAAAAAAAAATCCCAGCTCAAGAACAGCAGGCTCATTTGGACTCCACCTCTCTCTCTCTCTCTCTCTCTCTCTCTCTCTCTCTCTCTCTCTCTCTCTCTCTCTCTCTCTCTCTCTCTCTCTCTCTCTCTGTGCTGGACACAAGCTTTTCCTAAAGACTGCTACAAAAGTACAATTACATTACAAGTTTGGGATTTCCGCCTCTTTTTGAAATCCGTAACTTGCTGTAATTTGTGCCTTTATCTCCCTGCTAAAACATGCACAATGGCACTGGATATAATGGCCACATTGATAGCATTTGAGATTAGGACTGGCCCATTACATCCATGAATGCTTTAATGATTTGGCAAGCGCCGCCATGTCTTGACTTCTGTCTGAGGAACGTTTGGATCTGAACCCTAATCTCGAGTCATACAGATCTCAACTGAATATTTGCTTCATTCCCTTTATATACCAGAGAGCCTTCCTGTTAGATATATGCATAGGTTTATATGTGGATCTGTAGGGGGCGCTGCAGTATTTCTAATAGCCAATACTGTCTAGTTTAAGCTGAAATACCTGATAAATGCAGACTCACTGTTATGAGCAGGTTTAGTGCTTCATTTTCAGCTTTTAGGTCTTTTTTGATTTGTAGAAAAAAATATTAAAAACACAAATTAGGCCTATAAAGACTGTGATCCACTGTTATTTCAGTATCATTGAGGTGCTATTTTTTGTTTTATTCATATTTTAAATTAGTTTTTGTTTTTGTATTTTCTGTTTTCATTTTAATTTTAGTTATAAGCATTTTAATTGTGTCTTGTATTTTTGTAATTTGTATTAGTGTTTTTTATTTTATTTTAAATAAGTCTGGATATACTATTGGAATTTTTATTAACATTTTGAATTAGTTTTTATTTTTGTATTTTATGTTTTCATTTTAATTTTAGTTATAAGCATTTTAATTGTGTCTTGTATTTTTGTAATTTGTATTAGTGTTTTTTTATTTTATTTTAAATAAGTCTGGTAATACTATTGGAGTTATTAACATTTTGAATTAGTTTTTATTTTTATATTTTCTGTTTCAGTTTAATTTTAGTTAAGGTTTGTCATTTTTGTTGTGTTTTTGTCATTTTAATACTTTAAAAAAAAATATAGCTATATAGTTTTTATTTCAGTTTTAGTTTTAGTTATTTTAGTATATCAATTTTGACTAAATGAAAATGAGAAATGTTGCTTTGGCAACTAGCTGAAGTGAAATAAGTTTTTTAATATATATTTTATTTTATTTCAATTGATGTTTATTTTATTTCAAGCAACAACAAAAGATATTTTATGGTTTTAGTTTCAGTTAACTATCATAAGTTTTTATTAATTATTATTTAGTTATAGTTAAATAGTTATTTTAGTACATCAAGTTCATTAACCTAAATACAAATTAGAAATGTTGCCTTGGCAACTAGCTGAAATAAAATAAGTTTAAGTTTGTTTACATTTTAATTTATTTCAGTTAAACTTTATTTCAAGTGACAAAAGTTTTGGGTAACAACATTTTTAACAAATTAAACCTTATTTTAAAGTGTTAGTTAATGCATTAGTTAACATTAACTTACTATAAGAAATTCTGTACAGATGTGTTTATGTTAGTTAATAAAAATATTATTAACTTACATTCATGGTTTGTTCATGTTAGTTCACAGTGCATTAACTAATGTTAATAGAAACAACTTCTGATTTAATGTTTTTTATTAGCAATTGAACATTAAGATTAATAAATGCTGTAGACGTATTGTTTAACTTTAGTTCACTAATGTAGTTAACAAATGAAACCAATTTTTGAATGGGATAAGTTTTAGTTTTAGTTAACTGTAATAATCCTGCTGCGATCACAATACGATCTCACTTATTCGCACCTCAAATAGCAAACTTTGAAACTTTATGCCCAGTTAACCCTGTGAATAATCGTCCCAGCATAGTCTACTTTTAATTTAATTAACATTTATGAGATCGTTTAATGTGTAATGTTCTTATTAATGGACATGGATAGTTAAATTCTGTCTCTCATATATTGCATAATGAATGGGGGAGATCAGTAGGTCATTTAGGAATGAAAGATGGTGGGACAGAATTATTCACCCGCATGTGAGCGCTAGCAGAGACGAGTGATTAGAAACGTGGATGGATGCCCAGATAAATGTTGGTTAAGCCATTATTCAGACTCACAGGAATGCCTCGAAAGGTGTCGGAGTGAAATTAACACGTCGCACCTTCATAAAAACAGTAATTGGCTCTGTGGTGTAATTATCAGGCCTATGTGGAACGTCGAAATGCACCAAATTGGAAAGTTCTACACATCCAGCCACATGTGTGTGTTTGTTTATTAAATATTTCTGATTAATAAAACCATTTGGCGTCTGACTCGACAGTGATGTAACAGATTACATCATTATTTAACCTTCGCACAAACAAAAACACTGTGTTTGAGAGTCAAACTCGTAGTTTTGAACTTATTAAGTTAATTATGTTTCTGTATAATGAGTTGGCTACACATTTTACATTTAAAAGCATTGAATTTATTTTAAGTGTTTGCATGAATTGAAAACATTTGCATTTATATATGTATTTTAAGTTATAGGCCATGTTTATTGTGTGTGTGTGATTTAATCCTTTAAAACGTTTGAAATAGTTTTAGGATTAAGTCTATTGTACTTAAATTTACTTATGTAAGACTGAAATTCAATATTTTGAACGATATGAACGATATAGTTATAGAATCACTTTCAGAGCGATTTTTTCCCAGCTGGTGAACGATAAAAACATTGACAGCCAATCAGAATCCATCCTGCTTTAAAGAGCTTGAGCATTTAAAGCGACAGACTAGAATCAACAGAATACACATAGAATCAACAGAATATTCTTATCCTCTGCTGGTGTGGATGTTATCGTTGTAGTTATCGTTATCAATTTTTATTTAAATATATACTGTAACTTCCTCAGAGACTTTACACACAGTTTTCTAATTTTTAATGTCATAACAAACTTTTATTTTGAAAAAAAAAAGGCCCTGATTAATTGAAAGAACGTATTATTTGTTGAGTAGCACAGAAAAGAGAGGATTCAATAAAACTAAATGGTTAAAATTATTGTTTTTTTAACTCGGAAAATGGGGGGAAAAAATCCACGGATTATGTCTGGCCATGTTTGTTTAAAATTGGATTTATCCTTGCACATGCAGTGTATTTTCGAGCCTTCTCAATATAGTCATCTCTAACCAGAATAAGGGGTGAATTTAAAAACCAGCATTAGTAAGGAAAGCACTTATCGTATACACAAACTGCCCCGCAATTCAGCTTAAACACTTGAATCAAATCACTGTCATTATTTTCAGGGCAAACACACCTCATTTCTATGCAAATTAGATTTATTCACAAAAGTGGTCTCTACCTACAATTAATGTTATTATGCTATTACCTTCTGTCGAAAAGCAGACAGTAAACAGAGTTTTATTAAAAAGAGCATTAGCAGTAATTCATAAAATGATGGAAAATAGTGTCATAATGGCATATATAAAGATGTGCTGTGCAGTCAAGATTATTTAGGCTTTTAAAGGGATAGTTCACCCACAAATGATAATTCTTTCATTTACTAACCCTCATGTCTTTCCAAACCCAAAATACTTTTGTTCATCTTAAAAACACAAATTAAGATATTTTAAATAAGCTCCTGTCCCTCCATTGACACTGACACTTTGACGCTTCAAAAAGTTCATATGAATTGAGCAGTTTAGTACACATTTTTTGAAGAAACACAATCACTTTTTTAGGCTTTTATTCACATATAAACTTTGATCAGCGAACAGACAGAGAAGCTCAACCGTATATGTGCTTTGAGGCGTGAGAACAAACCTCACTGGTTCTTGCTGAAGCTCAAACGTGCTGCGTAACACGAGAATGAACCTCATTGGTTCTTGCAGAAGCTCAAATGTGCTGCGTAACACGAGGATGAACCTCATTGGTTCTTGCAGAAGCTCAAACGTGCTGCATAACACAAGAATGAACCTCATTGGATCTTACAGAAGCTCAAACGTGCTGCATAACACGAGACTGAACCTCATTGGTTCTTGCTGAAGCTCAAACGTGCTGCGTAACATGAGAATGAACCTCATTGGTTCTTGCTGAAGCTCAAATGTGCTACGTAACACGAGACTGAACCTCACTGGTTCTTGCAGAAGCTCAAACGTGCTGCGTAACATGAGACTGAACCTCATTGGTTCTTGCAGAAGCTCAAACGTGCTGCGTAACACGAGACTGAACCTCATTGGTTCTTGCTGAAGCTCAAACGTGCTGTGTAACACGAGAATGAACTTTATTGGTTCTTGCAGAAGCTCAAACGTGCTGCGTAACACGAGACTGAACCTCACTGGTTCTTGCTGAAGCTCAAACGTGCTGCGTAACATGAGACTGAACCTCACTGGTTCTTGCTGAAGCTCAAACGTGCTGCGTAACACGAGAATGAACCTCATTGGTTCTTGCTGAAGCTCAAACGTGCTGCGTAACACGAGACTGAACCTCACTGGTTCTTGCTGAAGCTCAAACGTGCTGCGTAACACGAGACTGAACCTCACTGGTTCTTGCTGAAGCTCAAACGTGCTGCATAACACGAGACTGAACCTCATTGGTTCTTGCTGAAGCTCAAACGTGCTGCGTAACACGAGAATGAACCTCATTGGTTCTTGCTGAAGCTCAAACGTGCTGCGTAACACGAGACTGAACCTCACTGGTTCTTGCAGAAGCTCAAACGTGCTGCGTAACATGAGACTGAACCTCATTGTTTCTTGCAGAAGCTCAAACGTGCTGCATAACACAAGAATGAACATCACTGGTTCTTGCTGAAGCTCAAACGTGCTGCGTAACACGAGACTGAACCTCACTGGTTCTTGCAGAAGCTCAAACGTGCTGCGTAACATGAGACTGAACCTCATTGTTTCTTGCAGAAGCTCAAACGTGCTGCGTAACACGAGAATGAACCTCACTGGTTCTTGCTGAAGCTCAAACGTGCTGCGTAACATGAGACTGAACCTCATTGGTTCTTGCAGAAGCTCAAACGTGCTGCATAACACAAGAATGAACCTCATTGGTTCTTGCTGAAGCTCAAACGTGCTGCGTAACACGAGAATGAACCTCATTGGTTCTTGCTGAAGCTCAAACGTGCTGTGTAACACGAGACTGAACCTCACTGGTTCTTGCAGAAGCTCAAACGTGCTGCGCAACATGAGACTGAACCTCATTGGTTCTTGCAGAAGCTCAAACGTGCTGCATAACACAAGAATGAACCTCATTGGTTCTTGCTGAAGCTCAAACGTGCTGCGTAACATGAGAATGAACCTCATTGGTTCTTGCTGAAGCTCAAACGTGCTACGTAACACGAGACTGAACCTCACTGGTTCTTGCAGAAGCTCAAACGTGCTGCGTAACATGAGACTGAACCTCATTGGTTCTTGCAGAAGCTCAAATGTTCTGCGTAACACGAGACTGAACCTCATTGGTTCTTGCAGAAGCTCAAACGTGCTGCATAACACAAGAATGAACCTCATTGGTTCTTGCTGAAGCTCAAACGTGCTGCGTAACATGAGAATGAACCTCATTGGTTCTTGCTGAAGCTCAAACGTGCTACGTAACACGAGACTGAACCTCACTGGTTCTTGCAGAAGCTCAAACGTGCTGCGTAACATGAGACTGAACCTCATTGGTCCTTGCAGAAGCTCAAACGTGCTGCGTAACACGAGACTGAACCTCACTGGTTCTTGCTGAAGCTCAAACGTGCTGCGTAACATGAGACTGAACCTCATTGGTTCTTGCAGAAGCTCAAACGTGCTGCATAACACAAGAATGAACCTCATTGGTTCTTGCTGAAGCTCAAACGTGCTGCGTAACACGAGAATGAACCTCATTGGTTCTTGCTGAAGCTCAAACGTGCTGCGTAACACGAGACTGAACCTCACTGGTTCTTGCAGAAGCTCAAACGTGCTGCGTAACATGAGACTGAACCTCATTGTTTCTTGCAGAAGCTCAAACGTGCTGCATAACACAAGAATGAACATCACTGGTTCTTGCTGAAGCTCAAACGTGCTGCGTAACACGAGACTGAACCTCACTGGTTCTTGCAGAAGCTCAAACGTGCTGCGTAACATGAGACTGAACCTCATTGGTTCTTGCAGAAGCTCAAACGTGCTGCATAACACAAGAATGAACCTCATTGGTTCTTGCTGAAGCTCAAACGTGCTGCGTAACACGAGAATGAACCTCATTGGTTCTTGCTGAAGCTCAAACGTGCTGTGTAACACGAGACTGAACCTCACTGGTTCTTGCAGAAGCTCAAACGTGCTGCGCAACATGAGACTGAACCTCATTGGTTCTTGCAGAAGCTCAAACGTGCTGCATAACACAAGAATGAACCTCATTGGTTCTTGCTGAAGCTCAAACGTGCTGCGTAACATGAGACTGAACCTCATTGGTTCTTGCTGAAGCTCAAACGTGCTGCGTAACACGAGACTGAACCTTACTGGTTCTTGCAGAAGCTCAAACGTGCTGCGTAACATGAGACTGAACCTCATTGGTTCTTGCAGAAGCTCAAACGTGCTGCATAACACAAGAATGAACCTCATTGGTTCTTGCTGAAGCTCAAACGTGCTGCGTAACACGAGAATGAACCTCATTGGTTCTTGCTGAAGCTCAAACGTGCTGCGTAACACGAGAATGAACCTCATTGGTTCTTGCAGAAGCTCAAATGTGCTGCGTAACACGAGAATGAACCTCATTGGTTCTTGCTGAAGCTCAAACATGCTGCGTAACACGAGACTGAACCTCATTGGTTCTTGCTGAAGCTCAAACGTGCTGCGTAACACGAGACTGAACCTCATTGATTCTTGCAGAAGCTCAAACGTGCTGCGTAACACGAGAATGAACCTCATTGGTTCTTGCTGAAGCTCAAACGTGCTGCGTAACACGAGACTGAACCTCAATGGTTCTTGCTGAAGCTCAAACGTGCTGCGTAACACGAGAATGAACCTCATTGGTTCTTGCAGAAGCTCAAATGTGCTGCGTAACACGAGAATGAACTTTATTGGTTCTTGCTGAAGCTCAAACGTGCTGCGTAACACGAGACTGAACCTCATTGGTTCTTGCTGAAGCTCAAACATGCTGCGTAACACGAGACTGAACCTCATTGGTTCTTGCTGAAGCTCAAACGTGCTGCGTAACACGAGACTGAACCTCATTGGTTCTTGCAGAAGCTCAAATGTGCTGCGTAACACGAGACTGAACCTCATTGGTTCTTGCAGAAGCTCAAATGTGCTGCGTAACACGAGACTGAACCTCATTGGTTCTTGCTGAAGCTCAAATGTGCTGCGTAACACGAGACTGAACCTCATTGGTTGTTGCTAAAGCTCAAACGTGCTGCGTAACACGAGAATGAACCTCATTGGTTCTTGCAGAAGCTCAAACGTGCTGCGGAACACGAGACTGAACCTCATTGGTTCTTGCTGAAGCTCAAACGTGCTGCGTAACACGAGACTGAACGTCATTGGTTGTTGCTAAAGCTCAAACGTGCTGCGTAACACGGGAATGAACCTCATTGGTTCTTGCAGAAGCCCAAATGTGCTGCGTAACACGAGAATGAACCTCATTGGTTCTTGCTGAAGCTCAAACGTGCTGCGTAACACGAGACTGAACGTCATTGGTTGTTGCTAAAGCTTAAACGTGCTGCGTAACACCAGAATGAACCTCTGTAACGGCGTATGTTGTTATGGGAAGGAGTCGTCGGGAACCGGCAAACATTCAACTTATTTTAATAAATAAATAAACACATACAAAAATGAAAGTAAAGGCAGCAGTCCCTCATGGACTACTACTGCCACATAATAAAACAGAAACAAAACACAACGTAAAATCCAGTCTTGGTCCTCTCTCGTCCTTCACTGTCGTCGCTCCTCCTTTTATGCTTCCACTCCTCCGTGAGAGATACGAGCCCGGTGTTTCGCACAGGTATTGCTCATCATCAGTCACACCACCGGCCTCACGCTGTTCTCTCCCGGCCCTCGGCCTCGTCCTGCTCGCCACAACCTCATTGGTTCTTGCTGAAGCTCAAACGTGCTGCATAACACAAGAATGAACCTCATTGGTTGGTTCTTACAGAAGCTCAAACGTGCTGCGTAACACGAGACTGAACCTCATTGGTTCTTGCTAAAGCTCAAACGTGCCGCGTAACACGAGAATTAACCTCATCGGTTCTTGCTAAAGTTCAAACGTGCTGTGTAACATGATAATGAACCTCACTGGTTCTTGCTAAAGCTCAAATGTGCTGCATAACACAAGAATGAACCTCATTGGTTCTTGCTAAAGCTCAAACGTGCCGCGTAACACGAGAATTAACCTCATTGGTTCTTGCTGAAGCTCAAACGTGCTACGTAACACGAGACTGAACCTCATTGGTTCTTGCTAAAGCTCAAACGTGCTGCATAACACAAGAATGAACCTCATTGGTTCTTGCTAAAGCTCAAACGTGCTGCGTAGCACGAGAATGAACCTCATTGGTTCTTGCTTAAGCTCAAACGTGACGCGTAACACAAGAATGAACCTCATTGGTTCTTGCTAAAGCTCAAACGTGCTGCGTAACACGAGAATGAACCTCACTGGTTCTTGCAGAAGCTCAAACGTGCTGCGTAACACGAGACTGAACCTCATTGGTTCTTGCTAAAGCTCAAACGTGCTGCGTAACACGAGACTGAACCTCATTGGTTCTTGCTGAAGCTCAAACGTGCTGCGTAACACGAGAATGAACCTCATTGGTTCTTGCAGAAGCTCAAACGTGCATCGTAACACGAGACTGATCCTCATTGGTTCTTGCAGAAGCTCAAACGTGCTGCGTAACACGAGAATGATCCTCATTGGTTCTAGCAGAAGCTCAAACGTGCTGCGTAACACGAGAATGAACCTCACTGATTCTTGCAGAACCTCAAACGTGCACTTGTTTGAGAATTACTAGTGTACTGCATCCTCTACACCGAAATCTACAAGATGGGGAATTGCGCAATGCAAATTGTGTTGAACATAACTTTTGGGATGGGTTCACACTGTTAACTGATCATTTCTTTGGTGAAGTAAAGAGTGCTAAAACAACAGAAACAGCATGTTCAAATCAACAATTCATTCTTAAATTGTCAGTTCCGCAAGAAAAGACATTGGACTCCTTTTCCTCCGCTGGGCTGCTCTACTGCTCCTCTCTCAAATGGCCCCCTGGTGCCCCGGCTTTCTGCCCTCTTGCCTCCAGTCCCCTCCTTCTCACACTGCCGTGCCAAAATCCCGTCATCAATCCAGCCAAGCCTCTCCACATGTAGCCTGCGGTTCAATGCCAGCAAAGGTCCTATTAACCTCTTGGCAAGCTTATATTGCTCTTAAATAATTAAGCCCCCCTCGCCACGCAGAAAAACCTTCTCAATTATTAACGAGATGGGGGCTCGTTTTTAGGTGAAAGCACCCGATTAATTATTCAGAATGAAAATCATAGTAAAGACACCTGTTACGCTGCCTGCGCTCTACTACACTTACACATGGGCAGAGGGAATATTTCAGAAGTCTGCCAAAGACAGCCTAAAACGTTAATACCAACAAACTGCACAAAAAAATCACTCCTGCTTTTGTTTTTTGGCTAGTTTCAAAGAACTAATTTCTCACTTCGTCAATTTTGAACTGAGCAAACCCTGGTTTATCGGTGTGTGTTCTCATTCAGTCCAGATCAGAGAACACTACTTTTCTGGACATAAAAACACACGAAAACAGTTTCACACAGACAGGCCAGTCACGCCGCTGTGTAGTTCCACCTGAAATATGACAATGACAATAGGAAAGCTGCTCCTCGTACCTTGAGCTCCTTCAGCTCAGTAGTCATTGACTGCACTGATGCTGTGCTCTCCACATTTTCTGACTGCTATAATGGGCCATTCTTCTTCCTCTGCCTGCTCAGCGCTGCACGTCTGTGACAGTATAAAACAAGAGTCACTTCCCCTGAGACGAGGACAGACTTTAACGAGAGTGTAAAAGTGATTGTGAGAGAGGCAGGTAACATTCTGATATGGTTCCCATCTGATGCAAAGAACTGAATCATTCATAAGAAATGCCACTTTTCTATCTACCAAGTTTCTATCTATTTTTCTATCTATACTCACAGAGATAATGGATTAAGATAAATGGAGAAAAAATAGTGTATAGAACAGAATATAAAAAATACATTAATTGTGGTTATTTCTTAAATAGTGTAGCTTTTGCTAATCGTGCTGTAATTATTTTTATTTATTTATTTGAATATCACAGAAATATCTAGTTCAGTCATGCAACTCTAGATGGGGCATACTGATCTGCAGTCCTTTACATGCAATCTACATCTACAGCAATCACATAATTTCCGCATGGCACAAGCCGATTGGACTCTAATCCTGCAGCCAGTGATATTGCTTTCTGAACATTTAAATAGTCTGGTTCAGTGTTTTCTGTAATTTAGTCCTGCAGCGCTATCAGACTTTCTCTGAACCCCTCCACCTCCCCAGCTCCACCTGCCTAGATCTTTGATACCTAGATTTATGTATGTCTATTATTGCAGTAGCAGCATATCTTACATGCTCACAGCAGTGTGTATGTGTATCGATTGGCAGATTCAAATTCAAAACTTTAAAACCAATTACTTTGAAAGTTGTTGTTATTGAAATATCATAAAAAGTCTGCACTTTTTTTCACGCAAAATACTAGACAATCAAAAACTGCAGATTGATTAATTTGAGTGTTCTGCTTTGCTGACATCTGGGGCCACATTTAAAAAAACGAAGAGAATTAAATTCTATTTTCTAACTAAAGAATAGAGTTAAGAATATTTTGTATTCCCAAAAACATTTAAAGCTGCAGTCCATAACTTTTTTGGGTTTAAAATTATCCAAAATAAATTGAGTAATTTGAGAATTTGAGCAAAATTTTCAGCCTTAGCTCGATTCAAAACGGTAAGCTTGTAATAATGTTTTAAATTCCAGTGGACACTGCTGGATTTCCGCGGGAATTTCAAGCATGTCTTAGCGTCATTACGTCACATCTGTACACATTAAGAAGGTGTCCTGGCTACTAGGCTATATAGCATGTGAGGATGTTGGAGGTGGAGATTTATTGCCTTTTCTAAGCGATCATTAGATTTAATCAGCGAGATTTACTGCAATGCTTTTTTCCCCTTAGTTGATCAGAACAAAAGTGGATGTTACTTGTTCTGATGACATTTTCCAGTGAAAATTACTTCCAAAAAGTATAATCTGTGATTGCGAATGCCAGTATCCACACCGGCGGCGACTGACAGCCGCACATTCTCCTCAAAACATTGTGTTCATCCGCGCTGTGCCGTGCCGAGGCACAACCCACGCAGAGTTGATAATTCTGCGAATAACTGCAATTGCAGATTTCGAACAGAGATGGCGTCAAAGCGGAAAAACTACGGACTGCAGCTTTAAGAATGTTCTTATCTTTTATTTAAAATAAAAGCTCTCCGAGATGATATGCAATGGGAAACGGGAAAGGAATGAGTTTGGAAAAAAGCGGATCCGAAACCCGGGTCGGTCGTGATAAGCTCTAAAATCCACCCGCCTTACTCTCCACACCACTGATCTTGTAATCAAATAGGTTTCTTTCATAATTTTGTCTGGTTGAATCAGACAAGGATGGACAGAGTTAATGAAATTAGCCTCTACCAACAAGACGGGCTGTTTTCACTTGGTGTAAATAGACACCCCGTTTGGAAAATGGTCTATTGTGTGTGATTTAATTGTTTTGTCAAGTGAAAATTTTAGATACGGCCTCTTCATACCTTCAGTGTAGTTAGCATTTGTCATAGCTTCTAGTGTAGCTAGCTAATATTTCAAAAGGGTTGTTTAACTGTACCTGTAAATTAGGCTGAGGCTCCACAAACTAGTTGCAAAGTAACATATCCAGCAGCTTATGCTTACTGTGGATAAGGCTAACATATTATTTGCAAATTTACACAACTTGTCAGGGCTAATTCTTTTCTGCTTTCTATCTGACCTAAACTCTGAGGCTTGTTTTGTTTGTTCAACATTCTCCAAGGCTTCATACTTGTTCCCATTAATAATTAATGTTGTGGAACCTGCAATATTCATAACTCTCAGAGCTCTGGGCACCTGAGATTTATTTTAGGATCCGTATTTGGCAGATAGAGGGGGTGAGGTTAACTAGTGTATGTGTGAATGTAAGAAAGATGATGGACATATCGCATCATTATGATGCTGTACAGATCTACTGTCATACTGAACTGCCATTGTATAGGGGTTCATGAATGATGTATTGTGTGTGGAGTAAATTGGTTTGGTAGCAACCAAGTGTATCAGCTCTGTTAGTCTTTTTAACTCTGTTAACCTAGCTTATTTCATTTTCAATAGTTTTAATTTTCATGGAAAATATATCATTGTTCATTTCTCCGAATGAATTTTGTTTGAATGTTACGTCGGTGGAAAACTCTTATAATTCTTCCATTCAGCCATACATTTTTACCCAACTGATCCCAGATATGAAGTTTAACAAGAAAGAGCAAGTTTTATAGTGTTTTCTGAGAGTACCGTTGCTGCTAAATTCAATCTTGGAGTCAAAGCAACATGACTTTGGCATTATGTTCCTGCATTAAGACGCCTGCAATTTCCATATGAAATGTATTGCACTTGAACTGTGTGGTATGCAGACAGACGATTGTATGATCTCATTGCTATGATAGAGAGTTCCATTGTGAAGTTGATTCAATCACAGTATTTTCCTGATGGATTCCAGAGCATCTAAACCACAAATATAAACAAGCTTCTCAAATCCCTGTATTGTTTTTGGCAGGGTTATCTTTCAGATCAACTGCTTGTACACTCATCTGAAGCACAGTCAGCGATTATAACACTATATGGAGAACAAAGTTTCAAAAAACTACCTTAAGACTATTATTGTAACATGTATGTTCTGTTCCAGTGTTTCACTGTGTTTTCCCTGTTTCCCTATGACCCAGTTTCCCAGTGTGTCTGATTAGCTATCCCTTTCACGTTGTCTCGTTAATTAACTCATTAGTCCCTGTGTATTTAAGCACTGTGCACTGTGTTCTTGACGTAGACTCTTGTCCTGTCAACGTCAATGTTGAGGTGTTTTCTTCTGTTCCCTGAAAATTTCCTGTATATATTTGGATTAAAGACTATTTTGTTTGAATCTTTGTCTTTGTGTGCTTTCTGTTAGCAGTACCTGTGACAGAACACCGAACCGTAAATGGTTGTTTCTTTTTCTTCCCACCTCCTGTCACCATGTACCTCCCCACTGTTCAGCTATATTGTGCCTGAAGCAGAATGACCGCTCCCTGGAGTCACACACCAGGGACTTTTTGGAGATGGCGTGACTATCCTTACTCACTATCCAGACTGCTCACTCTGTGTTTTTTACATCGCCAACCTGGCAGAGCACCACACCAGCACCACTTCACATCCAGAGACCAGAGACCACTGACGATCGGTAAGATGGAGATACGAGTGCCCACCGCAGACCGTGGACTTCAGCCTGCCGCAATGGATGTGCCCGAGCCTGATATGAGGACGGAGAATGACATCGCCCCAGAGCCTGAGCCACATGGAATGTCTGACCAGGTGCGTGAACCCGCAACATCATACGTCGCTGAGGGAGTGTTGGTGGGGTTCGAGGGCTGGGAGGAAAGCCCCGCCCACAACCTCACCGCGTTGGATGTAATGGAAATGCCCACTGAAAGATGTTTAGAGGAACTTTTGGATGTGTTTGAGGAAGGAAAGAGTGGTAAGGTTCAATGTGTGTGGGTGGAAGGAAGAAGACAGGGTCGGCGTGACTGGGACTCGTACTTTTATTAACTCAAAAGTCGCGCCATGTGCACATTCACCGTAGACTTGGCTACAGCAACAATCACAGAACACACTTCCCGCTGAATCAGCTCTCAGTTCACTTTAGACAAACACTCTTCCCGCCCTGTACCAGCTCTCAGTCCGCTTGTTGAGTACGAGTCCCAAGTCCTTCTCTCTCCCGCTCTCTCGTTCCCGCTGGCTTATATGCGGTGTCTCCACGCCAAATTACTGCAATCAGACACAGGTGTTCATCATCTGCACTTGACGAACTTACTCACCGCGCGGCTCCCTCCTTTCTCTCCCGCTACAGACTTCGCAAAACCACGCCCCCCTCGCCACAGAAAGTTTCTCCAGATCCCGCTGGTTCCACCCAGCCATGAAACTCCCGTTTCCCCGCTGGTTCTGCCCAGCTCCATATCGTCTGTGAACCCTCCAAGCCTTCCTCTCCCACCTCATCTAACAGCCAGTTTCTCTGTCCCATCTCCGCTGGTTTCATTCAGCCCTTTGCATCTCCAAAACCACAAAGCCTGAATTCAACAGCTCCACCCAGTAAAGAGGTTCCCCTGGCTCCACCTCCAGCTTCAGAACCCATCGCTCCACTTCGGCCTGTCAACCTGTCAGTTCTGCATTGGCTCCTCCCTCGTCTCAACCAGGAACCATCGTCCTGTCGGCTTCACCAGGCTCCCTCGTCCCACCGTCTCCACCTTGATCAGAAGTCGTCCTGTCTGCACCTTCGGCTCCGTCTGGTTCTGTCTTCCCCCCGGCTCCATCTCAGTCTTCAGTCTTTCTGGTGCCACCTTGGATGCTCATTACCGTGGCTCCACAGGTTTCCAGTTCCAGGAGTGTCGCTCGGGCTCTTCGCCTTGTTAGCTCCACCTCTCCATCCCCTACAGCTTCATCTCCATCAGTCGTCCCCAGGGTGTCGTCTGCCCAGTTTCCACCATGGCTCCTCCCTCCCTCCACTACGCCCTGGGGCCTCGTCCTGGCTGGTCGCTGGACCAACATCTTATCAAATTAGGTAAATAACAGTGGTGAACAGATGACATTTTTACTGTGTTTCATTTCCAATCAAGCTGTAATTATATCAAATGCAAAAGCTATGTATACTTTAATTGTGTCTATTTAGGATGCTCAAAAGTTTAGACATACAACTAACAATTTACCACACTTTATTCCAAAAAATGGTTGAAATGCCATTTCAATCACAGAATGCTATATAGAATGCTATTACACACACACACACACACACACACACACACAATGCTAGTAAACACAATATATAATTTAAAATGTAGTGAAAATGACACTAGTGGAAATGTATCAATAGCTGATTGAACATTGCATAGGTTCTGAATTACACGTGGTACAGTGGACAAATAAATTTAAAAAACGTTTATGTACACTTTTAGGATGAAATCTACTCAAAGCTTTATACATCAGGCCCCAGGGCTTTATTCAACATGTATGAAACCACATGTTATGATTTAAAAACAGATCTAACCGCTATGGAAAAATCCAAATAATGCTGTGTGTTGTGTTAGAGTCCATCTTTCAATTTACGTCTATCACTGTCAGCTTTGTGTAACAGTGTTAGCAAGTACCAATGGATCCATTAGGTCACAAGTAATAGAAAGGTCATTCAAAGGGATTCTCTCCACTTATCTGCAAGTACCTTTTTAAAATATATATATATATATATATATATACTTTTAAGATTTTAAGTACACTTAAGTGAACATTCAACACAATTAAGCACACTTCACAAGGGAAATCCCTGGTGACTTTTTTTGTCTCTGGCCAGGGTCATCAATACAAACAAAATGGCCATTTGGAAGATTCTGTTGTTCACACACAGCAATGTCTTCTTCTCAGAGTCTTGAGCAGAACATTCAGCTCGTCCCCACTGATCAATGGAGGGTGAGAAGTTCATTATCTCAGATAAATCTATATCCCTCTCAGGCAGCACGTCTCCACCCAGCTCCCTCTCGCCTTTTAATTGCTCCTCAGTCATCAGTCACTGCAGACAGGCCTCTTTCCTCCCTCCCCTCTTCTCATCCAGCTCTAACGACATGAAGGCTAATTTTACACCCAGCAATTGTTCCATTTAATTACTTACTGTCTTTCTGCTTCAACCTCAATCAATAATGCCCTTGTAGAAAAGGAACACGTTTCTTTAAGTCTTTCATCACCTGTAGTGATTCCGTATCGTCATTGGATTGCTGCAAACGCTCGACAAATAGAGCAGAACGACGGCTCCACGTTCTAACAAAGAAGATTAGATATTGTGATGTTGGGTTGGATAATTGGTCCGTGTGGGTGATGGATTATGGTCACCATCTCAAAAGTTCAAGTCGAGAAACTTGTTTCCGTAATCTGACATAAAATGTAGGGAGGGACTTGATTGTATCCATTGGGAATTGATTGGAAAGTTGTCAGGCGATGGAGGGGAGGGGTTAAAATAAGAGAGTGACATCAGTCAAGGAAAATCATTTCAGAAGTCCATAGAGATGCATTGTTTAATTTTGATTTTATCTTATGCACATCATTATAGATATAATTGTAACATTGGTAAAGGTTCAGGGAAGAAGGAGGCGGGAACCGCTCATTAGCAATCGTGCCACGGCTCGCACCGTTCCCACGGCTCTCCCGCCCTGCTTGCAACATACACCCATCGTCCCTCGCATGACAGGAGGTACCCTCAGGACTGCGCTCTACTTGAGACTGCGCACCTCGTCTCTCCTGACCCCCAGGAGCTGCGGCCACCATGACTGCCCCCCACCGTCCTGGGGGTAAGGACAGACGAGGTAAAAGAAAAGGAGACGGAAAGATAAGTGGAGACAGAGACGAGAGAGGAGAAAAAAATAATAATCTTGGTCTGGTTCCCAAACGCACTGCCGCTCGGTACTCAACCAAGTGGGAGAACTTCTTTGCAATGCTTGGCGGTGGCACTGGATGCCCCAAGTGGATGGCCTTACTCTCCCCGTCCCCTGATTGCGGCACCTGCTCTTCCACATGCTGGCAGCTGGATACAGGCCTGGACGTTGGCAAATG
Source organism: Gila orcuttii (assembly GCA_026230005.1). Lineage (NCBI taxonomy): Eukaryota > Metazoa > Chordata > Actinopteri > Cypriniformes > Leuciscidae > Gila > Gila orcuttii. Next base: position 39,743,713 of record JAPDVR010000020.1, on the reverse strand, counting down.
GCGACACCTTCTCCGACCTGACGGCAGCTGCCCCTCCATGCTTTGGTGGACGTAGGTGAGTATATCCGTCCCATCGACAAGCCCTCCAGCTCCATCGCCTCGAGCGTCCTTGCACATCCCTCCCTCCTCCTGGGTTTTTGGTACCAATGTAATGATGTTAAAGAATCAGGAAAGGAAGAGGCGGGAACGTTCAATGTAACTTTAATATCAAAATAAGCAAACAACAAAATTAAAGTAAACCTATTAAAACCACTCTCATCTTGCACTGTCGTCACTCCTCCTTTTATACTTCCGGATCTCCGTCCGTGTGACTTGAGACCGGTGTGGCGCAAGTCTCATTAGCAATCTCGCCGCGGTCTTGCTCTGTTCCCGCGGTTTTGACCCCGCCCCGCTTGCTTATTGAATAAGCGACACGTGTGAGTCAAAAAACGAGAGTCTCACGGAGTAGCTTCGGAAGGATAAAAGTAGGATTGACGCAGTGAAGTACGAGAGAGGACCAGGCCTGGGAGGTTAATGTTGTTTTCTGTATTTGTACAAGTGCCAATCGACCGTGCGGGGCTGCCGCTTAACTTTCGTTGTTCATGTTTATTTCATCATTAATTTACGTTGATCATTTGCCAGTTCCCAACTCCTCCTTCCCTGAACAATAATCTTTATTACAATTATAGTATGTTAAATGGTTACAGTTTATTTCAATAGTCCACTGTAGACATTCTACTAGCTAAAAGTAAATTTACAACTACATGTCAACTAACTCTTTATTTAAAACAAACTGTTGTTGATCACATTACATACCAGTCATACAGTCTCTTCCGGTCTAAATATGGGGTTCTCCATCATTTTAAAGCCGATACCCAAAAATCAGGCAATGCAAGACTAAGGTCAGGCCATCATCTCACTTCCTGTGTTCATGTGACTGCCACACTGGGATCATGAGCTGCTAACAGGGCATTGCAATAGAGAAGGACCATAAGGATGGAGAATGATGGCACGACTGAGCATTCTCGGCGGCTCTAACGGTAAGAGAGCGGTAATTAGAATGAAATGACTCTACTGCAGCCCCGCATTCACCACGCATTCCATCCACACAACTCATTTATCTTCATCTGCTTAGCGCTGCGTGCTGGCAGGACAAACACTTCTGATCTTTCCAATGCCTCTCTCTCCATCCATTCATCCGTCTTTCATCTTTAACTCTCTCTCACTCTGTCATTCTGCTGTTTACCGTATTATGGATGCCCCTTTTTCCTCTCCCATCAATGACTTCCTGTTGCTGCTCATTCATTTCCTGCCCGTCCCGGCTTTCACATTACTTTTCATTTCTCTCCACATCGGCACCATCTCGACATCTTTCTCTCTCATCTCTCATTCACTAGGGGCTAACAGGAAGAGGTAATGCTGTTTGAAAAGAAAGAAAGAGTGAAGTCAGGCACAGAGGAGATCAGGGAGATGATGAAGCAGGCTGGGATAGATGAAGACTGACTGTGAGAGAAAACACATACACTTCAAGATTTAAACATTCAGGACTGCCTCCATTTCAGGCAGCAACTGAGATAAAATGAGAAAAAAATAATGACGTTTCAAAGACATTGAAAAACACACGGGATGCACCAATACACATAAGTAAATTAATTAACCCTTAAATGTATTAATGTTTCGCCAATCATTGTTACATTTTATCATTTAATCATTGTCCTAAGTCTAACAGATTAATCTCTAATTGCCAGAATAGTATAAAACTGTCCTGATATTTTAATAACATTAACCAAAGAAAAAAATAAAGCATATTTCATTACCTTTTGGAGCAAGGGTTCAGTTTGAGCAATGTTTTATACCATCATCACTGTCCTCCTCACAGCTCATTTCCTCAGTACATTCAAAATCTGGCTTATATTCGCCAAATCAATATATTGATCGCTGACAGCTTCTTCACCAGATCCACCATCAAGTGACAGTGACACTAATATTTGATTGCGTTCAGTACTTGCTTTGCAGTAAATCACTTTGCAAGTTTTGCTGATGACACTTCCTATTCTTTTGTTTTCTGCCTGCAGTGATCTTGAGTGAAACGTTATGTCATAATTGTATATCAAACATTGCCACCTTGAGGAATAAAGGTGAATTGAACTAAAGTGTACTGTATTTATGAAAATGCCTCAAATACTTTAAGACAGATGGAGATTAAACTGCCTTCTAGCCTACTTCTCATTGCATTCCTTCAGTTTAATTTCAATGCTCATGAAATACAGCATCCCTTTGCAGTAAACTGAGGCATGTCTCTGGCCAGGAAAGCTTTGGATGTGATGTTAAGAGCCGCGGTAAGTAAAATCATATGACCTGTCCTGTTTGCATGACCACTCTTTGAGCCTCCACAGCCAGACATAAATAATAATAGCAGAGCACCAACAATAAATTAAATATACAACTGCACAGTGGTTCAATACTCAACACACATGGCCATCAGATCAACAACTTGGACCTGATCTTCAAACAATCTTTCTTCAGTACACTCCCTGAACTCTACTTGAAATGGTTTACAGCTTTTCAATGGTGAAAGCACAGTCAAATTCACATATTGCTAGATAAATGTGTTGGATGCTTTTAAACTTCAGATTTTAAATATAGTCGAAATACATTTAAAGGTACCATATGTAAAAATTGAGGTAAAAATATCCAAAAAATGAGCTACACGTATCAAAAGAATGAGAAGAAATAAGTGCAATGATGTCATTAAAAAAATGACAAGTTATAGTGCTGCCGAGATATAAACCTGAATTAGCATGCTAAATTACTAGCCCCGGCCCGGCCGGTGTCTAATACCAGTTTCGGCCATGGGAGGCGGTATGCGGGCAACATACATAACCACCAGCCAAACTGCAACACACGAATAACTCGCACGGCTTGTATCTCTTTAATCTCTAAAAATCTCCAAATGCTCCACGTGAAACTGCGGTCTTACTATAGTGTCAATTCATTTGATTAATATGCGCGAGGGAGGGAGAGCAGGACCGCGCTCGTGTTGTTTGTAGACGTGAGAGTGCGCGCGCGCGGCCGAGCTCGCTCTCTCTCTCTCTCTCTCTCTCTCTCTGCTCGTAATGCGCCCTGTCAAGCGCAGCGGCAGCAGTCATTCTATTCTACATCCCTCACCGATCAAAATAGGCTTTGGCGGGACAAAGCGGACTATTTGACGGTTTTAGAAGATTAACAACCTGAAACTAAAAAACAGACTAGAGTAGGCCAACTTTCTGGAGGTATACTGCCCCCATCTGGTATGGAATATGTGGAGTATGAATTGATTTTTTGACATAAGGCACCTTTAAACTGTTTCACTACGTGTTATAATAACAAAAAAAATAAGGTTGTCTCCAAATCAGTCATGTAGTGCAACCATGAAGTCATGTGGTCTAGCCAACATGCTGAAACTGGAAATAAGGTCAACAAGTCTGAAAATATCAGGTTTTACAAGGTTGTAAAATGTCATGTCAACTTTGCAAAAACGTAATGATATTTATCAATATTAATTTATTTTAATTGTAAAAAAAATAATTAAAAAAATACAATGAAAAAATATATTTTAAAACTTTTTTTGAAAATAAAAACAAATGTACACACACACACATCATTGGTATGAAGTGGTTTTCTGAAGGCAGAGACTAATTGCGTTAGTTACTTTTTATAGAAAGTAATGTGTTATGTTACTTTTGTGTTACTTTTACTCACCTGGGCTGGACTTGCTTGTTCATTTTTTTATATATAAAAAAGAATAGTTCTATTTTTATCAAATGCAAATACAAAATAAAAATACAAAAAAAAATTAACACTATCATTTATTCAGACCGATTTAAAACGAGGGGCAGAATTTATCGCTTGAACAGAGATAATAGTCCAATCATAGCCAATCATATCGCGATGGAAGTATTGCCTCCACTCATGTAAATTTTCCCCATTCATTTTCAATTACACCCCACCAAACCCACGGCATGCTTTAGGGGTCTGTTAAAACTCAATGGGTTCAGAGGAGGCAAGAGAGATGCTACCTTGCGCTGTAACTTTAAAGGGGTTAAGAATTGAGAAATCCAATTTTCCTTGATCTTTTGACATCATCATTGTACTATAAACCTAAATATCAGAAATATTCTTTAAGTTTCAGAACTCAGACCTTACTCGTTAGTCCAAAAACAGCTTTAATTGAAAGCAAACTCCCAAATGACTAGTTTTGGATTTTGTCTCAGTATGAAGTAATAGTGTAATGAAAGGCCGCCTCTGCAGAAGATCTGCATCCGAAATCACATACTTCCCTACTATATAGTAGGTGAGAAGTATGTCCGAATTCAAAGTACTCATAAAAGAGTAGGTAAAAAGTAACTGGATGACCTACTACTTCCTGCGAGATTCTGAAGTGTGCATTTGATGAAGTGGTGAAGCGACGCAACTAACGCTGGTTGGTCACATGATAATGACAGCATGGTGAATGTAGTATATTTTGGACTGCACACACTATATGGGTTATGTGTAACCGGTCCTACTTGACCTGCTCCGAGCGGGATTCGAACTGAGGTCTCTGGTGGCAGGGGCGCTAACAATGACGCTAAAGACCGCAGTATCTAGCATCAGTCGCTAACGCACCTCTTGAGACCAGGTGAGTGAGGTTTAAATGCACAGCTCTTACTGACCTACGTCTGTGACACTCACTCACTAAACCTCACTCCCATCCGGGTCACGGCACCAATGTAACCGGTCCTACTCAACACGCTTGAGGCCCGGGGAGTGACGTTTACACGCACAGCTCTTGCTAGCCTATGCCAGTAATACAAAGAGTACGTTTGTGAGATCTTGGTACTTTTTTTCTTTCATTTTCCTCCCATATTTATCATTTTATTGTTTCATTAACATGTTGAAACTTGCATAATTTTCTATCAATTCAGAATCTAGCTAAACTTTAAATGCTGCCAGAGTGCTTACATTGGTAATCAAGTTGATTATGTAAATGTATTGCAATTCGGACTCAAAAAGACAACTTGAAAAGAGACCTGTGGTGACAGTGGGAGAGCGGTGGAATTGAAAACAGCCTTAGTTACTACAGAATAATTCATTAGGTGAAACTGATTTCAAGAATTATAGGTCTGTTCACCGTGTTGGTAATTGAATTAGCTGAATCTCTAAATAAATAAGCAGCCGGACAATAAATAATACATTTGGCTTTGTAAAGCAGACACTCAGCAGCTATAAAGTGCAGGGCAGAAGTTGTTAATTTATCGCTGGACCCCTGCGAGTTACCCGAGTATTGGACTTCTCTTTTGCAGGATGGGACTTGCTGCTGTGATTGATCTGAATCCTATTTAAGGATTGCTCTGTGTGAGATTTCTCCGGATGCTCACAGAGAAATAAAGCATTCCTGCAGATAATAAAAATGTGAATGGATTGCATTGTTGTCACCTAGAAATAATTGCCCAATCAAACACATCCTGAGGCTCTATTAAAACGACAATGAGTTTGGCATACTGCAAATCTTGGGTGGCCAGCACACAAATGGTGACGTCATGGATAGGCATTTGCATTGGGGATGAATATTGATTATTTAGGACAATTTAAGGCCTCTCTTAAAAGTAGAGTTCATCCAGCAGGCCATAATTTACTCAAGTCATTCCAAACTCAGACGATAATGTCTCAGCTGTTCTTGTCCAGCACTGAAAGTCAATGGGGTCCAACAGTTTCAAGCTTGTGTCATTAGAAAGAGTAAATCTGGTGGGCAACAGCAAGTATAGGGTTTGTGATGGTTAGCATGGGTCTGTGATGGATATTTAAAAGTTAAACATCAGTAAACCGTTGACTGTCACATAAATGAGAGGGACACAAATTCTGATTGGAACTTGGGGCCGGTTTCACAAAGATAGACTGACTATGGCTTAGATATAGTAGATCTAAATCAGACCGTTGCATCTTAAGACTCTGACTATCTTAAGTAGGACTACACCGCAATGCATTCTGGGTAAAATAAGAAACTTTTCAAAACAAAAAACATGGCGGATCGAGTAAGCGCATTCAACCGCTCATTGCAGTTTTCCCCAGCAGAAAACGTGTTTGTTGGAGGAGTATAACAGTTACAAGCACATTTTACTTCAGAAATTTAGTGGAGAATGTAGTAACAAGAAGAAATGTTTAATTAGTAAATTACTATTTTTTACCTTGGGCAAACAAAACCGTCCGATGAAGTCCTCATTATTATATATTTCCAGTAGGTTACTGTGGTCCCTAAAAACCCTTTCGCTTCTCATAGCTCTCTCCATAACGTCGTCAGTAAACCACAAATTATGAGCCATTTTCCCTTTTCTTTTGGCTGTTTGTAATGTAACTGATTGTTACTGCTGGTTGCCAAGGTAACAGAGTCTTAGACCTGAGTTAGCCTGGGTTAAGGTGTCTCATTTTTTTGGTCTAAATAAAGTCAGTCTTTATTTTTGTGAAACAATCTAACTTGCATTAGACTAGTGTATGAGCACATTTTAGACTTGTCTAACACTTTAGAGAGCCTAAGTCCCTCCCCTCCGCTTCCGGCTCATGGGACCTTATTTTGAAAAAAATATGCATGGTAGTCAATGGCGAGAGACAACTTATCTTTTTATTCCCTTTGAACTGTGCCCTGAATTACACATATGATGTTTGTCAATTTAAAAGATAATTATGAAAGTCAAGAAAGTCACAGTTTGTCATAAAACAGAAGAGTAACATTTAGTTTTATGTGAAAATCGCTCAATGAACTACATCTCTCATCTCGCACTGTATGTCACCAAGCTCGTGTGTGTGCAGTCTGGTACAAAACACACAGGCATGACAGCGTAACGCTACGATTATAACGTTAGACTATAGAAATGACAGACGTTAGCTTCAGTAAAGTTAGCTTCATTTATTGAGAGAAAAGGTATGACGTCACATGCGCGCCTTTTGGGTTTGTAGTCTTTGTAATTACGTATTTTCACAGTCTTACACCTCAACAGTTTTACATCAAACTGCGACTTTCTTGACTTTAAAATGTATCTTTTAAATTGACAAACATCAAATGTGTAATTCAGGGCACAATTCAAACGGGATTCAAATATTTGTTGTCTCTCGCCATTGACTACCATACAATATTTTTCCGAAATAAGGTCCCATGGTCCACCGGAAGGGGAGGGACTTAGGCTTTCTATAGACCGGTCTAAAATAGCTTTGTGAAACCGGCTTGGTTCTAAAAACGTTTGGACGTTCTAAAACCTAAATGCCCTACACCAGCATATAGATGACCTCAAAGCTTCTAGACATGGATTAAAAGCCACAAAAGCTCCATTTTAATTTTATAGGACAGTCAGACTGAAACGAATGCCTAAAAATGCAGAACAAATGCTATTGATAGTAGGATAATAGTGTGAAATTACTTAAATGTTCAGGGTCATTGGGGAGCTGTGGAAACTGTTGCACTGGCGTTCCCTTTAATACAGCAGGGACTCTTTTCTAGTGGCAAAACTCTTTCCTTTGATTTATGACAGTCTGCCACAGTCATAATCTCTGCACTTTTTCACTGGGTTTGGTCTCAGTGCTTTCGGCCCTGCCCATCTCACGTTCTCCTGCTTACACACACACACACACACACACACACACATCCTCCTCCCACTGGAGACTTATTCATCATTATTATTGCTCCGACAGGTCCATTACAAACACAGGCTGTTAGGAAACACACAAACTTTTGGGGAAAACTAAAGCTGTTTGGCTTGGTGCAGTTTCCCATTAGAATCATGGCCAAAGTAATGCGTCCTGTGAGCCAGTCATATAGCTGTTGTGTATAAATCAGTATCTAATAGTTTAATATTGCATACATGCTGACCAGCGAGTAAATCACCACATAGCGTTCAGTCTGCAACAGTAAACATTACATATAATCAAAAATTAATTTGCCTATTCTTAAATTAAAATACTTTATGATGCACACTAAGCTAAATTGTGGTTTTGTTACAGGGGAATACATTGACTTAATAGAATATACATCTATGGACTGTCGAGAATAAGTATCTTGACTTAGGTCAAAGAGTGTATTTGAAGGTAAAGTGCATTTCTTTCTGCTTAAATTTATTCTCCATTCCAAGTTTAATGTGCAGTAACTATAAGTCAGCAATCTGTAAGCTGACTTACTGAAGAGTGTAAAATTGTGGCTTTCTGATGCTTTCAAAACACTGATATGTTTGTTTGAATGATCCAACATGTCTACTTTTGGCCAAACTTGTGTTTGGTTGGGACTACACAATGCAATTCCTTTATGGGCCACTAGTGATGCAGAAATATAATAGAATATAATAATAAAAAAGGTCTTTATGTAATTATTAAATTTGAAAACTGTGTGTAAATTTATGCAACAATGTTCTTAACTTGTCTCACTCATACTAAAAACAGATTCTATATTTCACAAACTGCATCAAAATGCACTGGAGAGACAAACATGAATCTCAAAATATGCAAGGATTCAGTATTAACACAACTTCCTCCAGCCTTTATGGACATGATCTTACACGTGAAAAGATGGCGATCCTGCAATCCTCTGCTGGTTGTTTGCATCACTTTTGGATGATATTTCACTTGTTGAACTTTGATGATTTGATTCAATTTCACCATTCAAAGAATACAAATGACTTCACTTTTGTTAAACGTCCCATCTGGGTTTGATTTAGCAATAAATTACCTGTAAAGTGCAGCATTTGACTCTTGGCAAGAGGTGCGTAGAGACCCAATTGCAGGCTATTAAATCAACACGATATTCCAAGAAAAATCAAGAACTCACCAAAGTAAAAAAAAATGCACAACAAAACAATGCGAGACAAAGGACATGGAAAGCAGGAAAAAGAACTGTAAATATACACTAACAAAATAAGAAACATCTGGAAACCATCAGCGGGGAAACAGGAAACCAGACAATACGAGAATTTCAAACTGAAAGCCCTAAATGTTGTTTTTTTTTCCCAATATGTATATTTTTTGGTAGTTTATTTAAAATAAAACTGTACTTGCAGATAATATTCATAAAAATAAAAGGCCACTTAAGTGTACTTAAAGAGAGTAGTAAACATTCACAACCTTTTTTCACAACACTTTTAAAACGTTAAAATCTTTTGTCATGCTCTAAAGAAGTACACTTGTTTTGATGTGTTGACTGACATACAGTACTAAAGCGCATGTTCAAGTACTTGATTAAGATTTTAACTATATATGTCACAGTCATGGTTAGTTTTAGGCTACGTTTACACGTGGCCGGCTATTTTCATAAACGGACATTTCACCCTCTCCGTTTTCACAAATAATACCGTGCACACCTGTCAGTTTTCAGAAAAGTGTTCGTTTACACGAACCTGTATATATGCTGTCTAGAGCATGCCAAACCTGTAGGTTGCAGTGTAACGAGAAGCTCAAGCCCACGTTAGCCAATCAGAATCCCGGAAATAGCAACAACAGCAACGAATCACTTCCTCTTTCTCTTTTGAACAAAGAGGTCGCACTTTTGACGCAGGTGCGGGTTCTGTCGCAAACTGTGACGTCAGCTTTTAGTTTACATGCAAACGTGCAAACGAAGTTTTCCAAAATCTCCACCCTGGCCGGAGTTTTTAGAAAGATCGTTTTCAGAGGCGAATTCTCCGTTTGCGTGTAAACGAAGAGCACAAACGAAGGGAAATGTCTCAGTTTTTCAAAATAACCATGTACATGTAAACGGGGCCTTAGTCATGGTCTTCATTGAGTTCTAGTTCATTCATTAGTTGCCACAGTCCCTGATTAGTGTCACACCTGTTCTTTGTTCCTTTGATTACCTTCCTCTGTATATTTAAGTCTTCAGTCTTCCTCAGTTTATTGTCTTGTATTAATGTTATGTAACGCTGTATTGGATTGTTATGCTTGTGTTTATCGTCATTCTGCATCACGCATCCTCTTTGTGGATTATCACTACACAACTAACCTGTGACAATATTACATGTAACATGTTTTTTATACTAAATTGTAATTACAAATATATTTAAATACATGATACAAGTTTCAATAGAAATTACATTAAAGCATATTCTAATTTTACCATAAATATTTGTTGATACATTCAGCACCTTAACCATTTTTCAAAGACAATAAACCTATTTATGAAATTACTTATACAGATGTAGTTAAGTCCTACTTAAGTGGGTCAATAAATGCATCCATAAGTAAATTGAATGTAATATACATTTAAATTATACTCTTTCTAGAATGTATACTAGCATGCAATTAAGTGTTCAAAAGCATTACATTGAGTTCAACTTAATTATATTCTTTTAATGTATATTTTGTCCATTATAATTTCTCTTTTTAAAAGTGTGTTAAATTGTACTTATTTTTTTACAAGGTAAACTAATCTAAAGACCCACAGAAGGCACTACTGAGATGTGCTGATGCATTTAAAACACGTTTTTTTGTTTTTTCCCAAAAGATGTCTTTTTGGACCTAAAAGTTAGTGTGTTTTCATACTACATCAAGCTGTTCTATATCAGATCAAAGAAAATTAGATTTTTCATGATATGACCCCCTTTAATAACTTGGCAAGATGTTCTAAGCACTCTTATATTACATTGATAGGCTTGTTCAGTTTTCCTGGCTCTTATTACATGTCCAGCACTCCTGTTATCTCACAAATCAAGTGTGATGAGTCTGCACTCTCACTATATGTCAAGCGAACAGAATTCAGAAATGATGTCGGGTTGCCGGAGGGCCATAAAAATACTTACAAACAGAATACATCACTTCACTTCTGAATTGAACAAAAACAACAAGTGCAAATGCAAACCACTGTCTAGAAACAGATCTTATACTGATTTAAAAACATAGCCCCTTTATATGCTATTGACAGTGATAATTCTTTATACGATTTTGTTGTTTATTTCTAATTTGATGCTAAATTGTTGACATTTTAGAGAAATGCTCTAATGCGGACTTGATGTCCAAGTCAATAGAAGAAATAGACCATTTAACCAAGCGTGAAATATTTGAGGAGGCTCATGAATATTAATTAGGTTGCACTGGACTATCCAATCAAATCACCTTGCAACATATTAGCATGACTGATTAATATTCATAAGCAGTCTGACAGATCAAAATGTATTCCGCACTGCAGTGATGTCATCATCCAACGTCTCAGAATTTTAGCATCACGTGCATTTTTGAGATTGAATTCATTTGGTGTTTTTACATTATAGACTAGTCTGAAACCGTCTTGAATTCAAGTCTTGGTTTGCATAAATTTTTTGGATGTGCTTCTGCAAGCAGAAAACTTTTTAAGAAGTGTGTTGGTCTATAGGTTCTATTCCTAGTGAGGTGCCTACGTAGGCAGCAAGCACTTTCCACGAATAGGGTACACAATAGATCTTTCATCCAATGGTCAGTGAAAGAAGGTGCTTTAACCTACAGAAAATGCTGAGTGTCAACCTCAGGAGGTCAAACTAAATATATAAGCTGTTTTATTTTCTATTCATATTATATGGTGTAAGCAATTTTACCAAAAGTCAGAGCATGTCATTTTCTAGTGATAAACAGTAAAAAAAAAAAAAAAAAAAAAGCCATAATTAAATAGGCAAGTTAAAATTGAATGCTAATTTTAAGCAAAACTAAAGAAGCTATGCAAGAACGAGTATAGAGTTGCAGATTTAGCCTTAATTAAGTCATCGTATATTTGATCAATTTGCATTAAACTAATTTGGTTTGGGTGCCAGAGGGTTAGAAGTATGTTATTTCTTCAGTTTTATGATTTTAAGAAATGTTAATGTTTTGTAATGTGGGGAAATCGCCTGGGAGAACATGGTTGCATTCAAAATGTGTGACACAGCTATTATGTTTCTGGTCAAATTCTTTTTTATTACAATCATTTGAATTTGAGTTCAACAACTAGATAATAGATACCTACTATAATGGGAAATTGCATGTATCCTCCCAGGCAGCAACATACTGTCGGCCCGGATCCGGTGTGGGCCAGATCTGGGCCGACACTATGTTGCTGCCTGGGCTTTTGTGGAGAAGGCAATCCCAGAATGCATTGTGACAAGCTCAGTGGACGAATTCATAATTTTACAGCATTTACTAAATTGCTATATTTGACAAAAGTGATGTCCAAAGGGATTATTTGTTTGTAAGGACCATACAAGTTATATTAATCCATCAAAATTAGGAAAATATTGACATTTTACATAAACATGAGGGAAGAACAAAACACTAAACTCGGTAAAGGTAATTATCTGAAACAAAATGCAAACTAGCTACAGGTTTTATTTTACAATTCCGCTCAAATGTCTCTTTAGCGTCGTGTCTGTGGATCCCAGTTTATTGTACAGCCTTAATTTCGCCTCTCAAAACAAATGGGATGTTTCCTTACCTTTCATGCGTCGAAATGCATTCCTGTTATCGTCTGCGGGGAACTGGGCAAACGTATCAATGACAGGACTTCTGAAATGCATAGGAATTACCATGACATAAGCTTCATAGACTTGAGATCGATTGATAGACAGATGGAGAAGGAGTGAAAGGAAAGGAAGAGGTATTTGAAGTTTACATGAATGGTTTTTGATGGATAGTGTTTGTACACAGACACGGAGCTGTCCTTGCCAGAGCTGTGAATGCGTGACACAGAGCTTAGAGGGTGATAAGGGCTGAGGGAGAGGACGGTGTGGAAAGAGATAAGCTTACCGAGAGCGAGAGCGAGAGAGAGAGGGATAGAGGGAGAGAATGAAACGGGGCATCTGGTTGCTGTGAGCAGATATTGGCCACTGGATGCCCTGATTTTGCATTAGGTACGGCAGGCTTTAGCCCTTTGCTCCAAACCGTTGAGAATGATAGCAAGGTTTTTTGAGCTACAGGAGTATGATCCATCCAGGTTTGTATTTGCAACACTTCTCTTGTATGAATTTCCACATTTATTCCACATTTTATCTTTTAAAGTAAACGCATATGTTCCACAAAAGTTGCAATGTGGCCTGGTTGTATTTCAGAACTACATTTTTGAAACCGTAGTTTCAAATGTAGGCTACGTATTATGTAAGTATTATGGTTGGGTAAAATCAAGACGGAATCTATGTAAAATACGTCACATTTCGGTTACACAGTTTTAAAATTATATGCGTTGTTTATAGAACATTTAACTCTTTCGAGGCCGGCGGGTTTTTTATTTAAGCGTCCCGCCACCATCAGTAGTTTTGATCATTTTCACAAAAGTTTCAAGGCTGCCAAAAAATACAACTTTTATTCTAGTTTAACGAATTAATGAATGTGGGTAAGTTTCATTAAAAAAAGCAACATTTTGAGCAAAAAGTTGTAAATCGTGTTTTTGTCAAAGACGCATCAGACATCAGATCAGATACAGAACGATGATGAAAACACAGATGGAGTAAATCGAGTCCATCAGTACCCCTAAAGCTTCACAGTCCTAGAGCTCATCCTGGGTCGACATTTCATTCAGTAACATTAGGCAGTTTATATGCCGTTTAATGTTGATGATCGCATTATTGTACACATCTGCTTACCTATGATATTGCTTGTTTCTGCTTCTTCTTCACCTGTGTTATCGGAAGATTTTCAACTCTTTCAGAAAATGTGTCACAGCGCCCCCTACCATATAACAGCGAAAACACGGAAAGTCATAACCTTACTACAAACAAAACGTACTCGGTTACTAACGTAACCTCGGTTCTCTCTAGAGAGGGAACGAGTACTGCGTAATATCTTACGCTATGGGGAAAACCTCTTTTCCACGAGATATTGAAGCCAAAAATTATCCTTAATTTTGAATTAATGCAAAACGCTGTGCAGCAGCATGCAGACATAGGCAAGACGGCTTGCGTGCCTATTGGCTGCCCTGCGGCAACAGCAGCAGCCTATCGAGAGTGGCCCTGCGTGACACATACCCAATGGGGGCACTTCGCGCCCATTTCGTCACGTCCCGCCAGAAAGGGCGTGGTCCCGCCCTTATGAATACGGCTCGATTAGGCTGGTATACTGGTTTTCATCGCCGAAGCGAACCAGAGCTGTGTATGCACGGCAAGATACGCAGTACTCGTTCCCTCTCTAGAGAGAACCGAGGTTACGTTAGTAACCGAGTACGTTCTCTTACGAGAGTATCTCTCGTACTGCGTAATATCTTACGCTATGGGGAACACAATGCAAAACGCCGTGCGTACTGGGATCCGACACCAAAGTCCCAAGGGCAGTAGCCCGGGGCTCATATAGTGCATAATCACCATAGACTCACAGAGAGTCGGAGAAGAGAGGCTGCAAGCATCATTCCCCATAAAATAGCATCCTACAGGAGCTAGTTATGTTAACAGTGTTTCACGCAGACAGGGTGAACGTGTTCAGCCTGAACTGGGTAATAGTACGGGTTATTCAACACCCAAGGGGCAGTTTCTATCGCTCAGTGAGCGATGCACAGGCAAACTCAGCATCTGGGCCGCACTGCGGGGCAGATAGCACTGAATTCTAAACCGACAGAAGCTTGGCTTGTAAGGCGGGAACCTCTAGGTTATAAAACCTTATAAATGTAGACGGCGAGGCCCAGCCCGCGGCCGTACAGATATCTTGCAAGGTAACCCCACTATACCACGCCCACGACGAGGCCACGCCTCTTGTGGAGTGCGCTCTGACACCCAAAGGACACTGCAGGCCCTTAGAAGTGTAAGCCAGTGCTATGGCGTTGACTACCCATCTGGATAGGCTCTGTTTTGATGCGGCCAGGCCCTTGGAGCGTCCGCCAAACAAAACAAAGAGCTGCTCGGTCTGTCTGAAGACAGACGAGCGGGACACATAAGCTCTCAGTGCCCTGACAGGGCAAAGGAGACTAGCATCTTTCTCCTCATCATGAACCGAGAGAGCGCACAGGGAAATGACCTGGGCCCTGAACGGTGTGTTGAGGGATTTGGGCACGTACCCGTGCCTTGGTTTGAGTATGACCTTAGAGTCATTAGGCCCAAACTCCATACATGACGCGCTTACCGAAAGCGCTTGTAAGTCCCCTATGCGCTTCACTGAAGCGAGAGCCAAAAGGAACACCGTTTTGAAAGACAGATGCTTCATGTCTGACAAATGGAGTGGCTCGAACGGGGCACCTTTCATGGCTTCCAAAACCGTAGAAAGGTCCCACACCGGGACTGAAGGAGGTCTGGGAGGGTTCAGCCTCCGAGCTCCCTTGAGGAATCGCACGACTAGGTCGTTCTTCCCCAGTGACTGGCCAGACACAGGTTTTATAAACGCTGCTATGGCCGCCACGTACACTTTGAGCGTGGATGGGGACCTGCCCTTATCCAGCAGCTCTTGAAGGAAGGAGAGTACTTCCGTGACCCCGCAGTCTACAGGTGAAAAGCGCTGAGCTTGACACCAAGCAGAGAACACAGACCATTTCGAGGAATAGAGCCGTCTAGTAGACAGGGCCCTTGCCTGCGTGATCGTGTTTAGCACTCCCTCCGGGAGGCTAGCGGGTACCCGTTGATGGCCCATGCATGTAGGGACCATAGTTCCGGGCGAGGATGCCAAATCGAGCCCTCGGCCTGAGAGAGGAGGTCTTTCCTCAACGGTACTGGCCACGGGGCAGTGCTGGTCAGCCGCATCAGGACTGGGAACCAAGTCTGGTTTGTCCAGAGCGGGGCCACAAGCAGCACTGGGCATCCATTTTCCCTGATTCGTTCCAGCACTTGAGGCAGGAGCGAGACGGGGGGAAAAGCATAGAGGGGACAGCGGGGCCAGACGTGGGCCAGCGCGTCCTTGCTCTTGGAGAAGTATTTCGGACAGTGAGCGTTCTCGTGGGACGCGAACAGGTCCACTTGCGCTCTGCCGAATGTCTCCCACAGCAGTTGGATCGTCTGCGGGTGCAGCGACCATTCCCCTGCTGGGACATTGTTTCTGGACAGTCTGTCTGGTCCCAGATTCAGGTGACCAGGCACGTGCGCCGCTCTCAGTGAAAGCAGGTTGTGCTGAGCCCAGACCAGGAGGCGTTCCGTTAGCCTGTAAAGGTTTCGGGACTTGGTGCCGCCCTGGCGATTTATGTATGCCACCACTGACATGTTGTCCGACCGGACCAAGACGTGGTGGCCCATTATCTGGGGACAGAAGCGCCGTAGCGCGTTGTCGACTGCCATCATTTCCAGACAGTTTATGTGTAGGAGCTTTTCCTGTTCTGACCACTGGCCAAAGAACGGTCTGCCCTCGAGCAGCGCTCCCCATCCCGAGGTGGAGGCGTCCGTGGACACCACCTTCACACTCGAGGGAGTCCCCAGACTCACACCTGACTGATACCAGTCGGTTATCTTCCAAGGTTCCAGAGCTGAAACGCATTTCAGATCGACCCGGAGGCGAAACCGACCAGCGGTCCATGCCCTGGGAGGAACTCGCGCTTTCAGCCACAGCTGCAGTGGGCGCATGCGAAGCAGACCCAGCTGGAGCACTGAAGCTGCTGAGGCCATGAGGCCCAGCATTTTCTGAAACCTTTTGAGCTGGACAACCGAGCCGCGGCGGAAGGATTTCGCGGCGCTCTGAATGTCCCGTTCGCGCTCTGGCGTCAGACGCGCTGTCATGGATAGCGAGTCCAGCACTGTTCCCAGAAAAGAAATTTTCTGGCTGGGAAACAGCGAGCTCTTCGCCCAATTGACTGTGAGACCCAGATTCTCGAGATGCTCGAGTAATGTGGCCCTGTGTTCTATGAGCTCTGATCGTGATCGAGCTAGAATCAGCCAATCGTCCAAGTAGTTCAAAATTCGCATGCCCTGGAGTCTCAGGGGTGCGAGAGCCGCGTCCATGCACTTCGTAAATGTACGGGGTGCCAGGGACAGGCCGAACGGCAGGACTTTGTATTGGTATGCCTGGCCCTCGAAGGCGAATCTCAAGAATTGCCTGTGACGTGACGCTATTTGTATTTGAAAATAGGCGTCTTTCAGATCTATTGACATAAACCAGTCTTCCCGGCGAACTTGCGCGAGGATTTTCCTGGTTGTAATCATTCTGAACTGGCGCTTCGCGAGCGCTCTGTTCAGCTGTCGCAGATCTAGAATGGGTCTGAGACCCCCGTCTTTTTTGGGTACCAGAAAATACCTGCTGTATAAACCCCCTTCGCTCTGAGCCTGAGATAAAGGTTCTATCGCCCCTTTGCTCAGTAGTTTCGCTATCTCGGCTCGAAGTAGATGAGATACTTCGTTTTTTACCGTCGTTTCGACTCGCGCCGCACAACGGCGGGGGCGTCGAGCGAACTGCAGCGAATAGCCTCTTTTTATAGTGTTCAGCACCCATTCTGATACCCCGGGAAGCTTTGCCCACGCATGTGCGTGAATAGCTAGAGGTAGAATGAAATCTGGGCTCTGGCCGCGGCATAGCGGCGGCCGGAGAGCTCCGGTGTGCTGAGAAACAAACACTGTGTTTGCAATGCGCGAGGCGGGGGGTGCGCTGATCACAGCGGGCAGCCCGACCGCGCTCGGCTTCTCTCTGACAGATTGTGGAGAGAAGGCGAGCGGGACGAACCCCGTGGGCTTCGGCATGTCTGTGAGGGAATGTGGGCGCGGGATAGCGGGCACACTCACTGCACTGAGAACACTGTCGGCTCGCGCCGACTGAAAATGTGTTGGTTTCGTTTTTACAGAAACCGTGGGACATGCTTCGTGTAGTGTTTGTGGGCACTGTGTCGTGGGCACGTACACTACATTCATTGCACAATCGACATGAGTCGATTTTATTCGTGCTAGCCCTGTATTGTGGTGGGCTGTGTCTGCGTGTGGGAATGGGCACTGAGACGTGGGCATTCTTACAACACTCATAACACCATCGGCCGTGGCCGGAACACCAGAAAATACACTCTTTTGGGATTTATCTGGGTCGCCGTAAAAATGGCATTTGTGTGCAGGCAAGCGGGCTGTGGTGCCGGCTTGTTTACTGCGAAATACACTGGAACAGTCACATCGTTTGGAACTGAACGAGCGAGAAGTTTCGGTGGAGTCTGGCCGCGGCGAGACTTAAACACCGTAGGTTTTAGCTGACTGTATGTGTGTTGGTTTCGTTTTACAGAAAACGTGGCACATGCAGTGTGTAGTGTTTGTGGGCACTGGGTTGTGGGCACATTCACTACATTTAATGCACAATGACATGAGTCAATCTCATTTGTGCGTGCCCTGCACTGTGGCGGGCTGTGTTTGTGTGTAGAAATGAACACTGGGCTGTGGGCATTTTTATTACACTCATAACACCATCGGCTTTGGCCGGAATACCAGAAAATACACTGCTTATATGATTTTTCTGGGTCGCCGTGGAAACGGCATTTTTGTGCAGGCAAGCGGGCCATGGTACCGGCTTGTTTACTGCAAAATACACTGGAACAGTCACATTTTCTTGGAACTGAACGAGCGAAAAGTTTCGGTGCAAGTCTGGCCGCAGCGAGACTAAATTTTTATCTGCTGCGAGACCTGGGATCGAACACGGGTCTCCCGTGCGAAGGGCTTTGGGTTTCGCCACTGAGCCACAGGGGGGAAATGACAAAAGCTTAAAACAGCTCGAGCAGATAAGAGAGCGTCATCACAGTTTGTGTGTGTTGGCGTTTGTTTGCAGGCGTGCGTGTTATACAACAGGCTCATTGCTGCAATATTGACATTTTCAGCCGCTCAAACTAAGAGGAGCTGAGAAATGTTTGAGAAATGGAGATTGGTCCGACCTCGGCGGGACTAAAAACACACTCTTTCCTCATTTCGCCGGTGACGCATGCCCACGGGGGGCGGGGGTGGGGTAGCTTTCTTATAACGTAAAGAAAGCTAGCCGCGGTTTTGAAGCTGGCCTTCTCTACAGATGCAGCTATCTCGTCGTCATAATGGCGGAAGCGGCGGCGCGCGGCGGCCGTTGTCCGTCAGCGAGCGACTCGAGTGAAGCTGGTGAAGCTGGCGGGCGAACCGGCGAGCTATCACGGGCTGGAGAAGGCTCGGGGCTGTTTCGTCGACCTCAATGGCGGAAGCGGCGGCAGACGGCGGCCGCTGTCCGTCGGTGAGGGACTCGAGCGATGCCGGCGAAGCTGGCGGGCGAACCGGCGAGCTTTGGCGGGCAGGAGAAGGCTCGGGGCCGCGCTGGGCACGGCGCTTTTTACGGCGCGGCGCTACAGCGGGTTGAAGTGCAGGCTCTGAGAATGATGCCAGGCGAGTCCTCAGAGTCACCATAGGCAATAGCTCACAGTGAGGGCATCCGCCGTCGACGAGAGCGAGAGCCGCGTGATCCTCACCCAGGCAGGAAACGCAGAATGGCGATCCTCTTCACTGAGTGTGGCTCGGCACGAGCCGCAGGATCTATGCATCTTGAAAAAGACGCAGCTCTTTTAGGAGAGAGAGAGACAGTGAAAAAATGTGTGTCGCAGCGGCGAACACACACACACACTTGCAATAAAAGGATATGACGCCGGAAAGCGTAGCAGGTACGGCGGCTAAAGGCGGCGATGCCAGCGACTTCAGACTCAAAGGCTCGTCCCGCTGTGTGCTTATCTCAGACGGCGCGGCTTCTCACTCCGGATCCAGCGATGCGTGATGCTTCGCTGAAGAGATGAAAATCAGTATACCAGCCTAATCGAGCCGTATTCATAAGGGCGGGACCACGCCCTTTCTGGCGGGACGTGACGAAATGGGCGCGAAGTGCCCCCATTGGGTATGTGTCACGCAGGGCCACTCTCGATAGGCTGCTGCTGTTGCCGCAGGGCAGCCAATAGGCACGCAAGCCGTCTTGCCTATGTCTGCATGCTGCTGCACAGCGTTTTGCATTAATTCAAAATTAAGGATAATTTTTGGCTTCAATATCTCGTGGAAAAGAGGTTTTCCCCATAGCGTAAGATATTACGCAGTACGAGAGATACTCTCGTAAGAGAACTGTCACGTTTTTGTCATTTATTTTATTAAGTGTGGTTTATAAAAAAATGCAATGTAATCTAACTGCAATCTAACTGCAATTGTTTTGGATATGTATTTTAAATTACTGTATATGTGTGCTTTATGATTTGTTTTAAGAAAATGGCATCCCCAATTGAAACCAAATCTTTGTCATATTAATATTTTAACGGTTTCCCTGCCACGTAAAAAAAAAAAAGCTTTCAGTGACCGGCAGCATTTTTTTTTATAATTTTCACAAGATTTTCATGGCCCCCAGAATATTTCTTCATGAATATCTGAACATGCAATACTTAAAAAAAAGCAAAAACAAAACAGACCCTCTGCTTTAAAAACAAAACAACAACATTTTAAACAAAATGCTGCGAAAATCTTTTATTTTCCCCAAAGATTACAACGTCAACATCAATATATATATATATATATATATATATATATAAAACCAAACCATATCAAAGTTTTGATTGCAGTTTTGATATATGTATATATATATATATATATATATATATATATATATATATATATATATATATATATATATATATATATATATATATATATATTTGTAAATTATATTTGTGGTTTATAAAATGGTTTCAAATTGTTGTGATGTAACTTAACAATAAAAACTTTGTTAAATGCTGTAAAAATTGGTTTCAAAACATCCTTATTGGTACCAAGATGAAGTGTGTTTTGTGGGATTCCAGTCCACCACTTCCACTCTTCTAACATTCATCGTTGCAGTGAAATATCACCATACTCATGAAATTCTTTACTCTCTTTCAGGGTGTTTTATAATTCCTGGCAGTGGCCCAAAGGTCAAAGCTCATTAAATATTTATACTCTATTCTATCCACCTAATGTATGTATGCATGAGTGTATGTATCATACTTGTGTATGTAGAATGAATGTGCAAATGGTGAAAAGTAAGCTTAGGAGGTCTATAATACCTGTAGTGAGCTTTCTGTTAGCATTTCCATTCAGATCAATCTTTGCCCTTGTGCATTCAGTTCTGGACACGATTATTTGTGAGCCAATTACATGAATCATAAATGATGCCAAAACAATGCTGATTGACGGACCTCATTACAAGACCAGTCTGTTAAAAGAAAGGTTTAGTTCATCGGTTTACATCCATCCTTCTGCTCAGTTGATGTTGAGGGCTTCTTTGCTGCAAGATTGTTGGCAGCAGTTCAGTGTCAGATGTGTGAGAACTTCACTAGAGATGGCAGCTTTCGTAAGCGCTCACTTTGTCTTTGAAATCCAAATGTTCTCCCAGGTGGACATGACTGGAAATCAAAGTTGGAGAGACAACTGTTCTGTCTTTGCTCCTGAGGCGAGGGCGGTGTGAGCGGAGGCGGTGTCTTGGAGAGTTGTAGAAAGTTGCCTTGTGATACAATCTATGTTTTATGTTGAGCACAGAACTTGAGGAAAAACCCTTATCAAAGTCCCGAGATGCAGTGAGATTCACAGAGGAGAGTAACCCTTGGGTCACACAGATGTCTGTCTATGAGGACTGGTTTGTGGATAAATTAACATTAACACACAAAGTGTTATTTCACGTCTATCCCAGAATTATTTTTCCTTAAAAATTGTACTCACCTATATGTCTTTCCAAACCTGTGGACTGACAAAACTGACTTTTCTTCTGTGGAACACAAAAGTGGATACTTTGAATATTCGGAAGATTTTTTTTTGTTTTTGTCCGAACAATAAAAGTTTATCCAAAACAATGAGTCATTGGATCCCACTGACAAAAATTCAGACAATTTTCAAAATATCTACCATTTCTTCACCCTTGTGCTGTGCTGAATATCATTCACTTTATTTGTTGTTCCTTGTCAAAATGACCGGTCTATTAAATTGCTTGTAAATCTCTCATTATGCTATATTATCACCAAATATTGGATTGAATATTTTTAATAACCTACTAATCGTTGGCCTCATTGACACATGCATCTGCAAGGTCAAATATCACTTTATTTTTCAAATAATATACATTGCATCATCCAGTCTGTTGTGATTGGTCTACTCTGCTCTGATTGGTCAGATGGTCCAGTCTGTTGTGATTGGTCTACTCTGCTCTGATTGGTCAGATGGCCCAGTCTGTTGTGATTGGTCTGCTCTGCTCTGATTGGTCAGATGGCCCAACTCTGCTCTGATTGGTCTACTCTGCTCTGATTGGTCAGATGACCCAGTCTGTTGTGATTAGTCTACTCTGCTCTAATGGTCAGATGGTACAGTCTGTTGTGATTGGTCTACTCTGCTCTGATTGGTCAGATGGCCCAGTCTGTTGTGATTGGTCTACTCTGCTCTGATTGGTCAGATGGTGCAGTCTGTTGTGATTTGTCTACTCTGCTCTGATTGGTCAGATGGTGCAGTCTGTTGTGATTGGTCTACTCTGCTCTGATTGGTCAGATGGCCCAGTCTGTTGTGATTGGTCTACTCTGCTCTGATTGGTCAGATGGCACAGTCTGTTGTGATTGGTCTGCTCTGCTCTGATTGGTCAGATGGCCCAGTCTGTTGTGATTGGTCTACTCTGCTCTGATTGGTCAGATGGCCCAGTCTGTTGTGATTAGTCTACTCTGCTCTAATGGTCAGATGGCCCAGTCTGTTGTGATTGGTCTACTCTGCTCTGATTGGTCAGATGACCCAGTCTGTTGTGATTGGTCTACTCTGCTCTGATTGGTCAGATGGCACAGTCTGTTGTGATTGGTCTACTCTGCTCTGATTGGTCAGATGGCCCAGTCTGTTGTGATTTGTCTACTCTGCTCTGATTGGTCAGATGGTGCAGTCTGTTGTGATTGGTCTACTCTGCTCTGATTGGTCAGAAGGCCCAGTCTGTTGTGATTGGTCTGCTCTGCTCTGATTGGTCAGATGGCCCAGTCTGTTGTGATTGGTCTACTCTGCTCTGATTGGTCAGATGGCCCAGTCTGTTGTGATTAGTCTACTCTGCTCTGATTGGTCAGATGGCCCAGTCTGTTGTGATTGGTCTACTCTGCTCTGATTGGTCAGATGACCCAGTCTGTTGTGATTGGTCTACTCTGCTCTGATTGGTCAGATGACCCAGTCTGTTGTGATTGGTCTACTCTGCTCTGATTGGTCAGATGACCCAGTCTGTTGTGATTAGTCTACTCTGCTCTGATTGGTCAGATCGCAGGAAGCCAATGAAGACCATAGACTGGCATTATGCAAATTTGTTACAAACCTAAATAGGTACGAGAAGAAAGTACAACTGGAATTACTGATAACTAGGGAGACATTAACTTTATTTATCTGCACTTTGATCTTTCAAACTTTGCAGGCCTTTTACATTCTCAAACAGCTATATTACACACATGAAAGGCAATATCCAAAAAAGCATAATAAGGGCACTTTATTTATATAGTGTATTAAGTGAAAGTAGACCACAAAATCACACACACACACACACACACACACACACACACACACACACACACACACACACACACACACACACACACACACACACACACACACACACACACACACACACTAGTCTGGGGTTTCTCAGATAACATGGCATAATTATTAATCAAAGACACCTCTGCACTAACCTGACTGCCCTGAGGCTCCATTAGGTATTCAGGATCACTTCTCTGCTCACCTGTCTCCGCCAGCACCTGTTCTTTCAGCTGAATCTTCATCAGTATTCCTCTCACTCACCTCGCTCTCCTCCTGTCTCGGGCCCCAGATGAGCCGTTGTAAAAAACGGAAGGAGAGATAAAAAAAAAATGATTGGATCTACCTTGTTTACTGCCATCTTCATGGTTCTTTAAAGGGCGGATTTGTATCGAATCTAATCTCCATCTAATATCCCTTCTCTGCCATAAAGTCGTATAACTCAAGCACTTGAAAGGCCCGAAGGGGTGGCGTATTGCTCCATCCGAGACAAAATGCCTTCCTCGTCGGCGCCCGTGATTGGCCGTCCTATAGTCCCCAGTGTGAAATGTCTAATTCATCCCACTGCTGGATTGTATGATATAATTCACATTCTTGGGATGGAAAATTATAGCTTCTGATTTTCTTATATCACAGGTGTGCAATTGATTTGAGCATGTCACTGAAGGTCATGCATAAACTATCTACCTCGCTTCTATTTTAATTAAGTGACACTGCATTTCCTCTTCACGCCAATGCATTTACCTCATGTCGAAAATAAAGCTTGTCATTAAAGGCTCTCCAGGGTTGTTTCGATATTTCTCCAGCTTGCTTGCATTCCCCATGTGCCTCTTTTCCCAGATTTTCCCAGATCCGTTCTTGACAGGTGTAGATGGGGCGGGCGGGGCCGAGCGCGAGCGGAAAAGGAGCTTTTTGGAATGCCGCTCAGGTTTTCAATTGGCATTTTAAAGTCTGCGCCAGACTCACCAAGACGACCGAGTGTCTCTGCAATTCCTCAGAATAAGGCTACGGAACGGGATCCGCTGTGAGAGGGAGGAGAGGATGATGGATGGCGGCTGTTAGATACAGTAATTGTGCTCAGGTAATTGCCCCTCCCTCGCAATAATACCCCTGAAACCTTCTCCATTTCCACGGCAGGAGAAACTATCAGCAATGCATTTCGCAGGCTGAGCAGGGTCCTTATGCTAGCTGCAAGGAGACAACTCTTCGGTTTGCCTAGCGAGTTTGACTATGCCTGACTGATTTGTAGCCCTTGACATTTACAGCATTACTATTAAAGAAAGTGCATTGTTGCTGTAATCAAGTGTAATCATAACAACTTAATTTATACTGTTGTAATTAGCATTGCTGTTGTGCATTATCTCAGATATGAAGACGCATCCCACACACCCTTGTTTCAGTAAGAGTGGATTATTCAAGGATTATGCTTGTGTTTACTGTAATTTAAAAGCTAATATAAGACTAATCAAAATCAGGCACTTAATCTTAAACGTAAAAACAACAGCAATGAAGAGGACACGTAATAGGATGGAACTAGAGAGCTAACGTGGGTCATTAGCATGTTAGCTTACATGAGGTTTTTGGGATTTTTTTTTAAGCATGTTTTTAAATTTTGATATTATATTGATTTCTGTAATTTTATCATCACAAAATATTACAGAATTCATCAAATCCATTGCTAATACTTCAAATTTGTGCTGTTGTTTTCCCTCCGAAAATGTTTTGCTTCCTGGCAGGGAGTAACTCGCTTAAAGGGTTTTACTAATGCTAATACTGATTATGCATACTATAGCAGATGAGCCCAGAATATGAATGCAACATGCTCAATTGCATGTTAAGCTTTTTTTTTTTAATTAGAAAACCATTATACAGAACATGTTTCATGCATTAAGTCAGTGATATTGAAGGAATAAAATTCAGTATACACCAGAGGTCGCGTTGGACTTCCGCATTGAGAGCATCCCAAAAATTCAGTCATAATCTATTAGTACCCGTCATTTTAATTTTTATATTTTAATGATAATAAGCCTTTTAATAGGCTCTGTTTTTGTTCACATTTTAATTTTTATTCACAAACTTACAGGACAAGCATATAGGCTACATTTTGCATTTATTTATTCATGAAGGGAAAGTTGAACAGACTGTGGGTCACTTTTTGTTACTTTTTTTTGTTCACGTTTGTTACTTTTGATATAAAACAAAGTCTCAGCTTTTAAATTCTGTCCGTTTTATACAAAATTCAATACCGTTTTGGCGGTACATGACGGATGTATTACCTCCAAAATGTATTCATACAACACACATTCATACTATATAGAGCGTAATTTTTAAACAGTCACAAAGCAAGTTTTAAACCAAATGTAATATCTACTGTGCAAGTTTTTTTTTTTTTTAATCTGTTGAATGTCTCGCTCACGAAGACAGTCACTTGTTGCCACCTACTGGCGTAACCGTGTAACCTGCAGAAATAGTAAATAGATGTATTTTACATGCCCTGTTTACACAACATCGTTTTCAACTAAAAAACGTAAACGTTTTTATACGTTTTGGCCATTCATTTACACGACAATGGCGTTTTGGGGGCCTGAAACACAAACTGACACAAACGCGTTTCATTGTGGAAGTTTTTGAAAACTATACCGATATCGTCTCTGTGTAAACTACAAAAACATGAATTTGTGAAAACGATGACGTCATGAGCATGTGTATTACATGTTGAGTCTGTAAGCGCATAGTTTCTTTATAAAGTGACATCGCCACCTATTGGCCTGACATGAATAATACATCGTTTTGATCGTTTTCATGGATCCACGTGAACGGGAATCGTTTTGACAAGCTGTTATCTGTACACGTAAAACGCAAATCAGTGTTGTGTAAACATATGCAAGATTTAACTAAAACGAGTGAATGAATTAATATATCATTCATATGATTTACTTAAAACAAGGGAACGAATTAGTAAAACGAGACTACTTCTTAAGACACAAACGGTATTTTAGGTAGACTGTAGTTGAATTTAAGGGTTTTTTCGTGTTAAACTAATACATTTCTACACCATATGAAAGCTTGTTTCCATCATGAAATATAACAATAATTTATTCATGAAGGGAAAGTTGAACAGATTGTGGGTCACTTTTTGTTACTTTTTTTTGTTCACGTTTGTTACTTTTGATATAAAACAAAGTCTCAGCTTTTAAATTCTGTCCGTTTTATACAAAATTCAATACCGTTTTGGCGGTACATGACGGATGTATTACCTATACATCGCTATTTAATAAGTTATACATCGCTAATACATCGCTTAATAAGTTATACCTATACATCGCTATTTAATAAGTTATGTTATAAAGTGTCAGATAAATAGCATCGGATGCTATTTATCTGACACTTTATAACATAACTTATAACTTGCAATTGCGAATGTCTCGCAATACAGACTTTTTCAGAATTGTGACATAACATCGGAATTGTGAGATAAAAAGATGCAATTAAGTTTTTTATTTTTTATTCAGTATCAGGAACAAATATTTATAACACCACCTCTTTTAATTTCAGATCGAAATTTTATTCAAATCAAACTCAGTTGAATTGACTGAGATGTTTATACGAAAGCTTATTATGATTACAAACAAATCATGTAATGTATCGCATAGCAAGAACGACTCAGGTCATAAAATCATGTATAAAAATGTTTTGTTTGTTTTAATCCTAAGCATAACCTACAGACGAGCATCACAGCACAATGTTGCTTTCCCAGCCACTCAGATTTATTGACCTAGAAAGAAGGCCTAGAATGATGTCATGCTGTTTGCTGTAAATACTTTTTAAGGCCACTTCATTCCTCTGTCCAATCTCGCCCCGCAAGACCTGGAGATAAAGCAGGCCAATGTCATCCTTCAGCACTCAGTATAAAAGCAAACCGTTTCTCACTGACACCACTCAAGTGATCTCATCAGGACCTCCAAGCGTCCCAACAGCTAGACATCACTCTTTTTCTGGTCTTGTTGATTTTCCTTTTAGTGAGATAAGCGTAAAGCTACAAAAACAGGTTTCGGTATCTGTTCTCTTATTTTGTTCTGTGATAAAAATCCTGAGGTAATTATTACTTATATGATGTGGGGCTGACCGGAATGATGATATATAGTAAACTGTCCAGCAAAAACCCAGCTAACAGGAAACATTCTCAGAACTTTCTGTAACGTTCTTGCAAGGTTCTCTCACAGTTATAAACAAACGTTCTTCCAGTAACGTTAATAGGACATTCGCTCAAAGTTATCTGGTCTTTTATTCCGTTCTCAAAACGTTAGCACAAAAGCGTTATTTAAACATCATTCATAGAACGTTTTATCTGAAACTTAGTTGGAGTTTCGTCTGTTGTTTTAAATACTATGTACTAATTGTTTCAAACCGTTCAACATTCAAAAAGCAAGGTTTCCATAATGTTCACAAAATGGAACGTTCCCTTAATGTGCTTAATGTCACCATTTTTCTTAAACGTTTAAAAAACTGGATGCTTTGAACTTTCTGAGAACATTCAGAAATAACGTTTCCACAACTAAATGTGAATGTTATCAAAATATTCTTAGAACATTCTTTTTTTTGTTTTTTTTGTTAGCTGGGTAGAAAGGTGTCAGCTAAAGAAATTTTTACCATACCAAGTTATATTTGCAAGGGTATCAGTGGTTATCATACAGTACATTGGCTAATTTTGAGCTGAAAAATACCAATTTAATGACTTTGGAGCAGGATTCGCTCCAACCAGATCACTCAATCAGTTGTTAACCACTGCAAATGGACCACAAATCTATTGGTTCAAATAAACTAATAATCAGTTCATAGTAAAGGAATTACTCAGAAAATTATTTGTTCGTGAATCGGATGTTCTCAGAGAATCTTAAGCTAAAACAAATATCAATTTAATAATGATACTCACAACTCAAGCATTTCATAATGTGAAGTTGTTTTTTCACTAAAGCCAAACATATCATTCATTTGTTATGAATAATCTTATCTTTCAGTTTCAAATACAAACAGAAAATAATCAAATGAGAGGAAGTACATTGATTATTTAATATGTAAACAAAAGTTTTATCGAATTTTCCCCGAACAATATTCATGATACTGTATATAATGCACCATGATATAAAATGATTTATACCAGAAAATGTAACATTTTGTCATACCACCCTACTATATCTCTCACGATTTTGTTTAGTTTTTTTTGTCGAAGCTTTAATTCCTGCGGTTTTATCTGCTTGGCTCTGTTAATATCCTGTGTGTTTGACATCAGTATGGCAGCATTAGCCAGAGCAAGAGGAGTAAATTACAACAGCTTGCAGTCAGCAAGTGTCAGAGCGCTTGGATCCACCGCTGTTTATTGATTCAATCATGCCATTATTAACGGTTGGTGGAAAAGGTGCCCAGGGTGCATTTCTTACAACCGAGCTCTATTTCGTTAGTAGTGGCATATCGTACCTCTTGGAGCGACACACTTACTACACCTCTCCAGACTCACGCACCCATGGGGCAAACAAAAACACAAACATGCAAACCGGCAAACATTCACTGAGTCACAGAGTGTGTCACCGTGAAGCCACACAGAGTCAGAAACGCACGACTCCTGAGTTTGATTGAAAAGCCGTCTACACTCCATTGTCTACATCAGTCATTCAGAGAATCTCAAATTGCATTTCGATGTTACCCAACCATCCACTTCTTGGAGCTATTCTTCTATATCTACCTTTTCAATATTTCAGCTGCGTTTTACAGTGTATATTTTCTCAACACTGAAAGTATTGTATAGTCTTAAAAGAACAACATTACGCAGGTCAATGTGCACCAAACAGAGAACAATGTTTTCAATATATTGAATTGAACAACAGTTGAGTATGTGAACAGTAAAAGTGATAGTTCAACCAAAAATGACAATTCTGTCATCATTTTCTCGCCCTAATGTCATTCCAAACTTGTCTATTGTTATGTTGAAGAATGTTTGTAGAATATTCACACATAAAGGAATATGGGTAACTGCCATGCTTCTCATTTTATTGTATTCTATTAATATTTCCAAAAATACATTATAAATACATCCAGTGACTATAATATCCTTGTGAAAAAGCGCACTTAATTGTATTAAATGTAAACCATGAATGAAATAAAAGGCCACTTAAGTGTACTTAAAGAGAGTACACTTTTTTGACTGTTTCTTAACACACTTTTAAAAAGTGTAAAAGAGAGAATTATGTCTTATCCCAAGCAAAGAGCAACTGTACTCTTAAACATTGGCTTGTTAGTGCCGAAATGTGCTCAGCATGCAAACACAGCTCAAACATCCACCAGTGGCAGTTTATGTTTCAGTTGGCCATGTCCAATAAACCCTCCTGAAGTGCTATGAAACTGCTGCGATTTATAGCTAATAAATCATAGTATTTCTATTGCACTTGACCAAAGCAAATTTAATGAACCTTTAAACGACTAGAATCCATTACACGTTGTTATAACTGTGGGAGTTGACTGTTGTGCAACCGGTTTATAGATGGACCGCTGGGCTTTTTTGATGGGGCACTGATTGATTTAATACATTGAATCAATCAATATATGATTCATTTTTATATTAAACACACATAATCTTGGCCATTTTTTGGTGAACTATCCTTTTAAAGTACAAAAGTGGTCCAAGGGCTAAAACATAGGTGGATAAAAACAATGCTAGTTGCCTTTTGGCTTGGTTGGCATTTTCACAATAGTCTAAATGGAGGCTAAAAGCTTGCTAACAGCAGGCAAGTTGCGAATTGGAACACATAAGTGTATGGTGTGCTTGGCTTTTGATTAACAGTGAATTAACTGCCCATTAACGCACAAAGGCTCAGGGAAAGAGCCTCCATTGCCTCGCAATCATTTTGATGTCAGTCAGCAATTACTCCGCTGTTACAGGGCATTGAGAAGAGAGCAGTGCATGTGTTTACTTAACAATTTAATGCTTGTTTAGTCCCATATGCACTTATCTATCCAAGAGTAAACGAACAGCAAAAAGTAAATAAGTTCTGTGGCAACCTGTGTAATTATTTTCTTGACTTTAACAAACATTAGCTAAAAGTATTTCTACTTTAAGTAAAATGAGGGTATGTTTACACGACAATAATTGTACTAAAGATGGAAACGTTGTCAAAATGATTCCCGTTCACACAAATCTTTGAAAACGACAAAAAACGCTGTATTATTCATGCCAGGCCAGTAGGTGGCGATGTCACTTTGTAAAGAAACAAAACGATTCTTTAATGCGTAATACAAACCCGATCTCATGGCAATTCGTACGTATTTTACGAGTTGCCCAATTCATATGATTTCGTACGAATTACCTACCCCTAACCTACCCCCTAATCCTGAATTGGTCGTGAGATAGCGTTGGTTATAAACATGTGCATGGCGTCACCATTTTCACAAATGAATGTTTTTGTAGTTTTACGATAACGGTATCGTTTTCAAAAACGTTCACTTTGAACCCTTTTTCCAAAAGTTTGCCCCTAAAATGCAGTCGTCGTGGAAATGAAGATGGTGGAAATGATTATGAAATTATTGAGTAACTGAGCGATAGCTGTAATTTGTGTAAAAAAAAATCATATTTTCACACAATAAATGCGAAACTGCTTATTACACGTTTTTTGAAATGCAATAATATTTTTTATGATGGCTTTTCATAGTTTAATGTTGAATGTGTGGCTCTGGGACAAGGATAAAATAATACAATTCATCCATAAATGTCACTTGAAAAGTAGCAGAAATAAATGATGAAAGCATGGTAAAATGTATCCAAGTTTGATAAGTCTGTTTTAAAATAAAATCTAACACAAATCAACCCCTGGGTTATAAAAATACAAATTTGCAGCTAAACATGTATTCTTTTTGTATGTAAGACATTTTCAGTTACGAAACTGTGATATAATGCCTTGTATTCGACATTTTGCTTGTTTTTCAAAGGCTTCCTTGCTGATCGCACCATTAGACAACCATTATTTATGGAAAATGAATTTTGAATGTGTGTGCTGTTGCCTGTCTGGCTGGGGTTATTGTAAGAGGGCAGATAGCAGATTCAGCCAGGAGGCAAGTTGAGCGTTAAGCATCACAACATTATCAGAGCTGACACACCAGCGCTTCTGCACCTGCTCAGACCAGCTGTTCCAGTACCACACTGCCAGATGTGAGCCACCAGCTGACCACAACTGATTATGCGAAAGAGGAGGGACTTATAAAGGTAAAGATGAATTTTGGGACAGAGTTGTGTTGTACATCGGAGCTGGTCCAAAACCTGCCAGCTGAGTGAGCTGCCAACACAAGCAGCATTTTAAGGCGCACTCCTGAAGCAAAGCCTTTGCCAAAGCTAGACAGCATCATTATGCACTTTGAGTGAGTATGAAGCCCCTCATGATCAAGGGGGAACTTTTTGTGAGAGAACTCAAAAGCATTGAAAAATATATATGAGTTCTCTCACAAAAAGTTTTGTGGTGCCCCAAGAAGCTTTTCATTCGCTCGCAAAAATGTTGTATTCCGCCAATAAGCTTTATGTTCCCCTAAGAGATTTTTCGTTTGCCTGCACAAGTTTTGCATTTCTCCATGAAACTTTTCCATTTACGTGAAAAAAGTTTTACACTTCGCCATGACATTTTGCATTTGTTTGCAAAAGTGTTGCACTCTCCCAAGAAACTTTGCGTTCCTGAACAAAAGGTTTGCAACCCCCCTAAAGAAACTTTGCATTCCTGTGCAAAAGTTCTGCAACTCCCCAAATAAACTTTGCGTTCCAGTGCAAAAGTTTTGCACCCCCCAAATAAACTTTGCGTTCCAGTGCAAAAGTTTTGCACCCCCTCAAGAAACTGCGCTCCTGGCGCTCACCCAAGACCTTTGCGTTGTTATGCAAGCTTAACATTTCCCTAAGAAACTTGGCATTCACACATAAAAGTTTTGCATTGAAAAGCTTTGCGTTCACGTGCAAAAGTTTTGCATTTTCACAAGAAACTTTGCTTTCACTTGCAAAAGTTTTGAGCTTCACAGAAGTTTTGTGCTCCCTCTAGATGCTTTGTGTTTGATTGCAAAGAATGCAAAAATTATTCAAAATATTCTAATTTCCGCAATAGTATAAAACTCTCCTGATATTTTAATAACACTAACAAACGAATAAAATAAAGCATATTTCGTTATCTTATGGAGCTTGGAAGCGTTCAATTTGAGCAGATATTTTATACCATCATCACCGTCCTCGTCAGAGCTCATTTCCCCTGTATATTCAGCATCTGGCTCATATTCACCATCTCAAACATATTCTCAAAACTATCATTTCAGCATCTTCAAAATCAATATTTTGATCGCTGTCAGCTTCTTCACCAGATCCACCATCAAGTGACAGTGACACTAATATTTGACTGCGTTCAGTACTTGCTCTGCAGAAAATCGCTGAGACATTTCAAGCTTTGCTGACGATACTTCCTATTCTTTTGTTTTCTGCCTGCTGTGATTATGAGTGAAACGTCACGTCATCATTATGAAAAAGACATTGCCACCTTGATGAATACAGAAGAATTTAACTTACTGAGTCATTAGAGATTCAATTATTGTTGTTGTTTTTTACACTTACAATTACACACTTTACCTTTAGGAGGCTTATTAAGCATGCCACATTGTGTCATCTCCGGTGAGGGTCTTTTCTAGGACGTTATACTTGTCTGCATTCTAAATTCTTTCATTATAAATTAAGAACATCTACATTTCATTGCTTATTATTAAACATTCCATTATCGTGCATAAATAAACATTCAAATGGGGGCAGGATTTCAGGCACAGACAGCTCTAAATGTTTTTTCAAAAGATGAAAATTGTCTTTACAGA
Organism: Gila orcuttii; assembly: GCA_026230005.1. Taxonomy (NCBI): domain Eukaryota; kingdom Metazoa; phylum Chordata; class Actinopteri; order Cypriniformes; family Leuciscidae; genus Gila; species Gila orcuttii. Next base: position 39,710,504 of record JAPDVR010000020.1, on the reverse strand, counting down.
ACCTGACAGAGGAGGAAATGACACTTTGACTTTATTTATTCCACTCCGCACTCTCAAGTGTTGAGTGTGTGTGTGTGTGTGTGTGTGTGTGTGTGAACCCTCGAGCTTAAACACACACAGGAGTGTGATGAAACACAATCTAGCCCAGCTTTTCTCCATGACATGCTCGGAGTGCCTTGCTTTCAGGTGCAGCACTTTGTTAGAACAGGTGCTTAATTGGAAAGCACATACACAAATAATGGAAGGCAGCCGTAGAGAATCGCTGTAAGCAGGTAGTCGGCACAAAAGAATGAGTAGGCTTGATCCGGGCTTTGTGCGCTGATTTAGAGAGATTAAGGTTTTTTCCTCATTGTTCGGCATAATGGGACGGAAATGTGCGTGTATCCAAACACTCTTGACTAAATGCCTACTTCTATAATGTGTGTCATTTGAAGTATAAAGTCATGTGGTTGTGTGGGATTAGCTGGTAAAAAGGAAGGGCAGGAGATATAGGTGTATCAAATAGGACAAAGGTGGTTTGATATTTGGTTTCACTGTCTAATTTGAGAGACACCCACCTTCTCTGGTGAGAAACTCTTTCCCATAACTTCTGAAACTCTGCAGTGCACTTTGATATTCAAACACATTTCTGCTTTTAACCTCGCCATAACACTGGCCCCATAGACTTCCATTGTAAGGCCTCATACAATACAATGGAGGTTAAAAATAATATCAATTGCTTTATCAAAAATATGACCTTCATATTTTGCTTTTCAAATCTTCCAGAACACTTGCCCCATTGACCTCCATTGTAAGATCCCAAACACTGACAATACGGCTGCCTTCCCATGATGCTGTACAGAAAACTCCACCAATCAGAGAATTGCCAAAAGAGCTCTTTAGCTCTGCCCACATAATCGAGTTTATATCCCTTCACTCTCAAAATACTTATTTGTATATATAAATATGCATATTTTGTAATAAAGTTAAAACATATTGTTTGTATAGCTATAATCAACATGTTTTAATGTGTAGTTTTATATTTCTATGCCATTTTTTATTTGATTTTGCTGTTTGCAATGCATCATGGAATTGTAATTCTTTCGCTCAATAAAGCTGTTAAGTACAATCTTATACCGTTGTCTTTTTGTCCAATTTCCAAAAATTTTTTTTTTCTTCAAAATCTAATGTTGTGATTCACATAGTAACTGGTTGGCTTGGTTTCTGGCTTATAATGCTTTAATGAAGACTTTTTAAAAAATCGCAGAAGAAATTAAATGGAATAAGATCCTTCCAAAAAGAGTAAAAAACTCAATACTTGAAAATAATTTGCTGTGTAACCAAAAAAGGATTACAAGCTGAAATACTAGAAATTAATGGATTGAAAATATACATCCAGAATCGCCACTGAAAAATTGGGCAGGTGCAAATGCACTCTATGGAAGTCAATGGTGCAAGTCTTCAAGTGGATGATTAATAATGTTATTCCTGTGGGTGAAGTTTGCAAACAGTGCTATACTTAAAACAGATTTTTACTGAATAATTCACAAAATTGTAACAAAAATATGACCTTCAAGTTTTGCTTTTAAACCTTTCTGAACACATGCCCCATTGACTTCCATTATAAGGCTTCATACATTGATAATCGTAGTAAATGGGCCAAGAGATCTAGGTGGAAGATTACCAATGTAATTCATGTGGGTGAAGTTGATAAACTGCTTTATTAAACAGGGTTTTACAGAATAATTCACGCAATTACTTGAAAAAAAATATGACCTTTGCATTTTGCTTTGAAACTTTCCTAAATACTTGCCTCATTGAGTTACATAATGAAGCCCTATACAATGCCAATGGAAGTCAATGGGGGGGGGGGAGGGGGGAAAGGTTATCCAATTATCTAAGTGGATAATTACTGATTTAATTCCTTTGGGTGAACAATTCTTTAACAATATGACCTTCACATTTTGGTTTTAAACCTTCTAGAACTCTTAAATAAAATAACAATGGTAGTCAATGGGGAAGAGGTCTCCGTTAACGAACATTTGTTATGCATTAACAATGTAACTCCTGTGGGTGAAGTCTGTAAACAATGCTTTACCAAGCGGTAAAAATTTTACTTTTTATCATGTTAGCCCCTACTGGAAGGTGTCGTATTACACCAATTGCCTGCAAAAAACATATTTTATCCATTAAAAATGGATCAGGTTATTGACAAAACACATGGACGTATGACTTAGGGTACGTTTACATGACAATGATATGCTTAAAATGGAGACGTTTATCCATTGAGTTTTCTGCGTACAGGCGACACATTATTGTCAAAACAATCCTCGTTCACACGGATCCGCGAAAAAGACTAAAAACCCTGTATTCCGTTGCCAGGCCATTAGATGGCGATGAAACACTATAGACTGAACATGTAATGTGACTGTTTTAAAAAACTTGCCCTGAAACACGTTTTCAAACGTTTACATTTTCAGGCCACCAAAACGCTGTTGTCGTTTAAACGAACCACCAAAATGCATAGCAAGTCTTACGTTTTTAGTCTATAACGGTGTAGTGTAAACAGCCCCTAAATACCCTTGAGTCTTGTAGCTGTATGTTTTAAACAGTGTGTATTCCAATGTTCGCTGCCTGGCCCGTGCACGTGAACAAATTATTTCCGTGGTAATTGACATTATAAATGGTTGATAGTGCTTAACTTGTACTGAACCCAGCACATTCCTTTAATATAGGCAAATGTGTGTGGAATAAAATGAATTCCGTGCATTTGGTTTAGCGTTCTTACATGATACCCCCCCCCCCCATCTTTTCTGAACCCCCCAGCACCCATTCTTATTAACCCAAGGTTTCAGAAGGCATCAGAAGGCTCCACAACTCCAGATAACTCCAATCCCTCCAGGAGCGAGAAGTCAAGCTTCATATTAACGGCTTAGCCTCAACACACTGTTCATTTTCATTTATTATTATTATTATTTGTACATCCAGCCTGACTGTGAATTTTAATGGGCCGGAGGAAGGCAGGAGCCATGCCAACATTTTCCATCCCAGTTCTGCCTGAGTGCGTGGCCTGATTAAAATGCAGCTAGGCTCTTGCTCCAGCAGGCTGAAACAGACATTCTGATAAAAACTGAGGGAGCAAATATTCATGACGGTGGGGCTTTGCATTGGGCTTAGGAAGTGCAAAAAAGCCATTTCATCAGCAGTGAGAACAGGCTAGCGCTGATGTTTTAGCGAGCAGATGCTAAAATCCTGTTATTTACATTTATTCATTTGGCTGACGATAAAAGCAACTTACAGTCCAACTTATACATTTTTAATCAGTGTGAGTTCTTTGAAAATCAAACCCATGACCTTGGTGTTGCTCGTGCTATACTCTACCAGTAGATCTGCAGAAAACAGCATGTGCATGAGCATTTATTTACTTTCTTGTGGTACAGTTAAAGTCGACATAAAATGTCATTTGCGACCCATTTTACTTTTGAAACCTGATGTATTTCCGGTAACGAATAAAAAAAAATGCATTGAATGGAGCCAGGTGGTTGGACTAGTTCACAAACTGGGTTTGCAAGGTATTTTAAAACTTTTGGCACTTCATAATAAACCCGAAATGGGTGAATCTCATGAACACTATCCAGAATAAAAAGTATATTGAAAGAAAAATATAGTATATAAGAAAAAGAGGCATGTTTTTTTCCATTATTATTTAAAAAAAATATGTAAACTACTCACTTTCCCCCCCAAAATACTCACTGTAATGTATGAAGCCTCTAAAGGGATTATTGATGATATAATACAAAATAAAAAAAAAGAGATGGGAGGACACGATTTCAATGCATTTGCATTCTCTCGCAAAACTTTTGCCATGGAAATAATATGAGATGTGAGAAACAAATACCAAGTTCTGTCATGAAAGTCTAGATGGCGCAGGCTGAGGGGTCCTTAACGCAACCAGACGACATTTACGTAGATTTCTAAATGACACAAACTGATTGGTTCTTGTTGCATCTGCAGTTAAGCTTGCTGCTTAACATTTAAATAGCTGGTTAGCATTCGCTACAGCAGTTTGCAGCTCCTCTGAATCCCTCCACCTTCCCCAGCTCCACCTGTATCTGCGACGGCTAATCTTATATACACTGTATGCTATTTGTGCATCAACAGTGTGTCTTAGATGCCACAGCAGCATATTGGTGTTTGTAATGGCAGTAGCAGCATAATCTATAACAACAGCAATAATCAACAGCAGCAGTGTAGCATGATGACCAGCCAAGTTGATTACGCCAAGACTAAATACATCAAAATCGACATATCCATTACCATGTTAAAAATTTTCTGAGTTGTCATGACAGAACTATATTTCAGTGCTTTTGAGAATGAATACAAAGTTTCTCGCGGGGACACAAAGTTTTGCGAGAGAGCAGAAATGTTTTGCGAGCAAATGCAAAGTTTCTTGGTAATCAACCAATGAGAACGTGACACATGGAACAAGGGAACCAATCAGAACATTACACATGAGACTAGGGAAGCACATGTCATGATCACATGAGGGCAAGGAAGTAACATAACAAAAACATCAGGAACAAAACTTCAAAAACTTCAAACATGAAACATGAACCAAAACCTAAAACTAAACGTGACAGATATAAACTCACAATTCTGACCTTTTTTTTTTCACAATTGCGAGTTTATATCTTGCAGTTCTGACTTTTTGCTCAGAATTGTAAGATATAAACTCGCAATTACAATTTAAAAGTCCAAATTGTGAGATAAAAAGTTGCATTTACCTTTTTTATTTTTATTTTTATTTTACTCCGTGGTGGATACAAGCTTCCATAGGACTCTGTAGTAATGAAAAAATGAAAATAAAAATGATGCTATATTATTTTAATAGTAAAGTACATTCCTAAAAATAGAAACAGTAAGTCATAGTAGTATTTATTGTAGTGCATTTAATTCATGCTACAAAAAAAAAAAAAAAAAAATAGACTTATGAAATGTCACTGACTGCCTGGGCAAATCATAATACCTTTCAAAGATCCATGATCAACAAGATTGTACAAGATAAGTCACTCTGCAAATATAAAAAATTATTTATAAAAAATGAAAACATTTTACAACTTGAACAAAGCTATGAAGAGATGCAAATGTTTCCTCTCCGATATGATCTCACTTTCTGGATGATCTAGTGCACACACCCCATTGCTCCTGGAAGTTCGTCTTCAAATGCTCTGCCAGTCTGAATTCGGAGTAATAAACAAGATTGACTGTGGGACTCCATATTGATCTGGCTCCAATGTGCTCCGATGATTTGTAATATTGCCACTACCTGTGCTGCAGAAACGCTCGGTTCACTGGCAAGGCAAATTATGATATGGTGTGAATCAATTTTTCTCAAATTAAGCTTCCTCTTGTATGGTGGCCCACATGGGGTGAGAGTGTGTCAGGGGGAAAAAGAAGATCTATTAAAGTCTTGCCTGGCTGTGAATGGAACCATTTTTTTTTTTTACGCATCGAAAAATTAGATTTGTGCAGTGAAACGCAACGTTCATTTTGATACTCGAGCAGATTCTGGTTTGTTTTAACAGGGAATGAGGAGTTCTACTTGTAATTCAGAGATAACAATGTGTGGCTCATTTAGCATAATCGCTGTGGAGCAGCCATGTCGTCTGCTGGCACCATGCTTGGCCAGACACTGGTTTTAGAGGAATGAGATGAGAAAGAAGCAAAGGTGGGAGGGTGCGACTGAAATCTCTTCTTAAAGATGTCCCCTAATGTTAACCGTTGCTCTGTGAGATATTGAGATTAAATACACAGCTAATACTTACCAATGTTTGTGCTATTCTTTTCCCACCCAAAAAGTGATATCACTTCCTGGAGGATGGTGTTTAATTAATTCCTGGATTAAAGGTGGTATCAGCGATTTCAGGCCCAAAAAAGGCAGAAACATAAATTATCACATTTGTCTAATTTTTCCTAGCGATCCGCTAGCTGCCCGCCCCATATGCATGCCGTCCAAAAACCGCATCTCTGTAGGCAGCCTAGGCTCTGAGATCTGCACACAAAAACAATGAGTTTCACCAACCACCAAAACCTAAATAAACAGTGTTCCAACCAATAGTGATGGGGACGAGACCGCCTATGCGGAGTCCGAGTCAAGACCGAGTCTTTGAAGGGTCGAGTCCGAGTCGAGACCGAGTCCGTTGGTTTTCAAATACAGTCGAGTCCGAGTCAAGACCGAGTCTTTGAAGGGTCGAGTCCGAGTCGAGACCGAGTCCGTTGGTTTTCAAATACAGTCGAGTCCGAGTCAAGACCGAGTCTTTGAGGAAGCAAGTCCGAGTCGAGACCGAGTCTTTGAAGGGTCGAGTCTGAGTCGAGAAAACCAAGTCCGTTGGTTTTCAAATACAGTCGAGTCCGAGTCAAGACCGAGTCTTTGAGGAAGCAAGTCCGAGTCGAGATTTTGTCTCGACATGTCAGTTTTGATATTCATGATTTAATATCACCCCAGTTAATAATCAACAGTTAGGCCTACAGACTAAGCTAGATTGGGAATTGTTTAGAGGAGCAGTCTTAACGTCTTAATATGGACTATGCTTTTACTAGTGATGGGGACGAGACCGCCTATGCCGTGTCCGAGTCAAGACCGAGTCTTTGAAGGGTCGAGTCCGAGTCGAGACTGAGTCTTTGAAGGAACAAGTCCGAGACGAATCCGAGAAAGCAGAATTCGGTCTCGAGACCCGAGTACTACATCACTACCAACCAGTCACCGACAGCGGGTGGGTGTTGTGAGCGGGTGGGTGGTGTCACAACACCCACTCCCTGTCGGGGGTGTTGTCATTCATAAAAGGACATCATAGGCCCTACCTATTATGAAACAGCGCATCTGTCGTAACTCCACTGAAATCACAATATAAACGTATTACATATGAGAAATATTGATCGATTTTGTATAAAACTACCATACCATTGATGTGAACTTAGCTATACATGCCATTTACGTCAGAGGGAGCTATTTCAGGCCCTGTAGAGATTTAGTGAAATGCCTATACTTTTTTATTTTGCTACTTCGCCATTTTGAATTTACACATTTATCATATTTGTGTTATTGCTACTATTTGTGTTATTGACCTTTCAGTAATAAAAAAAAGACTTAAGATTATTGTGGGAGTATTTTTGTATTTTCAAAATACTAATTACTTGTATTTTATTTAATTACATTTTTCACATCAGTATTTTGTATTTTATTTTGTTACATTTCATGAGCCAGTATTTGTATTTTGTAACAAAATAGTTTCTGATGTATTTGTGCCCACCTCTGTACATACATACAACACACACACACACACACACACACACACACACACACACACACACACACACAATATACAAGCATACATACATACATACCTACAACACACACACACACACACACACACACACACACACACACACACACACACACACACACACACACACACACACGCGCGCATACATACATACATACATACATACATACATACAAACACACATACATACATACATACAATATACAAGCATACATACATACATACATACAACACACACACACACACGCACGCACACACGCACGCACGCACGCACACACACACACACCATCACAATAATTAAACAGGAAAAACATTATTTTCATGAAAACGTACAAAAGGACAAAAATAAATACATAAATAAATAAATACATAAATTACAAATCTAAAGAATGTATGAAAAAAACGTTGAAAAAAGTTACTAACTGATTAAAACTATTATTTACAAAAACATGAATAAACTAAATGAGGACACACCTGTAATATTTCGTAATTTATTTCTTAATAAATTACCAACCAAAGTCAAATAATTTGCAACAATCATTTTAAAATAAATCAAACAAATTACAAGACAGAATATTATATATTATTATAGAATATCTATTTATTAATTACATAATTATACCATATATGGGGATATGAAATGTCCTGGATAGTTAGAATGAACCATTAACGTTAAGAGCCATTTTGGTGAAGTTCTGGATTTCGCCATGAGAAACATGCAGGCAAAACAGAGAAGAAGAGGGGGAACTGGGGCGTAGACAAAGGGGCAGTATTTGGGAGACTGTAATCAAATGCAGCACTAAGAGGATAGGACATGCCAGAGTGGAGGACACTTCTTAAGATCCATGGAGGAAAGAACAAAAGGAAATTCCTATTCGAGGCGATACCAGAGTGTGGGATTGCTCCAAAAACCCACCAGGACCTTGAACTCCTCTTGAGGAAAAATCAAAAGCAGAAAATCCTCTCACTGTGACAAAGCATCCAAAGACAATGCAGGGTTTTTGAAAGTCAGGGGAAGATATAAGATAAAAGCATAAAAGATCAGTGTTGTTGCTGAACTTCCACTCACACATTCAAGAAATGGCTCACACGAAAATGATAATTCTGTCACTTGCACATTAGACAATTTCAAACTCATATGACGTTCTCTCCATGCATTTACAGTGAATGAAGACCAGAGTTGTGAACAGGATCAAACCGATTCACTGCAAAGATCAGACTCAAAATAACAATTATTTTTGGAATCAGACTCTTCCTCGAGGTGCGGTCACATTTACCATTGTTTGGCAAATTTTTGCAGTTAATTCAATTGGAGTCCACACAATGAGGATTTCCTCACTCAGATTTCGCATCAGGTTTAAGTTGGTCATGCAAACTCACCATGTTGACCAACAGAAAGATGCTTGGTTTGAAAGCGACTTCTGTGTGAGCTGTGCATCCACCGTACACCGTTAAAGGCACACTATGTAAGGTTTTTGGATCAAAATATCCCAAAACCACTAGAACAATGTAATATATTTTGTCGATTTGTGTACTTACATTATCCCAAATGTTTCAACAAATGTATAAATCCAGAGAAATAAGCAGTTTTAACCAGGACACGGACCGTGTCCGTGCGTCGCCTGTAAATGATGTCATACCCGCGTTACCCTCGATTTCTGGTTTTATTGTGTAGAAACCTTGGAAACACCAAAGATGCTTTCATATAATATGTGTTTTATTAGACAGGTGAGCAACTGTTTGTATACATTCATCGACAACTAATCATTTTTATACAGCTCAACACAGTTAGTCTTTGTTTAAATCTCGTCTCCTTGATTTACGGCGAGTACCATATTTACCATGCCTAATATCGATCTAGCTCACTGCAGTGTGCAACAAGTGATTCAGAAAGTAGAGTGGCATGATAACAACTTTTAACACACTCAAATGTATCTAATATGATAAAACAATGCTGCGTTATCCCACATACGCATGACCGGAAGAAGCGGAAGCACCGTCCACTGCTTCAATGCTCTCGAGCTGTGTCGTGCTCATCTCTCATTAGCAATCGTCCAGCGGCTTTCGTCACGTCAATAAATCTTTAATACATTCATCCATAAATATGATTTCTGCCCGAGTCCCGTCGTATTCTCCACCGGCTGTAGAGGTGAAGACAACAACTCCCGCCAAATCAAGGTGTCATCAAGCAACGCCTTTGTTTTGAATAAACGATCTCTAGTGGCGAAAAGTTACATAGTGTGCCTTTAAACCTAACTTTCGGTGAGGTGTAAGCAGATCGTAGCAAAACTTACAAAATTAGGTTTTATGAACTTAACACGGATTAGCCACAAATTCGCAAAAAAGTAAAATACTCTCAAATTTTCATGAGATTGTTTTAAAGAACTTTACAAATCAATCTGGTGTCGACCATTTAACACCATTCAATGCATTTAATGTTATATTCAGATGATTTTGCTCTGCCTCTAAAATGATTCAGCTTTTTGGTTAATGGCACAAAACTGAGAAGTTGAGAAAACTTGAGTCAACCAGCTTCAGGACTTTTTTGAGTCCTGACACTTAAGGAAAAAAAATGTTGTAACAACTTAACAATTTAAGTTGGTCTGCTCTTTCATCAAACACAATATAACAAGTTCTATGAATAATGTTTTTTTTTTTTACTTTTAATAGGCCATTCAACCTTTGAGTTGAGCGATGAATTGTTTTTTAACAGTGCATTACATCCTCTTATTTTTCAACCTGTCTACTCCAACATCTTGTCACCTGACACGTTTCCCATCCAGTCAATTCCTCGTGGATTATAAAAAATTCATATTAAGAAAAGTTATAACCATGCACTTTACATCTGCTTAACACAAAAACCTCACCAAAACACCTCTTCAGGAATATTTTCAAAGGTATCAAGACTTATGGGAGAAAATAACAAGGTAAACTAGTGTAGTTGTCATGAAACGGCATTACAATCCACCTTCCCCCTTCCACAAGGATGGATTGTAATGAATAGTGACTCAGGTGCCTATAAATACTGTTTTTCTGAGTGTCAAAGCCTTCTACATCCAAGTAATGTTCACCGTTCTACAGTTTCTGGTTAAACCCCTGTTGCCTGAGTTTTTCTGCCCTGCAATTTTAAAGCTTAACCTGTTTATCTGAAACTCTGAGACTCCATCAGGCTCCTGCTACCTGCGGACAAGCGTGAAAATAACCCAGCTACTTTAAATATAAATGGATTTACTAATTGCTGTCTTTTAGGGTGGAACTGCTTATGAATCCTTTGAAATGAAATCTACTGAATTCTCGGCCCTTGAAAGAATTTCACATTTTGAAGTGTACTTGCCAATCATATTTGGACTAAGGCTAAAGTCATGTACAATCTTGAAAATTGTATTCATCATGGTCAGGTTGAATCAATCATATTTTAAATAACAAAGTTTGAATAATTTTAAATAATTTTTTTTAGCTTATCTATAGCTGCTTTATATGTTACCACATGCAGTATGTTTTATAGGTGACGGAACATTATGTTTACAGTGAGTGTAGATTTTAATTTAATTTAATTTATTTACTTAAATATTTATTTACTTATATATTATAAGAAATCTTGGCCCTCTCCACCAATCCCGTTCGGCTATCTGGATGCTCCGGTCTCGTCCTGAGATCTTTCTCCTCCTCTGTTGCCATCCAACATCCTGGTCCCATTTCCTCTACTGGTCCCGTCAAGTCCCCGGATCCGTCCAGCTCCTTGGCTCTTCCCCCACTGCTAGCTCTGTGCGGCTCTTCGGCTCCGTCTCAGGCGTCCAGACCACCAGCTCAGCATGAGGCTGAATCCCCGGCTGCACCTCGGCCTCCAGTTCCATGTCTCCACCTTGGCCTGTCAGCCCATCGGCTCCACCCCGCTCTGCGGTCCCTCATCCCCGCCCTAGGAGTCCTCCGGGCTCCCTCGTCCCTCCAGCTCAGCCTCAGACAGTCGTCGCTCTGCCTCCGCCACGGACTTCCGGGTCTCTGGCTGTGCCTAAAACAGGGGTGACCAGCGTCCTAAACGAGGGGTGGCCAACATCCTAAACCAGGGGTGGCCAATGTCCTAAACCAGGGGTGGCCAGCGTCCTAAACCAGGGGTGGCCAGCGTCCTAAACCAGGGGTGGCCAACGTCCTAAACCAGGGGTGGCCAGCGTCCTAAACCAGGGGTGGCCAACGTCCTAAACCAGGGGTGGCCAATGTCCTAAACCAGGGGTGGCCAACGTCCTAAACCAGGGGTGGCCAATGTCCTAAACCAGGGGTGGCCAATGTCCTAAACCAGGGGTGGCCAAAGTCAGTCCTGGAGAGGCACAGTCCTGCAGAGTTTTGCTCCAACCCAAATCAAACACACCTGAACCAGCTAATCAAAGTGTTATGGGTTTCTAGAAAGCTACAGGCAGGTGAGTTGTCAGGGCTGGAACAAAACTCTGCTGGACTTTGGCTCTCCAGGACCGACGTTAGCCACCCCTGGCCCAAACCCTCCACCAGGCTTCTCCTTCCCTCCAACTTCCCTATTGTCCTCACTCGCTCCATCGTCACCCCGGTCAGCCGAGTCCCCGTCTCTGCTTCGGTCCCGTGAGCCAGCAGCTCCACCTTGGGCTTCTGGGCCATGGATGTCACCCTGGTCCTTTGGCCTCTCTGCTCTGCCAGTTTCTCCACACACCCTGGTTCCTCCTCCATCAGTCGTTCCTCGGGGTCTTCCCAGGCATTCAGCAAAAGCTCCACCCTGGCTCTTCCCGCCGTCGACTCCACCATCGTGTCTCTCTCCACCTACGACTTCTCATCGCTGTCTATCACCAGCTCCACGCCGACCTCCAAAGACCCCTCCCTCCACACTCAAACTATCTGTTACGCCACGAGGACATGTCGTCTGAGAGGGGGGAGTACTGTTACAGTTATGCTTATTTATATGGACTCTTATTTTGATAAGCTGTTCTTTTTTCCATAATTCCTGTTTCCCTGCTCTGTTTAGTTTCAGTTTCCTGAAACTAACGTTTATGTCCCTGTTCGTTTCTATGGTTACTTATTATTATCAGCTGTATGTTATTTAGTTCCTTTGTTATCTTCTGCATATCTACTGCCTGTTCAGTTGTCGGTTATTGTCTGTGTGTAATGACATGTTGTTTACTCCTGTTCTTCTAACGACCTACTCCGTTTATAATTAAAGACTTTAGTATTCCTCGTTTGTGCGTGTTGCTTACAACACCAACTCGTTACATATATTCTCAAATTTGAATATTCTTATTTTGAAGATTTTTAAATTTACGTTTAAAATAGAATTTGTATAAAAATATCCTGAGATTTAAATATTGCTGCTTTCTTTTTTGGCCAAATTAAGTTAAAGATTGTTGATTGAATTGAATTTACCAATTATATTGTTGACTCTATTTGTCCAAATGCCATTTTTATAATTTAGAAAAACAACAACAAAAATCATGCATTACCAAGATTTTGTGCCCAAATCTGGGGTAAACAAAGAGAAAAAATGTTTACATTTTTTAATGCAAAATATTTTGAATTCAAAAGATTGTCGAAATTATGACACTATGCCAACATTTGATGTATTTAGAGCTACTCATTGTGCTGTTTATTTTATGTTATATGATGTTTATGTCATATAAATGTTTAATAGTTCTCAGTTGATAGATTTTATTTTACTTTTATTGCTTAAGTATTGGAACACCAATCTGTATCTTGTTTTTGGGAAATGGCAAGCGCTCACCCGATGTCTGTCAGCACTGGAGCTCTTCTTGCCTGTTTCACTGCACTCTTATCTCTAATGGTGAGGTCATGGTGTTGTGCTTCTCTGAGCTTATCTCTGTCTCTCTGGCTTTGCTCATGAAACTGACCAGCCAGCAAGAGAGACACACATCACTGCACATACATCTCCATTAAATATAATCCACATGCACAAGGAGCCGTGCTTTATACAGTGAGTCGCAGCTCTGGCAGTTGAGCAGTGTTACACATGATGCTAGCTCATCTTGGCAGTCTTTAAACTGAAATGCTGTTATTAATGTGTAATTACACTGTTATTACATTGTAATAATCATATTAATGTATAATATGTTGGATATAGTCACTGTAATGTAAAGTAGTACCCAGTTTCCAGCAGCTGAAACTCTTTCAAAGGACACTTTGCCCTTGGTTAAATGCATGTGGCATGAAGTCTATGTATGTATCAGATAACTTCAATGTGGCGGCACACTTATCTCTTCAATCAAATGAGTCCAAATGCAGCCTTTGTTCCACAGCTGATTGTACAATATTTAACCAATGTAAATACAAAAGGATAATCTTTGTAAATATCCCTGATATCAGTTTCATATAATGTTTCCAATATAATATCCCATAAGCCCTGGTGTAAATGGCTTCACAAGAATGTAGATTCTGTCATGATAGAAGTTAAATCTCTTAAAGGCATAGTTCACCCAAAATTAACTATTCATTATTATTAATAACTATTATGTTACAAAATGGAGGAATAACATATTTAATATTTTAATTATTGGTAATAATAATAATAATAATAATAATAATAACAGCAACAACAACAATAAAAGTAATAATCTAAACTAATGTTACAATATTGTTATTGTTGTTATTGATAATAATAATAATAATAAATATGGAATTTAAAATTAGAAAAAATATGATTATTATTATTAAAAGTAAAAAATGTGTGCTTATGCCACATCACTCAGAGGAAACATATTTTCAGAGTAAGAATTTATACCAGAAGTTCATGTCAAGATCACGCTAAATATGCTCACCTCTCGTATAAACATTTATAGCTCTGGTCCAGACGGTGATTAACATTTTTATAGGACACTGACTGATGTATCAAGTGATCTCAAATCTAAAACGTGGCTTTCTGGGTCTTCCTGTTCCCAATGCATCTGGCCCAGTCTGGCCCAGTCATCGAGCCCATCTGCCAGCAGTCATTCACAGCGCTTCTGGGAGCTGCTCTACTCAGACAATCCTCAGTTTGTGTCTGCTGTTTCCTCTCCCTGGCATTGCATGGCTGTTGCTGTATTAGCAGTGACATGGCATTATTCTTACATCATTCACGCTGCTCCTTCATGAATTCTCTGACTTCATGATCTTGTTTCCAGCACAAATGTAGACGTGCTTCTCCTGTAGGTGAACACAAATAATTCAGAGGGGCAGGCTTCTTTTTCTGTACATGCGACACAATGAGTGCACTGGTGCCAGGCAGGAGATCCAGACTAGATGTCATTTTGAAACACCTCACTGTCTGTTTTATGTCATCATTCCTTCTTTTGCTGAATAAATGAAAATATTTTTCGTTATATTTTGCACACAGCAAGTTCAGGAAGGGGGTATGCTGTTAAATCGGTTCACCCAAAACTGAAATCATTTACATACTAATCTCATATGACAAAGCACTTTATTTTATTGAAACAAATTGCACTTACAGTGTACCTCAAAACGTAGTTTTAACCCTTAAACACATACTTCATTCACTACCCTCCTCTTCATTCATTTTTTAAAGTTAGTCATCAACCTTCTTAGTATTCCTCAATAAATGCAATATAAAAAAAAAAAGAAAAAAAAAAAGAAGAAATAAAAATTTCATTGATCCAGGACACTATGCATCCTGATAAAGTTCCCTTGGCCTTTGGAATTAAAATAGACCCACATCATTACATTCCCGTCACCATACCTGGAGATTGGCATGGGGTACTTTCCATAAGATCATCTTTCAATGCTAATCATACCAGCTATTAGGCTAACTGAAATAAAACCATGCCAATCTCCAGGTATGGTGAAGGGTGTGTGATGATGTGGGATATTTTAATTCCAAAGGCCAAGGGAACTTTATCAGGATGCATAGTATCCTGGATCCATGAAATAACTGGCCTTTAAAAATAAAAATCTGCCTGACTCTATGGGAATTTAACATAGGGGTGTCCTGACTTATGCACCCTGTATTTTAAGGAAGAACGTTTATTTATTTATGATACATTATTCATTCACAAAGAAAATTGGTGTCCTTAAAGGTTGGATTTTTCCTATTTTTTTTTAATTAAGGCATTAAATTAAGATCAATTTCTAAAAGATGATTTTTTATTCCTCTTTTTAGGCAACTTTAGCATGGGTGTCCTAACTTATTCACATCACTGTATATGAATGCCTGTTTTCCCATAATTTTTTTAGTAAAAATGTATAATATTCAGTTTAACGACCCAAGGTGTGTAACAGTGTAAGTATATTTTTTATAGACAACAATAATTGAATCTTTGATGACTGAATAAGTGCAATTCACCTTTATTCCTCAAGTTGGCAATGTCTTTTACACAATGATGAAGTGACGTTTCACTCATAATAACCACAGGCAGAAAACAAATGAATAAAAAATATCATCAGCAAAACTAAATGTCTCATCAATTTAAATAGCCTTTAATTTAAACAATAGTTCCAAAAAAGAACAAAAACACCATAAAAGTGCCATTGAAAATGTGAAGTTTATTAAATAACTCTAAACATTATATTCCATGTTAAGGCCCGTCACACCAAGGATGATAACTAATGATAACAATAAAATATAGTTATAAAAATAGTTCTAAATATAAAAGAATAGCAGAGTCCACAGTTACACTTTATTTTATTAAGGTGAAGTAGTTATATTGTAGTTACTCAAATAAGTACTGAGTAATATTAATTACTATAGAGTTACGGTTAGGGTATGGTTGAGGGATAGTTGTAATTATGCATCATTTACTGTTATTATAGTAAGTACACGTAGTAATGTGCAACTACATCACCTTAAAATAAAGTGTTACAGAGTACACAACTATAACAGCACAGAGAAACGACATTGTTGGAATCGCTTTCGGAACGATTTTTCCAGCTGAGGAACGATAAAAACACTGACAGCCAATCAGAATCAATCCTGGTTTCAGAGGCTGAGAATGATATCGTCATATCGATAAACAGAATGATATCGTCATATCGATATAAACAGAATGATATTGTCATATCGATATTAACAGAACGATATGGTCCATCGTTGTGGACTCTAATGGAGTTATCGTTATAGTTATCATTCTTGGTGTGATCGGGCCTTTATACAGTAGCTTTGAGTTTTGAACCCAAATACAATCAAAATTTGACACATCTAAGTTTTAACCTCCTTGACACCAAACCACAGTGAATAAATAAATGTAATGTATAATGCGTCAAATTGCAATGGTGAAGAGGTACTGAATTTGGGAGCCATGCTACAGGGGACGATTTAACATTCTTCAAAAGTTGGAAGAAAGAAAGTCATACAGGTTTGTGATGAGTTATACATTTATTCTTGAACCTGTGATGAAGACCAGTAAAATGCTCTATTTGATTATATATGCTATTAAGCAATACCAATGCAGTAAAAATGAGTCAGACTTTGTAAAAATCCAGCTAGAGTTCATCCCGTTGGGGGTCGTTCTCCTGCGTTGGTCTTTATTTCTTCCGTTTGCATCCTACGGCTCTTGGCCTCCACAGAAATTGGAGAAGCATTGCAGTGACATCAGACGTATATTTCCACTCCTGACAAATCCATCTGACTAATAGCCCTTGCCTGTGGGGCAGTTTATATGCTGTGTGGAAAACTCCTTGTCAATGCATCTGTGTATTACTGTCAATGACCTCTTTCTCGAGAGATAGGTGTTGTTGTTCATAAAGTGCTGGGAGATGACATTTCCAAATCATTGAACAATACGCATATACGAATTATGATGAGCTGGCTAGGTTTTGGGGCGGACCTTTATGGTTATTCATTCATTTATTTTTTAATGAATGGTTTCGTATGAATAAGATCCTGCAAATTTGTCAAAGCTGAAATAGTTACGTTTTCTCATGAGCTCGGGTTATGTTATTCATAAACAAAACCACATCAATACATTTTCATAGCTGCAAAACTAATGGACTAATTATTTTCAGTTTATGATATAAAACCAACAATGTTTTAAGTAATATTGTAAGTTTGTAAAACGGACAGACAGACAGATAGTGATATTGTAGATAGATAGATAGATAGATAGATAGATAGATAGATAGATAGATAGATAGATACACTCTAAAAGGTGCAGGTTGTTTTAACCCAAATTTGGGTCAAATATGGACAAACCCAATCGTTGGGTTAAATATGTAATTTAAAAATTTAACCCAATGGTTGTGTTTGTCCATATTTGACCCAAATTTGGGTTAAAACAACCCTGCACTTTTTAGAGGATAGATAGATAGATAGATAGATAGATAGATAGATAGATAGATAGATAGATAGATAGATAGATAGATAGATAGATAGATAGATAGATAGATAGATAGATAGATAGATAGATAGATAGATAGATAGATAGATAGATAGATAGACAGACAGACAGACAGACAGACAGACAGACAGACAGACAGACAGACAGACAGACAGATACACTCTAAAAGGTGCAGGTTGTTTTAACCCAAATTTGGGTCAAATATGGACAAACCCAATCGTTGGGTTAAATATGTAATTTAAAAATTTAACCCAACGGTTGTGTTTGTCCATATTTGACCCAAATTTGGGTTAAAACAACCCTGCACTTTTTAGAGGATAGATAGATATATAGATAGATAGATAGATAGATAGATAGACAGACAGACAGACAGACAGACAGACAGACAGACAGACAGACAGACAGACAGACAGACAGATACACTCTAAAAGGTGCAGGTTGTTTTAACCCAAATTTGGGTCAAATATGGACAAACCCAATCGTTGGGTTAAATATGTAATTTAAAAATTTAACCCAATGGTTGTGTTTGTCCATATTTGACCCAAATTTGGGTTAAAACAACCCTGCACTTTTTAGAGTGTAGATAGATAGATAGATAGATAGATAGACAGACAGACAGACAGACAGACAGACAGACAGACAGACAGACAGACAGACAGATACACTCTAAAAGGTGCAGGTTGTTTTAACCCAAATTTGGGTCAAATATGGACAAACCCAATCGTTGGGTTAAATATGTAATTTAAAATTTAACCCAATGGTTGTGTTTGTCCATATTTGACCCAAATTTGGGTTAAAACAACCCTGCACTTTTTAGAGGATAGATAGATAGATAGATAGATAGATAGATAGATAGATAGATAGATAGATAGATAGATAGATAGATAGATAGATAGATAGATACACTCTAAAATGTGCAGGTTGTTTTAACCCAAATTTGGGTCAAATATGGACAAACCCAATCGTTGGGTTAAATATGTAATTTAAAAATTTAACCCAATGGTTGTGTTTGTCCATATTTGACCCAAATTTGGGTTAAAACAACCCTGCACTTTTTAGAGGATAGATAGATAGATAGATAGATAGATAGATAGATAGATAGATAGATAGATAGATAGATAGATAGATAGATAGATAGATAGATAGATAGATAGATAGATAGATAGATACACTCTAAAAGGTGCAGGTTGTTTTAACCCAAATTTGGGTCAAATATGGACAAACCCAATCGTTGGGTTAAATATGTAATTTAAAAATTTAACCCAATGGTTGTGTTTGTCCACATTTGACCCAAATTTGGGTTAAAACAACCCTGCACTTTTTAGAGGATAGATAGATAGATAGATAGATAGATAGATAGATAGATAGATAGATAGATAGATAGATAGATAGATAGATAGATAGATAGATAGATAGATAGATAGATAGATAGATAGATAGATAGATAGATAGACAGACAGACAGACAGACAGACAGACAGACAGACAGACAGACAGACAGACAGACAGACAGACAGATATATCTGAGTGTATATCTATCACTCTAAAAGGTGCAGGTTGTTTTAACCCAAATTTGGGTCAAATATGGACAAACCCAATCGTTGGGTTAAATATGTAATTTAAAAATTTAACCCAATGGTTGTGTTTGTCCATATTTGACCCAAATTTGGGTTATAACAACCCTGCACTTTTTAGAGTGTAGATAGATAGATAGATAGATAGATAGATAGACAGACAGACAGACAGACAGACAGACAGACAGACAGACAGACAGACAGACAGACAGACACACTCTAAAAGGTGCAGGTTGTTTTAACCCAAATTTGGGTCAAATATGGACAAACCCAATCGTTGGGTTAAATATGTAATTTAAATATTTAACCCAATGGTTGTGTTTGTCCATATTTGACCCAAATTTGGGTTAAAACAACCCTGCACTTTTTAGAGGATAGATAGATAGATAGATAGATAGATAGATAGATAGATAGATAGATAGATAGATAGATAGATAGATAGATAGATAGATAGATAGATAGATAGATAGATAGATAGATAGATAGATAGATAGATAGATAGATAGATAGATAGATAGATAGATAGATAGATAGACAGACAGACAGACAGACAGACAGACAGACAGACAGACAGACAGACAGACAGACAGACAGACAGACAGACAGACAGATACACTCTAAAAGGTGCAGGTTGTTTTAACCAAAATTTGGGTCAAATATGGACAAACCCAATCGTTGGGTTAAATATGTAATTTAAAAATTTAACCCAATGGTTGTGTTTGTCCATATTTGACCCAAATTTGGGTTATAACAACCCTGCACTTTTTAGAGTGTAGATAGATAGATAGATAGATAGATAGACAGACAGACAGACAGACAGACAGACAGACACACTCTAAAAGGTGCAGGTTGTTTTAACCCAAATTTGGGTCAAATATGGACAAACCCAATCGTTGGGTTAAATATGTAATTTAAAAATTTAACCCAATGGTTGTGTTTGTCCATATTTGACCCAAATTTGGGTTAAAACAACCCTGCACTTTTTAGAGGATAGATAGATAGATAGATAGATAGATAGATAGATAGATAGATAGATAGATAGATAGATAGATAGATAGATAGATAGATAGATAGATAGATAGATAGATAGATAGATAGATAGATAGATAGATAGACAGACAGACAGACAGACAGACAGACAGACAGACAGACAGACAGATACACTCTAAAAGGTGCAGGTTGTTTTAACCCAAATTTGGGTCAAATATGGACAAACCCAATCGTTGGGTTAAATATGTAATTTAAAAATTTAACCCAATGGTTGTGTTTGTCCATATTTGACCCAAATTTGGGTTAAAACAACCCTGCACTTTTTAGAGGATAGATAGATAGATAGATAGATAGATAGATAGATAGATAGATAGATAGATAGATAGATAGATAGATAGATACACTCTAAAAGGTGCAGGTTGTTTTAACCCAAATTTGGGTCAAATATGGACAAACCCAATCGTTGGGTTAAATATGTAATTTAAAAATTTAACCCAATGGTTGTGTTTGTCCATATTTGACCCAAATTTGGGTTAAAACAACCCTGCACTTTTTAGAGGATAGATAGATAGATAGATAGATAGATAGATAGATAGATAGATAGATAGATAGATAGATAGATAGATAGATAGATAGATAGATAGATAGATAGATAGATAGATAGATAGATAGATAGATAGATAGATAGATAGATAGATAGATAGATAGATAGATAGATAGATAGACAGACAGACAGACAGACAGACAGACAGATACACTCTAAAAGGTGCAGGTTGTTTTAACCCAAATTTGGGTCAAATATGGACAAACCCAATCGTTGGGTTAAATATGTAATTTAAAAATTTAACCCAATGGTTGTGTTTGTCCATATTTGACCCAAATTTGGGTTAAAACAACCCTGCACTTTTTAGAGGATAGATAGATAGATAGATAGATAGATAGATAGATAGATAGATAGATAGATAGATAGATAGATAGATAGATACACTCTAAAAGGTGCAGGTTGTTTTAACCCAAATTTGGGTCAAATATGGACAAACCCAATCGTTGGGTTAAATATGTAATTTAAAAATTTAACCCAATGGTTGTGTTTGTCCATATTTGACCCAAATTTGGGTTAAAACAACCCTGCACTTTTTAGAGGATAGATAGATAGATAGATAGATAGATAGATAGATAGATAGATAGATAGATAGATAGATAGATAGATAGATAGATAGATAGATAGATAGATAGATAGATAGATAGATAGATAGATAGATAGATAGATAGATAGATAGATAGATAGATAGATAGATAGATAGATAGATAGATAGACAGACAGACAGACAGACAGACAGACAGACAGACAGACAGACAGACAGACAGACAGACAGACAGACAGACAGACAGACAGACAGACAGACTCTAAAAGGTGCAGGTTGTTTTAACCCAAATTTGGGTCAAATATGGACAAACCCAATCGTTGGGTTAAATATGTAATTTAAAAATTTAACCCAATGGTTGTGTTTGTCCATATTTGACCCAAATTTGGGTTAAAACAACCCTGCACTTTTTAGAGTGTAGATAGATAGATAGATAGATAGATAGATAGATAGATAGATAGATAGATAGACAGATAGACAGATAGACAGACAGACAGACAGACAGACAGACAGACAGACAGATAGATAGATTTTTCTTGTAACAAGTTTTGGCGAATTGGTCGAGAAATCGTACAATCTTATCTGTATGTTTTCGTTCAATCTGTTTTTGCCCCACTGAGGGTTAGGTTTATGAGTGGACCTTTATGCTTGGTTTAAATTTTTCTATAAATCGTATGTTTCCGTAAAAAACAAATCGCACCAATTCACGTGAATTTGCCAAAGTGTAAAATAGTTACATGGGATCTGGTTGTGTTATTTAAAACCAAAAACACAGCTAAAAAACAGTTCCATGGCTGCAAAATATATGTATAAATACATGTATTTAAAATACCCTTCAGAGTTAAAACAAACAAAACCAAAATAAATGGCATATAAACAAACAAACAAATAAACAAACAAATAAATAAATAATTGGACAATGAATCTGAAATTGTACAGACATTTAAATATTTAAATAAAGAAATCCTGAACTAAATCTAAAATCTAAACAAAGAATTAAAATAATATGTAATTACACTGTAATTACATTGTTGCTACACATGATGATTGCATCTACAATAATGACTCAAACGTCCATAAAGTCTCAACCCACCAGCACTAGATTCAGCTCTGCAAGTGTTTTTGAGCTCTGCTGTAGCGTATGAATCAGGATTCATCTCTGATTACTCAGATGAAGAGATTGGACATTGTGACACTCTATACACAGTCGTGAGATTCACAAGTTCTTGTGAAACTGGATACAAGCGGAGTGTGAAGGTTAATTGGTAAGATTATAAGAACAGGTGTGTGTTCAATCTAGGGCTGAAACACACCTGTAAAGCTCTTAGTCTTCATTATATGCGCTCATACATATGAAACGGCAACATAAGGAGCACAGCACCCACTGACCCAGCTATATGAACTATTGTCTATATCTAAGTCTGTAATAATAAACTGAGATGTATTTGAGTTTTTTTTTACGCCACTGTTTTTTATATGTCTTTAGAGTTCTAATGTTTTGCACACAAACAACAAATGTTGCCAAATAAACTAAAATGAGCTTAATGTGGTTAAACTAACTGGTTTATTTTATATAGAAAAATGTGTACAAAATATGATTGAATCTTCATTAGGTTACACCAATGAAAGTCATTTTTAAGGGTCAGAAAGGGTTGAAATACATCCTTAAACTCAACATGAAATCAAAATGTCGCCTATCTGCAATGTATCTTCAGTGTTTTTGACATGAAATGCCATTTTTAATTTGTGTTGTTCATGTAAGTGTCACATACTTATTCTGCAGAGATCCTCATTTTTAAATATTGCTCGCGGTCATTTCATTTATACACGCTATTATTCTGGCTGAAGACACACACACACACACACACACACACACACACACACACACACACACACACACACACACACACACACACACAAATGACATGCTTTAACTTGTGCGACAGTTCACTAGTCCAGTGGGTTTAGAGGTTTATATTTTTTTATCCACACTGCACGGTTCAAGCTGGAGAGTTTGGCTTCTCTACAGCTCATAACTATATTAAAACAGGCTGCATGACTTTGAGGAAATATTCCTGCAAGAGTAGATGGGTATACATGAGTGAGGGAATTCAACATGTCTCCCAAAAATTCAGTAACCTAAAACTTTTTCATGTTGCATTTTATTGAAATGAACAACATTAGAATCAATCTGATTACAGTTGGTTAACGAAAGAAAATGTAATTGACAAAAAAGAAAAAAAAATGATACAAAATATTGACAATATTGATCAATTTGATATATCTGTAACAGTTGATTTTAAACCATGTGTCTGACAAAAATTGTAATAAAAAAATCAATAAGCACAACATAAAATTGGTCGTAAATATAATATAATATAATATTATATAATATAATAATTTATGTTACAGTTTTTCTGAATGGCTAAAACACTAAACCCCATTCTCTGAACCAAATTCACAATAGTCTATATCAATTGGTCAAATAAATCACTTTCTAAAGTTTCTTGTTCTATGAACAAGTTCAGGTAGTTAAGGCTCATCCACTCTTTTTGCGAAACTCTAAACACATTCTCACTCACTAAAACACATTTCAAAACGCTAAACACAGGCAGGCAAATGTTAAACACAACTACAACACAGTTGTCATCGTTTACACACAACAACTCAAAACTTTTCACAATTATTTCTAATGATGTGACCAAACCAACTGTACATAATACAAGTCAGCTACAGTTTTTCTTGATTGCTAACACTATAACTGGTTCAGTTGGCCCAATTTACAGTCTTTACAGTAGTGTAATGAAAATAATCTGTTCTTAAAGATTTCACTGTTCACTGTACTGTAATAGACCCCTCCTGTATGGCCTGACCCAGAACTGAGACGAGATGATGAATACAGTGATGCTGATGCTGTTGCCCAGTAACTGCGTTTGGAAATTAAGCTTTTGAAAATGTGAGTATTTCACTGAGCATGAACTCTACCTGACATGTTTTGTCAGTGTAAAATTTCAAAGGTCAGGTTTTTGTCCAGAACAGCATGTATAGGAGTATTCACTTATGTAAGAGGTATTTATTACAGTACTGTTTTGCATTTCTTTTGTCAGGGTTGTCCTTGAAAGAGTTATCAGTCAGTGCTGTGATTTCACAAAATTCCACATTATTTCTCTAAAAACCTATTGTAAAGCGTATGGTAGCAGTGTTTTGAACAGTCATGTAGTCTGTGTTTTTGACAGATTGTGTGTATTGTCAGAGGGCAAAGTTAAAATTGACCTATCAGTAAGCCCCTCCCCTCGAACGCTGATGAGCCAATGGCAGTTGAGTATCAGTTGTATTTTTTCAGCGCCATAGAGAAACCTTGAAAGATCTGAGTTTTTGCTATAAAAGTGGTAAAACGATGTGCCTGGGGTTCTTGTAACCCCGATTCCAGGTATCCTGAGAGGATGGGCATGGTTATTCATGTATTGAATCATGCGCGCGTTCGGTTCAACAGTGCGTTTCAAACGTGTGATAATAATTGCAAGAACGGACCGTAACCTGGTTCCCTAAGGTTTCGACCCCAATCCCATTTATTTTCTGCTTGTCATACTCTCATTAAGTTACAGTTAAAGTTAGTGAGTCCATGCTAACTTACAAACCTAAATAGCTAACTGTTGTCACGTCATGTACAGTAGGTCAAAAACACCCGATGGCTCAAAGACAGCCGTCTGCGATCGTGAAAACACTAAATGGTAGGTCATTTGCGGGGGAATTTTTACTTTACAAATTACAGACATGGCCGATTCGCACGGGATTGAGATCACAGACAACCTCCGCAATTATTACGAATGAGTAGAGGTCACCAGGTAACGTTAATACTTATCCACTGCGAATAGGGCTTCAAATGAGGCTGCTCCCGCTTGCATTGTGATATGTAAACCCTCGCTTTCAAATTAATTGTGTTACGTACCATATTTATTTAAAAATCTTTTATATATCCCGGCACGGCATATTTAAGTCCCACTTGAATGCTCCTCGACAAGAGGTGGTCCTTCTGTGTTCAAAATTGATCAAAAACATGTTGGGACAAGGTTTTCACACTGATGGCTGTCATTGTAAGACAGTTAGCAACTCCGTTTGTTTGTCCGATATAGCAACAGTAACTAAGGGGGGCGGGGCTTACTGATAGGTCAATTGGGATTCAGAAGTTAGCTGTTTGGGTGTGAGTTTTTAAAATTGGGTGTGAGGATTTGAGAAAATGGTGAGTTGTTCCTAGAATTGTGTCTAAGCAATTGAAAAAACTGCAAAACATGTCAATTATAGTTTTATATGAAATTTAATGAATTTAACCTTAGTAGAGAGAGAGAGAGAGAGAGAGAGAGAGAGAGAGAGACAGAGAGAGAGAGAAAGAGAGAGACAAGAGTTAGTGGTTTTTAGGCGGTGTTGCAAAAATTTACAGAGATATCCTTAATGTTACTCAGAAAACTCGTCAGAGGTTTAATTCGTTTGAAGTGCTTGTGCTAAATGTTACGCACTTAGACGTAAGAACAAAATCCCTATTATCTCTAGCATTGGCTACCGTATATAGACCTCCAGGGCCTTATGCCAATTTCTTAAAAGAGTTTACTGACTTTCTATCAGATCTTTTGGTCAACGTCGATAAAGCATTAATTGTTGGAGATTTTAACATACACGTAGATAATTTAAATGATGCGTTAGGGGCTGCGTTTACAGATTTATTAAACTCCTTCGGGGTCAAGCAAAACGTCACCGGACCAACTCATCGTCTTAATCATACACTCGATTTAATTATATCATATGGAACCGATCCAACCGATATAAATATCATTCCACAAAGTGATGATGTCACTGACCACTACATGGTAACTTGCATATTACGCACTGCTGTAATATGTCATGCTGCACCACGTTATCGACAAGGTAGAATAATTTGTCCATCCACCATAGATCATTTCTCAAATAGCTTATCTGATCTGTCTCAGCTGCTGCCTGAACCCAAAACAAACAGATGAACTAGATGAACTAACTAGCACTATGAGCACCATTCTCTCTAGAACATTGGATATTGTTGCACCCATTAGATTAAAAAAGGTCAGAGAAAAAAGTACAGCACCATGGTACAATAATACTACGTATGTTTTAAAGAGAGAAACCCTTAATTTAGAGCGTAAATGGAAAAAAAACTAATTTAGAGGTCTTTAGAATCGCGTGGAAAGACAGTATGTCACTTTATAAAAAAGGCACTTAAAACGGCCAGGGCTGAGCACCTCAGCAAATTAATAGAAAACAACCGAAATAATCCAAGGTTTTTATTTAATACCGTGGCTAGACTAACAAATAAACAGACGTCGTCTGAACAAAATACCTTGTTACAGTTTAGTAGTAATGATTTCATGAACTTCTTCACTGAGAAAATTGAAAGCATCAGAATCAAAATCGTAAACGTTCGATCTTTGCTCGCGCCTTATAATTCAGCCGCAATTATCACCCCGCAAGAACAATTACAATGCTTTACAACCATAGAACAAAAAGAGTTAAATAAACTTATCACTTCATCTAAAACAACAACATGTTTATTAGATCCTATACCAACTGAAACTACTGAAAGAAGTGTTACCTATAGTGGAAGAGCCTCTTCTCAATATTATTAACTCATCTTTATCTTTAGGTCATGTTCCAAGAACGTTCGAGCTGGCAGTTATAAAACCTCTTATTAAGAAACCACAATTAGATCCAAATAACCTAGCAAATTACAGACCCATTTCGAATCTTCCATTTATGTCAAAAATATTAGAAAAAGTTGTGTCCGCTCAACTCGGCACTTTCTTGCAAGAAAACGACATCTATGAAAAGTTTCAGTCTGGATTCAGGCCACATCATAGCACTGAAACTGCGGTTGTTAGAATCACAAATGATTTACTTTTAGCTTTGGACCAAGGCTGTATCTCAGTACTAGTTTTACTTGATCTTAGTGCTGCGTTCGATACTATAGATCACACAATACTCTTAGATCGACTACAAAATTATACTGGTGTTCAAGGACAAGCATTAAGCTGGTTCAGGTCATACTTATCTGACCGCTACCATTTCGTCTACTTAAATGGAGAAAAATCGATTATAACTTCGGCAAACTATGGAGTGCCGCAGGGATCTGTGTTAAGCCCTTTATTATTCTCAATATATATGCTGCCACTTGGTAATATTCTAAGGAAACATGGAATTAGTTTCCATTGTTATGCTGATGACACTCAAATATATATTTCATCACGGCCAGATGAATACGCTAAATTATCCAAATTGACAGATTGTGTTAAAGATATAAAAGATTGGATGACGCGTAATTTTCTTTTATTAAATCCAGACAAGACAGAGGTAATACTTATCGGTTCTAAAAACCGTCCACAAAACCTTTCACAGCACGACTTTAACATAGTAGGATGCCCTGTTACTTTATCCGCTACAGTAAAAGACCTGGGTGTTACATTAGACTGCAACCTGTCTTTTGAAAAGCATATTTCATATGTTACAAAAACTGCCTTTTTCCACCTTAGAAACATTGCTAAGCTACGTAATATGCTATCAGTCTCTGATGCAGAAAAGTTAGTTCATGCATTCATGACCTCGAGACTAGATTACTGTAATGCTTTATTAGCTGGTTGTCCTGCATCTTCAATAAACAAGCTACAGTTAGTCCAAAATGCAGCCGCTAGAGTTCTTACTAGATCAAGAAAATATGATCATATAACACCGATTTTATCATCACTTCATTGGTTACCTATAAAGTTCTGTATTAAATACAAGGTATTTTTGATACCTTGATACCTATGACACAGAATGTGTCATATTATTACAAAAACATGTGGCATTTTACTTTGCAAAAACGTACTCAAAAACCGGTTTGTCTTCACCATGTGACACCAGCCCCACACTGTACATTACATAAAGCAGGCATTACAACAAATGATTGTCAATGTTTAACAATAGGTTGCATTCATTTGTGACTCGTCATTACTCTCATTCTGTCTTGTGTGGTTTTCCATTTTCCAGGCCCTGCCATCTCAGTGATCCCTAGCGCAGTGAACCGGAGCGAGCAGTGATTGAAGTAGTTGATCCAGATTGCTGCCAACAAGGTCAAAGTCAAATCCCAGGTAGGGCCAAACTGAAGATATATCAGTATTGTGCTCCTGAAAAATCTGCTGGCATCCAGGATCCCTGCAGGGAATAGTTTCTGCCATCAGTGCAGTCATATGAACTGAGTCTTTGAATAGTAGCATATGCTAAAAGACAAGTACTGTGTACGCAGCTGCAGGTCACGCTGTGGTTTAAGAATCAGTTCAATTGCATTGGCTCTCTGTTTTTGGAAACCCCTTACAATCCCATCTAATGAACATGAAAACATCATAACTGATTTACAGCGCGCAGATTCATCTGACATTGTTGGGATGTTGGCTGGCGCGCTAAAACTGCAGAAAGCTAGCTCAAAAACAAAAAAGCTTACAGAAGTTACAAAATGTGTTATTTTACCTCATGGAATTCTGAATACTTTTGTAGTAATTTAGTGCACAATTTTTTATTAATGAGAAATATTCTCTTGACAAAAAGACTTTATGGTAATATCCATCTTCACAAGGCTGCATATTTTGTAAACAGGATCCATGAGCCGTTTGCGTGATGGATGAAGTGCTGAAAAGCACTAAGCGAGTGCTGAGATGAACGTCGGGCCCCTGTGTGGTGCTTAAATGTTATGGAGATAGTGAATCATTTGTCTGTCTGGTTGTTGGCCATGCTTCTAAAAGAACTTGTGGTCATATCATCTTATACATCATATGTACATGACTCAGGCTTTAAAGGTACAATCGTACCAGGAGATTTTCAAATCTATCAGTCTGTCTATATAAAATATACTTCAAATATTACATTTTCAAACCATGTGTCTGAAAAAAATTCTAATAATGACAAAAATCTATCAATATACTAGTATATAACATATTTATAGTCTAATAATTTCATAATATACTATTATATAATATAATTTTTTGCATATATTTATGTGAATATATCATATATTTATGTAAGTAAATAATAATGATAATAATAACAAATACTTATTTACTAACTTTTTTGTCAAATTGAATTGTATATTGATTTTACTTGAATTGAATTAAGTGGTTTGTGAAATGCAAGTTATTACATTTTGATTATAAAGATTGACATGTTCATACTTTGGAATAACATGCACTTATGTATCATTCATAATAGACCAGGAACATGTATTAAGAAAGATAACGGGGTGCATTTTGATTTAGTCTTTCTTTTAAAAATAAATAAAAATGTTGAAATTAAATATTAGATCTAAACCACTTCTTTTCATCCATCAGTTTGTTTGTAACAAAAAAAAAAGCTAGATGGTTAAGTTATTTTAGAAGAACTTGAGTTCACTTTTTTATTTGAATAGTTGTTTATTAAGCAATGTTTTTTTAAATGCCTTGTTTGAAAGTTACATTATATTATTTTTTTAAGAAATATCTGTTAAATTGTACTTTTCTACCAAGTTTGTGAAAGGTTGCAAAGAGAAACCAAACTAAATGAAAGACATTTATTCATGCATATTCATTGATCTTGGGAGGCAGAAGGACGATTGAGAACATGTGTGAGTGAGAGTGAGTGAGAGAGCGAGAGAGAGAGAGAGAGAGAGCAAGAATGAGTGAGCAAGTGAGCGAGTGAGTGAGTGAGAGAGAGAGAGTGAGCAAGAATGAGTGTGTGAGTGAGTGAGAGAGAGAGAGAGAGAGAGAGAGAGAGAGCAAGAATGAGTGAGCAAGTGAGCGAGTGAGTGAGTGAGAGAGAGAGTGAGCAAGAATGAGTGTGTGAGTGAGAGAGAGAGATAGAGAGAGAGAGAGAGAGAGCAAGAATGAGTGAGTGAGTGAGTGAGTGAGAGAGTGAGTGAGTGAGAGAGAGAGATAGAGAGAGAGAGAGAGAGCAAGAATGAGTGAGCAAGTGAGCGAGTGAGTGAGTGAGAGAGAGAGTGAGCAAGAATGAGTGTGTGAGTGAGAGAGAGAGAGAGAGAGAGAGAGAGAGAGAGCAAGAGTGAGTGAGTGAGAGAGAGAGTGAGTGAGTAAGTGAGAGAGAGAGAGAGAGAGAGAGCGAGTGAGTGAGTGAGTGAGAGAGAGAGAGAGAATGTGAGAGAGTGAGTGAGTGAGTGAGAGAGAGAGAGACATAGAGAGAGAGTGAGCAAGTGAGTGAGTGAGAGTGAGTGAGATTGAGTGAGTGAGTGAGTGAGTGAGAGAGTGAGAGAGTGAGAGAGTGAGTGAGTGAGTGAGTGAGAGAGTGAGAGAGAAAGAAAGATAGAGAGAGAGAGTGAGCAAGTGAGTGAGTGAGTGAGAGAGGGAGAGAGAGAGAGAGAGAGAGAGAGAGAGGGCAAGAATGAGTGCGCGTGTGAGAGTGAACGAGAGAGAGAGTGAGCAAGAATGAGTTTGTGAGTGAGTGAGTGATTAAGAGAGTGTGTGTGAGTGTGTGTGTGTGTGTGTGTGTGTGTGTGTGTGTGAGTGAGTGAGTGAGTGAGTGAGTGAGCGAGAGAGTTAGTAAGTGTGTGATTGAGTGAGCTAGTGAGTGAGTGAGTGATTGACTGAGTGAGTGAATGAGTTAGTGAGCGAGATAGAGAGTGAATGAGTGAGATGGAGTGTGTGAGTGAACGGGTGAGATAGAGGGATTGAGTAAGTGAGTGAGTGAGCAAGTGAGTGAGCGAGCGAGCGAGCAAACGAGTGAGTCTAAGTGAGTGAGCGGGACTAAGTGAGTGAGTGAGTGAGCGAGACTAAGTGAGTGAGTGAGTGAGTGAGCGAATAAATGAGTGAGTTAGTGAGTGAGCGAGCGAATAAATGAGTGAGCGAGCGAATAAATGAGTGAGCGAGCGAATAAATGAGTAAGTGAGTGAGAGAGTGAGCAAGTGAGTAAATGAGTGAATGAGTGAGTGAGCGAGCAAGTAAATGCGTGAGTGAGCGAGCGAGTAAATGCGTGAGTGAGCGAGCGAGTAAATGCGTGAGTGAGCGAGTGAGTAAATGCGTGAGTGAGCGAGCGAGTAAATGCGTGAGTGAGCGAGTGAGTAAATGCGTGAGTGAGCGAGCGATCTTGTGAGCGAGAGTGAGTGAGCGAGTGAGATAAAGAGTGTATATATTCTCTCATGCAGATGATAGGATTGTTCTCTGTTCTGATAGTAGAAGCTGTTCTGACACACACATACACACACACACACACACACACACACACACACACACACACACACACACACACCCTGCCAGGATGCAAGACAGATGAGCCGCCCAGCGCAGGATAAAAGGTCAGGCCCGAGTCTTAACAGCTTCCTTGTTCTCTCCAAGACTGATGGACTGACTTCCATCTTCTCCTGCTGAAGAAAAAAAGAAGAAATAAACATCCAGGTTTTGTTTTATCTGGTGATGGGAATACTTTGCAATTCATTAACAAGGAAACGCTAAAGGGCGATATCCCATAATGCACACCTCTAGCAGTTACTTGCAACACTAAATGCTACCAAATGTGCTCTCTGTTCTCCCTAAAGGGACTTGCAGTCTCTTCTTGTCTGTCTTTGATTAATAACGTACCGGTTTAAGCACGTAATTTCCAGTGTGCAGAGATTATGGGTTGAGGCTCTGTTAAACAGCCGCTCATTTATGGTCTAGGATCCCATTACACGAGCATTACGGAACACCAGAATAGAAGTAGCGATAATGGACAGTTTTATTCCTCTAAATCAAGAGGTCCTGCGTGGCAGTGCTAGACTCAACCCTTCTGAGCTGCTTTGGCGTCCTGCGCCGGCTCACGGAGAGGGCCCCATCAGTCAACTGGCGCTCTGGTGGGTCAGCCCTGTTTATAAATCAAACATTATACACCAAAACACACTTCTGAGTATAATGTGTGCTGTGTAGAGAACCTCAGAGCGAAGGTCAAGCCAGGCAGCCTTAAATGGCTTGTCATAATATAATATAATATAATATAATATAATATAATATAATATAGTTTTATATAATTAGTTTATTTATTAGGTTACTACATATCTAAAATGACCTTAATAGAAGTACTTCTGGAAGTAAACAACTTTGAGATGTAAATGATAAATTTACAATCAATTGAATCTGTGGCGGTGGTTCAGGGGCTTGGTCCCGGCATCGGCTATATTTCTATTTGGATTTGTGCGTGTTTAACCCTTGTGCATTCTTATGGACATTTGTGGCTTTTTTTTTTAATTTTTTTTTTTTTTTATCACTTTGCCTGTGTTAATGCTAACTGCATAAAATTTGGCACAGGTGTGTATTTTTATTGGAATTTTACTATTTCACCGCCATTTCCTTTAAAAAATCTATTTTGCACTAGGTACACAAGATACTACCTCTCAGCGCCTTTTGGACAAAAATGGCCCCATTGAAACCCATTAAAACTGCAATTTTTAATCCCAGGGCCATTTAACTATAAAATGATGCAATCTTTGTTAAGAGGCTTTTATTCTGTTGGCAAGGCTTCAACATTTAAATTTTAAAAAAAAAATACCAGATGGTGCCATTTTTCCAGGTTTGGTCTATAAAGCAAATACTCGCTTTATTCCTGTTTTCTGCTTCGGCATATTATAGAGCCAATTGGATAAATTGTGCAACGATAATTGTGTGGGTGTGTTGGTATGGATGTCTGAGTGTGGTTAGTATGTGTAATAAAAAAATGTGTGTGTGTGTGTGTTTGTGTGCTTGTAATATTGAGAGAGAAAAACTCAACTGCAAATCTAAAATCCATTCACTGTGTGACCAGTGGAGTTTTGCTGCACCCAATGGGGAAAATCTGTTACTGCGCCTTAAACAAAATCTTACCAAAAGCACATTTTTTGATATATCAACCTCAAATTTGGAACACAACTTATTTAGATTTATGGGTTTGATTTTCTAGCCATTTTAGAGTTCAACTTGTTTCATGAAATATATATTTTATATAAAATAATGTTCATAAATAATTTTCATAAACTTAAACCTATATAACTTTTTTTGGGATTTACTTATTTTTTTTTTTTTTTTTACTTCAGCAATAATCTGCCAATGGTCTTCTTTAAAATGTAAGTTTTTTGATGTGGACATTTTTGTCCTCTATGTAGCTATGTGCAACTTTTTTTAATTGATGCACAAGAGTTAACTACACCTGACATTATTATTATTATTATTATTATAGTATATCCCCCTTGTCCTTACAGTTACTATGGGAAAGATATTTATTTAAAACAAATAAAAATGTATTATTTGTTACATACGGCTCTGACACACAGGTGAAGATCCAAATGTAGCTTTACTGAGGGTAATCCACAATCAAAATCCAAAAGACAAGAAAAGGGTCAATAACCACAGGGAAAACAATCCAAATGATAACAGAGTCCAAACCATAGGCATGGGAAATCCAAAATACAAGGCTAGTGATGGCAATTTCAAAGCACCGCTTCATGACTCTTCGAAAACCTTTACACATCTTTTGTTCCGAATCAATGGTTCGGAGCGTGTATCAAACTGCCAGAGTCACATGATTTCAGTAAATGAGGCTTTATTACGTCATAACTGTTTCTAAACGTTTCTAAACACTTCGACATTTTAATGGCTCTTCGCTGGGTGAATGGTTCAATGAATCATGAGGAGTCACTGAGAACCAATGAACAAGTGTCTGTGGGTTTTGCCTTATCTTTGATCAGTTTTATACATTTGTAGACGTTTTAATTAGACATTAGTATAATTAAAATGAATAATGTTACTTAATCTCTTATTGGCTGTTTAGCTGAGCCATTTATTGAATAAACAAAACAAACCCTGACAATTGATAAAAGAACATATAGACACTTGATAATCTTAAATAATTGCATTTGAAAGATTTCACTTTCAATCTTTTTTTTTGCAATAGATTTGTAAAAGGTGTTTTTATGCATGTTTGCTCAGGGTTTTTGTTGCATTTACACTGTTCTGACCACTAGAGGTCACTGTGGAGACGGGTGTCGGATTGTTTCGAAGCCTCGACACAATACGGCACATTTGCTTCAACTGTTTCAGTGTTCCATGAAGCCTCGATCTGCCCACCACTAGGCCGAGGGTCAAAACCATAACACAGGAAAACCAGGAAGAGCGCGCTCAGAATTGCAGTGTAACACAAACAAGACTTCGCAAATAGTAAGTGAAAACACATATATAGGCATATCTATATCTTATATAGGCAGATCTTCACAGGATAATGACACACAGCTGGAAATAATCAAGCATAATAAGTCCAGGCAATGGGTTATGGGAAATTAAGTGATCAGATAGCAAAAGAAGACAGGAGGAGTGCCCTCTGGTGGAGATCATGGGCACTGCAGCTGGTCGTTGTGACATTAATATCCATGTTTCCACGTGCCAGGGCCAGATCCGGGGCTTGATCGGGTCCCGTTCGGCGGGCCTCTGGCTTCTCTGACTGAAAACATAACTGTATTGGGAGAGAGTGCTAAAGCGCCTCATGTCATATTTTTGGTGGCATATTTGTAGAAATTATCATTATTTCTAAATGTGATATACGGTATGTCCTGTGACTACAAATAAACAGAAAGAGACGCGACTGAATAAGTACGTGTCTCCTCTTTCTTTTGTGAAATAACGGTAAACCACTTTATTTCTGTGTGACTAATGTGCAGTCTTGACACAAGTTATTTCATTTATGATCAATGTATCACTTTTTATTGTAAGCCTGTGGTAAAACATCGATGCTTGGGTTTTAATATTTAAGTAAACAACAAAAAACGCCAGCAAACGGTCGCTTTTATCATGTTCGTTTTGCGATCTCGCTAGTTTCCAGTGATTTCTCTCCGATAAGTTTTCTGATAAAAGTTCCATTTGTTGGTGAAATGATGGGTTTGTGTGACATTGTTCCAGAGAGGCGTGTTATGGGCGTGTTTTAGTGAAGCGCTGTGGAGCTTCTGGGCCGACAGTGGAAACGCAGCAGGTTTTGGGCTCGGTGCGTCAGGTCCAAGGCTATTAGCCCAGCACGGCCCGTTTAAAGTCCTGGATTGCACTAAAATTTCAATCAAACATTATATTTTATTTATTTGTGTATTTATTTATTATTATTTATAAGAAATGATTTTACAATTTATAAAATATGATAAAAATATAATATAAATATAAACATATTATATATTATGAGAATATATTATATTATATTATATTATATTATTATATTGAAAATCTTGAATATCTCTTAAAATCTCTAGTAGGTGGCTTGAATTTTGCTGGCACATTGTTTTCAGGTCAGTGAGTTTGAAATGCCTTTAAAAAGCTATTTGATGAAGCACCAGTCATGCAGGCATTAAGTCAGAGCACTGACATCAACAAAATGAAAATAAATTTCCATGAAAATAGATTGCCTAGTGGTTGGATGACACCGTTTAATGCGAGTCCTTTTTTTCCACAGAGTTACTATCTTGAAACTTAAGGAAAAGTCTTACTTTTTTTTAAGCTCAGAGAAAAGCCTACGTTTTAATACACTCTTTTATCAGTAAAGAGGGCTGCCTTTCAAAGGTATAAATTAGCGCAGCTTCCTTCTTCCATCGATAATCTTTAACCATAAAATGAAGTCAGGCCTGAAAGCTCTGAAATGTGCTTTAAAGTTTCATCCAATTACTCGCTTCAGAGCCTCATAGTTTCATTTTCCGTTAATGATGAATTCTGAAGTGTCTGAGATCTAATCTGAAACTTCGGCCTGATCTACTGCATGTGGATCGGAAGTCGTTCTGTGGGTGAGCGCTTCTTTGCGTTTTGCATGTGGCGGGGTGAGATCTAATCTAAAACTTCGGCCTGATCTACTGCATGTGGATTCGGAAGTCGTTCTGTGGGTGAGCGCTTCTTTGTGTTTTGCATGTGGCGTGGTGTAGCGGAGTGTTGATGTTGGGGACGGAAATATAATGCAGACTTAACCCTGTTTTTTGCAGTCACCTCACGGGCAATCTTTCTGCACTTACTCAAGCATAGCCCGTAAGAACTTACAGCTGCCTGTTCCCCATTTCGAGTGCTGCCCTTCCCTATTGGCCGGCGGGCCTGTGGTTCTGACTGCGGCCCCACTGTTAAAAGCATCTAAGGGCTGCAGTGGGCCCACATCACATTCCAAGCCCCCTTGTAAAACATGTGGAGGACTGGGCTCAACAGCAGGACCTCTTCCACATCCTGGACTTTTATTAGCATTTAGAGCACACGTGGACATGCACACACTCAAACACACCTACTGCTTGTTATTTAGTCAGGAAACTTAGGGAGACTTAGCAAAACATGTCGGAATATATAACACCTCCTTCTATGTGGTAGTTCATTTTGATAATTTTGCATAGAAACTGTGTAAGCTACTTATAATTTAAAGAAGGTAAATTGTGACATAATTGTGAGTGAACCAGGATATGCAACCATTTTAGAAATTATGCATTACCTATATAAATAGTCAAGAAATAATTAAACATTTGGCTATTGGTTACCACCAACACTTACAAATAGCCTGCATAGGTGACATCAGCCGAAATTTTCCAATGTTTTTTTTTAATAATGTGCACTGATGAATTGTAAGCTATTTTAATAATTAAAGAAAGTAAAAAAAGTCCATTTTGATTTCACGACGACTTAAGAAATGTTATACAGTGCATTTTGAGTAAGTGTTAATAGGCTTTTCTTGTAAGTACATACATAATGACAGAAGCTCTTTAAAAGCGGCTTCATTAGAACGAGAAATTAAATAGAGCAGATCGATACCACTGGGAGCCAAATAGACGTAAATGGATCCTAAACATGTTACAGTTTAGATGTGGGCTATCCATTTTTCAGCCCTGTGAGATCTAAAGTACCTATTGGAGGTGAAGGCCTGCCATTATACGAAAAACATTGACCTGCACAGTTTGCGGTGCGTGAAATAACCCAAAAGATGGTGGGATGGTAGGGTCGAACCATTTAATTATCTCTGAGATCCTCATCAAATATGGATAAGGAGCTGTAGACTAATGTGTTCATTACAAAGAAACTGCAAAGCATGGTTCTGGAGTTCTCAGACACTGGTACTGCCGTAGACACCCACCCGCACCATCTCCCAAAACCCCATCAATCTCATCCCAACCCTGACAGGAAATCAATCTCCAACGGTTCCTAATAAAGCTGTGAGCTTGCTCCACCTCTCCATTTCCACTCCGTCACCGGGAGAACATGCTCTCTCTTCTTATCCATCTGATTTAGAATGGAAGCTTTATTTATCGCTTTGCAACCAGGGTCAGTGAAATTTGTTTCTGCAATTTCCACAGAACATTATTTCTGGGACAATTCTGCTGGAATAACATAAGGTTTAAGACAACATGAAGTCAAAAGAGATTCTCTTTATTTCCTTAAAACAATCTTTCTGGTCTTATGTCAATGAAATGTACTGAATTTGTGTCAGGGTTCTGTCACTTCTCTCTAGTCCATTTCTTGGTTTTGTGACAGAGCCCTGACACCCCGACGCAGCTTGTGTTTTACACTGGCTGTGTTGTTTCAAGTTGTCATGTTTTGTGTGTACACGTGGCTTATGAGTGTTCTTATTAGCTGCGTGTTCATGTCTCGTTTTGTCACGGTATAGCACCGTGGGGAAGAGGGTGGCCTTCCACCTCTTGGCCCACCTCCCATTTACCTCACAAACTGCCAGGTCCCCAGTCCTACGATTACGCCTTCGGGGAGAGGGAGGATGAAGAACGGGTCCGCCTCATCTGCCACCTACCCAGAGCTGACTAAGCACAACGCAGCCTTTTATGTGGCGGCAGGGACTGGTGCACTTTTCTCTGAGGCTCCCGTGATTGCTGCAGGCCCCCCAAAGATGGCTAATATTGCTGCAGCTTCCCCAGAGGCGGTTATTTCCACACCAACTCGCCCTTGCAAGCGCAGGAAGAGGAGGGCTCCTGTCGCTTCCCTTCGTCCTGTGGTCCAGGAGGACCCGACTTCAGTGGTCCCAAGCCCGGTGGTCCAGGAGGACCTGACTTCAGTGGTCCCAAGCCCGGTGGTCCAGGAGGACCTGACTTCGGTGGTCCCAAGCCCGGTGGTCCCGAAGCTGTCCACTCTCCCTGTTGCACCCCCAGTGGTGTCCGAAGAGGCTGCAGCACCCCCAGAAAAGGCTGCTTCGCTCTCGGAAACGGAGGAGGAGGAGGAGGGTTTCCTGCGTCCCACAAGGCCCGGAGGCAGTCCCCAGGCTTCTTGCCCTGCTGGGGCCACCCATGCTGCCTGTCATGCTGGCTTGGCTCAAGCTCCTGGAGGCCGTCCCAGAGCGGTCCACTGTCATCGCAGAGTTTTCCCCTCTCACAGAAACGGCCAAGGAGACCGTTCCAGACCCGCCTGAGTGTCTTGCCCTGCCTGCTCCACCTAAACTCCCTGCACCAACCTGGCCCTCAGCCAAGACTCCAGACCCGCCGGAGTCTCCCTGGTCTGTCCCTCCTGCACCGCCCTGGCCTTCTGCCAGGACTCTAGCCCTGCCCGAGCCTCCCTGGCTCAACCCTCCCGTCCCTCCCTGGTCTCTGCTAAAGACTTCCTGGACTGGCATGATGACCCTGTCTTGGCTTCCCTCCCTCCCCTCTTTGTCTCTGTGTTTTGATCTTCCTGTCTTGTGTTTTTTGTTGGTAAGTTGTCATGTTCCGGTCTTGTTTTTTGGTGTTCCTCCTCAGGGATGCCAGATGGCGTCCCTTTAGAGGAGTGGTAGTGTCAGGGTTCTGTCACTTCTGTCTAATCTATTTCTTGATTTTGTGACAGAGCCCTGACACTCCTGTTTTGTCTTGTCTGAGTGCCCTGTTTCATGTTCCTTCATGTCCTTTTTTTGTTGTCTTGCACTGTGTAGCACGCAGCTTGTGTTTTACACTGGCTGTGTGCTTTCATGTTGTCATGTTTTGTGTGAACACGTGGCTTATGAGTGTTCTCATTAGCTGCGTGTTCATGTCTCGTTTTGTGTTAGCACATGGCTTGTCATGTATGTTTCCTTGTGTCATGTGCTCTCCTGTCATTGTGTTACCTGATTTTTTATTAATTTGCCCCACCTTTCCTCCCTCGTTATCTGCTTTTTTCACTCTCCCTATTTATTCTCCCTGTGTTTGCAGTCCTGTGCTGGTTCGTAGTCGTATGTACGTCGTAACTCTACCCTGTTATGTTATTCAAGTCAAGTGTGTTGTTTTCCCCCTCGGGGTAGTTTTTGTTTGTATTTTGTTTTATTTTTATTAATAAAAAGCCCTTGTTTCCCGCACTTGAGTCCTTGCTACTCCCACCTCCCCAAAACCTGACAATTTGATAATTGTTGCACATTATTCCATTGTTTCACCTGTACTACTTTCTGTCTGAGGTGATATCATCAGGTCCTCTTATTTTTTTCAGCCCTTCATTCCAACACCTTTTGTATTGAAACATTTTTTTTTTTTTTATCTAATTAATTTATGGATCTCAATCATAATATCCTGTTGCACTATATGATATATAACATTATGGCCATAAAATGGGTTAAACACTTTTTTTCTACTTGAAGTTGCCTATACGGTGGTACACAACACTTACATAGTCATTGAATCTCAATTACACACTTTTTATATTGCTTCTTCTTTAAAAAAAATCAATTTACTTCAGGATGTATAAGAGCTATATATAGGCATGTGGTACTGTGGAAGAGGAGGGGCTAGCAAAATAAAAATAATGTTATTTAATACATTATCTATCTGTCTATCTAAATATCATATCTGTCTGTCTATCTATCTACATTATATTATTAAGGAAATCAGATTATTGTGGGTGAAAAAAATAGGAAATCATTGGATTGGACTATTACGTGGTTTGGGGGGTTTTATGTCAAAGTCAAAGTCAAGTTTATTTCTAGAGCACATTTAAAACAACAGAAGTTGACCAAAGTGCTATACATCCAAAATCATAAAATAAACAACAAAAATAAAATGACAACAAGAATACAAAACACACAGCTCTTAGACTGAAGTAAAAGCCAAGGAAAATAAATATGTTTTAAGACTAGATTTAAAAGCGGAGAGTGTTGGGGCCAGCCTCACAGACAATGGTAAATTATTCCATAGTTTAGGGGCCGCAACTGAAAAGGCCCGATCTCCTCTATTTTTAAGCCTTACTCAAGGGACTTTTATGTGTAAAAATGCTAACTGAACTGATCCAAAAAATGGAGTATAAAAAATTCTGAGTATTTTGCATTTTATTTTAGCCTATGGGAGAGGTCTTGCACATCATCTTTGATTTCAAAGTTTTTCATATTGGATATCCTTAAATGGCCAGTGTTCATTTAGCTGCTTCGATCGCCCCTCGTCTCTTTTCAATTGGCTCTTGTTTGTGCTAGCTGGAATTAAAATAATTGTGCTGTGGCAGCAATTCATTTGAGGGTAAGCCTTATTATCTTCTCTTTAGAGGCCGGAGATGAGGGCTGGACAACTCATTTCTGGCATCGTCAGGTAGGGCCTTAAGTAAAGCCAAGCACTGCCAACTTTACAACCCCAGAACTTCAGAGGGCTAAAGGAATTGATGACTCACTGCTGCTCCTGTTGAAAATCCGCTCAGAAAATCCAACTAATCCACAATCCCTGAGCCCAAGGGTATACACTACCCCACAACCTCTGCCTACTGCCACAATACTGCAATCCTCAAACCTAGAAGATTATCTGGTTTATCTTGCCAGGCAGCTTTGACTGCACAGTACAAGTTAGTAGATTACAACTCAGTCTAGGTGCTGACCCTTAATGGGTGAGATTTACTAGCATGATAGCTAGTCATAGAAGACTTTGAGTAGACTAATAACTAAAAAACAAATGATGTCTTACTGTTCAAGTTTAATGTTGTTGCCCTAATTAAAATCCATTCAAAACCCCAGTTTTTGTGCCAGATATATAAAAAAAGACATTTTAGCAAAGAGTACTTATTACAGAATTAATATACTTTAAAATAATATACTTCAGTGTGAACTGAATATAATGTTTTCAGACACTTCATTTCTTTTAACAATTAAAGTCTGTGTAAAGCAATATTAAATATGTGCTCTGAGTTTGTCACATCACAGAGAAATATGTTATTAATCACCCAGCCAAATTTGAATGATAAAAAAGCCAAGTAAATAAAATAATTAATCAAAATCTTGAAAAAATAAGTAGTATTAAACGCTGTGGGCATGTCCGCTGTCTGCGCTGAAACTCATTGGTGGGAACGTACTGCCGACGATGGGAGGATGAAGGCCGGGAGATAGTCAGTTCGGTCCCATTAACCAGTCTCAGATGAAAGTTTATAAAGCCATCCGGAGTAAAATGTTCACTGCAGAGGCGGGTGTTGGTGGTGATCCTCAGCTCTCCATCAAGGTGGTTCTTCACAAAATCGATCCACCTTTTCTTGATATCATTGTTTTTAGGAGATTTAAATAAGGAGAC
Source organism: Gila orcuttii (assembly GCA_026230005.1). Lineage (NCBI taxonomy): Eukaryota > Metazoa > Chordata > Actinopteri > Cypriniformes > Leuciscidae > Gila > Gila orcuttii. Next base: position 39,668,724 of record JAPDVR010000020.1, on the reverse strand, counting down.
CAAGCTTTTTGTAAATTATCGCAACCAGGTAATGTGCATTTACGTGACGAAGGCATAGCTAGCTAGCAAACTGTAGGCTGTAGTAACTAATGGTAATGACAGTAACCTGTGATTGAACTCCCGGGTGAGTGGGCAGCTCTGGGATAGCCTCCGTGGCCGCAGCCAATGAAGGAGAAAGTAATCTCTTTCAGTAGCTGTGGTCTACTAAAAGACTCAAAGGCACCAGGGCTGAAGTGAAGAGTCAATTGTTACCTTCGTCTTCAGGCAGGAAATGCAGAGTCCGGACCCTCGGATTGCGAGCTATGGACGCCAAAGAACTTTATTGCTTGCTAGGCTTTCAATAAATGTATAGTTGTTACAGTATTTATTCTCCCGAGTCTTTCTGGTAGAACAAAGACTCGGGTCTTTAGGAAGTTGTTTTCCTCCACAAGCATCTTCCCATTCTGTTCTCCTCTTTTTATCGCTAGGAAAGCAGTGAAATCTTACATCGCTTCTCTTGTTGCCCTTCGACTGAAAATTACATCCAAAAGCCGCACAATGTAGCATCGTATCAGTATTTTATTTTCTGAGTTGTGCTGCGTTAAAAATAGTAACCGGTAGTGCCAGTTTACCGAGTGCAACCATTTGACATCATCGACGCAGAATGCAATGCATACCTAAAATAGCGCACCCCATTGTCCAAAATATGCATGAAATGTGCATGTTTTAAATAATGTAAATCTTTAATTCTAATTTTTAGTAAAATACATAATTTACGTTATATTAAGCCATACAAGGGGTTTCTTTTAACATACTGTACATTAAGTTGAGGGGGATATGTAGAACTTTTCGAATGGCAGGTTTTGATTTATAATTTAAGCCATATAAACATGATTCTGATTCTGATATATATATATATATATATATATATATATATATATATATATATATATATATATATATATATATATATATATATATATATATATATATATATATATATATATATATATATATATATATATATATACAGTATTGTATGCTCTAAATTGTATGTTGTTTGAAAGAGGGTCATTGTACCTGTACCACTGTGATTGGCTGTACCATCATGCTTGCACATGACATGTTAACAGTGAGAAAGCATGTGTTAGGACCATAAACCAATATTGCCAGTATCTTTGATGCTATTCCAGGTCAATACGCTATGCCACTGTAAATCAGTGAACTATCTGAAATTAATGGGATGTCCCTGTAATTGCCCATTAATCTTGTTAAAGGTAAATTTCCTTCTCTCATCTTGGTCAGCTAATGACATCAAATTGAATTTGTTCTGCTCTTGCCCACTGATGAATGGCTTTGTGTTTGGATTGAAGAAGTAACATTGTTAGCTAGTGACCTTCACATGAGCTAGCGGAACTGGGAGAACAGAACTTCCTCTTTGAACAAAATTAGGTGTGATGCATCAAAGTGCAAGCCTTAGATCAGTTTTGGATATTTTCCACCAGATTTCAATGTTTTGAACCCCAACCCCCCCAAATGCATTGTGTTATTTGATTACATTACATTAACAGTATTATATTTATTCACTTGAAAATATTGCAAGTAATTAACTTTTGTTAATTACAAGAAACAAGTAATTATATTGCAACTTGTGTGTAATTACCAACATATTTAAATAAATAACACAAGTTTCAATACAAATTAAATTAAAGTATATTTTAGTTTACCATAAATACATTCAGCAGTAACTTTAACCATATTTCAAAGACAAGAAGTAATTATGACATTATGACATAATGTACATGATGTGCATATAAAGATGATTCTTAAGTATTACTTAAGCAGGTAAAAAAAAAACACACTCTTAAGTTAAACATGTAAACAAAATATTACATACAGTTTGCACTTAAGTATATTCTTTTAAAGTATTTTTTTTTTTTTGTAATAAGTATGCTAATGTGTACTTTTTTATAAAGGTAGATTTGATTTTTTTTGCCTATTTTATCAAATAAAACTGTATGTGTGATTGCTTGGAAAAGCAATAGCCCACCTCTCCTCAACAAGCCGCAAGGACCAAAATAAATCCCTTCATGTAGTCAATTATAACTAATTGCTGTAGTCAATATGATTACATGAGCAATGAAAGGGCTTTCAAAGAAAAGTGGTGTAATGTTACCACAAACAGTCATTCCATTTACCCCTCTGTACAAACCAAAACAGATTTAAAAGTTTGAGTACAATAGTTATGGTCACCACTTGAGCATTTTCCAGGCCATTTTTGGTTGAGAGACTTCATGTGCGACTCTGACAGCTCGTGGAAGTGTGTGTGTGATTGTCTCCACACCACTTGCATAAAAACTACTTCGTTCCAAAAGGAATGAACTGGCAATTTGCCTCGTGCGAGGAAAAGGGAGTTGAGTATTCACTTCTAGAGTCATTTCATAAGATTTTTTTTTTTTTTTTGATTAAAGAAATCTGTGGCAGGGGAAAAATAAAGAGAAATCATTGGAAGCGCTTTGCTTATGCTTACGGTATGAATCAAACAATCTAAAGTTTGAAACAAAGCAGAGACCGAAAGGGCAGGAGGTCTTAAAGCTGAGCTTTTGGAATGAGACTTGTACAGAGAAATTATGCTGAAGTTGATTTATGGGCTTTACATCAAAATTTTCACAATTAAAAGACCAAAAAAAAGAAAGAAAAAAAAGAAAATCAAGCCAAAGACATACTTGGATAAAAGTTCAGAAAACTATGTTTAATATATAGAGGGTTTCTGAGTTACATATAATTAAGTTATGACAAGGTCTATCTCTTAGTAATTATAAGATTTTGAGTCAAAAGATCAAATAGACAAATGTATGTTTTCTGTAACCATGGTTTGGTATGTTGTGTTCAAACATATTTCGAAAGCGCTTTGATTTTTTTATTTTTTTATTTTGTGAATTTCAAGACATTCCAATTGCTGAAGACAATAAAACCACACTATCTTGAGAAAAGAGTCAACTAAATATTAAATGAAGGGTTAAATGAACTAAAAAGACAGTGGGATTCATGTTATAACATAATATTTATTTATTTGAAAATAAAGCGTTGTTTCCTGTATACCAATGCTGGTGAGTTTATGTTCATGTTTGTTTTAAGTCAAGTCAGGTCTTTATGTTTATTTTGTATTTTGTTCAAGTTTATGTTAAATAAACTGCACATGGGTTCTCAACTACATTTACAGATTTGAGTTTGAGTTTATTCACAATACCACTTCAAGCATTACAATAATACAGTTAGATGGTACAGAATCAATTGGGTATAGTGAAAGGGTCTCCCAAAGAAGCTATGAAAGCTTAAAGGGGGGGGGGGGGGGGCATGATTTATGAAAGGGTAATGGTACAGACAATGTATACACAGTTACCATTTGTAAGCAGATGATGAGTAAATGCATGCAAAGCGCACCAGAACATACATAACAATACATAGCTACACATACAATCATACACATACATCCCAGTAATCCATGAGAAAACAGTTTTATATTCGATATAGGTTAATATTAAATTATTTTTTAGTTGTCTTTTGAAGTTGGAGATAGAGGGCAACTACAACTCGCTTCAGTGGACTTTGTTACAGTTATTGATAGATTTTCCATAAAGACAAATTCTGTGAAAAGGACAGATATCTCTAAAGATGACTGATTGTTCCCTTCATGTTAACACTTGAATTTGTTATTGAAAAGGACAGGACCTTTGTTTCTAACAAGTGTTCTCTATTTTCAGAACATTAGAATTATGCTTGGGGCAGTGTTTCAGGACAGTACAACATTTGTAGCATATAAAAAGTTGTACATTAAAAAGTACAATTAAAATAATTTTACTTGACACAAGTCGAAACTAGACCAAAAAGCCTTTGGCATATTTTTTTTACATCCCAAAGCCTTTCATTTGTTATTGTAATATCTTGACATCTAAGATTGTAATCTCTTTTTCTTCTCCAACTTGTCTGTTCCTCACGCGCTGTCATCAATCATCGTAGTGCAATGACAGGAAGGCCAGCTTGAATGTGTTCTAGGTGAGATGTGCTTGAGAGGTCTGCTGCCGGAAGGCACGACAAAGCAGAGGTTGGCCCGACCTGTTTCGGGAATGTCTCTTTATGTCAAAGACGCTGTCACTCTTGTGTTTCTGAGGGTTGAGTCACAGCTGGGGCAGCAGTAATCACATGTTGTCAACAAACACAGCAATAACGTCCAACTGACAGCGACGTCCTATTGATTGACTTGCACATTAATGAAAACAAAACATTCTCTGGATGGCCACCATGTCATAGTTGCTATGTGATGAATTTTCCGTCAGTTTGTTTTTGTTAACACTATGCCTACGCCGGACAAGAGTGGCGCCTTGTGAAACGCCAAAACTACAGTTAATCACACCCATAATAATCAATGAAACTGTCTATACTGGAAGAGTCAGTTGCTGTGTGTCTTCATTGCCATTTTTTTTACATGCTGCATGGCTACTCTAGACTAAAATCCAAAAATTGTTTTGATTGAGTGCTTGATTGAGAAGCGATTGATGTTACAGACTGCGATCGTTAGCATCCTTGTTAATGCGCCCGCCTCTCATACTGGAAACGCCGGGTCGAGTCCTGAGCAGGTCGAGTAGGATTAGTTACTTTTGGTGCCGTGACCCGGATGGGAGTGAGGTTTAGGGGGGTGAGTGTAATGAAAGCAAGCTTGTAAGAGCTGTGTGTATAAACCTCACTACTCTGGCCTCAAGTGCCGTGTTAACAACTGACGCTAGATATTGCAATCTTTAGTTTCCTTGTTAGCGCCCATGGCGGGAGGCCCATGCCGGAGACACTGGTTCGAGTCCTGCTCAGAGCGGGTCGAGTAGGACCGGTTACACCTTCTTACAACATGGTGTAACCATATTATATGTTATTGAAACTGTAATTGTAAATGTAGAATTAACTTACTGTTTCAAAAAAGCCTGTGCAAACACCAATTTTAGCAATGCATTTTATTTGAAATTAAATGCTAAAGTAATCATTGCTTGCTCTTCACTGACACCATTGTCTCCATGGTAAGCAAGTATAAAAACTTTGGGGAAAAATCCTGGCGAAATTGTTGGTTGTGGTGAAAATGATGCTCAAAGTTTGCTAAATCCTTTTCACACAATACATATCAAAATTATTTATGTTTATCACATTTATTTGTGTTTAGACTATCAGTATAGTAGGCTAATATTTTAATCATGAATTTTCATGGATTTTTTATCATGAAGTTACAGGAGAATAATAAAGTTTATATATGAGAAAGAAAGAAAGAAAGAAAGAAAGAAAGAAAGAAAGAAAGAAAGAAAGAAAGAAAGAAAGAAAGAAAGAAAGAAAGAAAGAAAGAAAGAAAGAATGAAATTCTCAACCTTTTAAAAAAAGAGAAATTCTGAACCTTTTAAATGTGTTATCCACATCTAAATTTCCCCAGCAATAGTATTTCAATATTTCAGAAATGCCTGCCAACCATTTTCACTCAAATGTTTTCTTGCTTTCATGAGGCCTCTAGGTGTCAGTTTAGCTTTGATATAATCTATGGTCGCTGCAATAAAACAAAAGCCATCCATAACTAGGTCACCTCTTGACATGGACAATATCCCTAATCAAAATCACTCAATAGGCTTGTCATGAGAGGGAATGAGAAACTTCTTTTAAAAGTAAAAGTATGCAATGAATCTAGTTGACGACAAACACGCTTGTTTGTCTGCTTGGCAGCTGCTTTTTGTTGTGGTAATTACATTTAAGCTTTTCTTACATTTACATTTTCTCTGCGTGTCTCTCTCATGAATAGCATGTTTGTACAGGATGAACCTGTGAGGGCTAGTAAAATATTAATAACCGTCTTACCTTTTTCTTCTCTACCACAGAAAGATAAATACCTGGAGGGTGTCCATTGTACCTAGGAAAAGTAACACTTGCACTCTGAGCAAGCTATTGTAGGGTTCGATGCATGCTTTTCTGATGTTCTCATCCTTTCAAATGTCACTTCAAATGTGCCTCACAACTCAACTTGTCATAATATTTACATTATGTCTGCTTTGCTTTCTGCTCTGCGCAGTTTTCTCTGCCCTTTCCTCAGCAGCATGCACAACAGCTCAATATCAAGCCTCAATGCAGAAATGACCCAATAAGCTATGCAAAAATCACTGAGCAGAAAATTCTAGTGAGGCCTACCCTGGCAAATCCGGAAATTGAAGACCTAAACAAAATGCAATCTCAAAGCTTCCTTGGGTGCGGCTCAGGTTTACCTTCGAGCCTGGGATTACACTCTTTTCCGCAGCTGTTTCCTGGACTTGGTCACAGTCTCTCCCTCTCGCACGAGTGGGTTGAGAGGGGCCAAAGCCCCAATGTTGACATTGCCCCAGGCCATCCACTTCATCTCAGCCCCAAGCCATGGGAATCTGACATCCTAAATCAAGCGTGTTGTGTACATCTCTGCACCGACACAGACTGTTTTGTTTGAATGTTTGCTTCAGACTGTCTGCATCCCCGGCCAGTGCTATAATGACTCTAGTCTTGCTCTCTACAGGAAATGTTGGATGCTTCCAGGGATCTGGCTGAAACGAGGGGAAAGGATTGTTCATTTCCCTGCAGAGGGTCTGAGGCACGACTTTAGCGCAAGTGGTGAAATTTCCTCTAAGCAGGGCTTAGATTCTTCCAGTTCCACTCACATCCTTGCATGCTCATGAGAACTGTGACTCACACACCAAGAGGAGAAAATCAAACGAATGCTTAGCATGTGTTCTTTTACAGCAACAAATATGGTGGCGAAAGGAACTGATTGTTAGGTTTAGGACAGGAGAGTCCAGCCCTGCTGCTGGAGGGAAAATGTCCTGCAAAGTTTACTCCAACCGGCTCCAACATACTTGGAAGTTTCTAGGAATCCAGTGACAGTGGCCCTCCAGGAGCAGGACTGGACAACCCTGGTTTAAGGTAAGAGTTAGGCCGGGATTGGGTGTTGAAAAAAATTCTTAACTTATAATACATTTCCAACTTTAATGGTTTAATGGTTAGGGTTGAAAACTCATCAAGCTATCCGGTGCAGCATCTGCTTCTGATGCTGGTTGTTTTGTTTTTATGTTTGCTCCACACTGATTGTATCTTGTGCCAGAGGTATAAAGTCTCTGTTCTTGCTGTTGGTTGCTGGATGCTTCCTCAGATCTGGCTGCAACAAGGGGAAGAGATTGTTCATTTCCCTATAGAGGGTCCGCGGCACTCCTTCAGTGCAAGTGAAATGTCCCCTAAGCAGAGATCAGCTACTTCAATCCTGTTCCATTCGCATGCAGATGAGAACTATCGGACTTGTGCGTCAAACTGATTTATGGACATGTGGACGAGGGGAGAAAATCAAACGAATGGTCAGCATATGTTCTTTATTTATCACCAACAAGAGTGAAAAATGAGCTCATCCTCTTCTCAACTCACTCCCTGAGTTGCTCTGTCTGGGAGCATCTGGAATGGGTTAGGGTTACTCCACACGGCAGAAGAACAGGAAAGCCGAGAGCAGGTCTTTAGTAAATTGTGGCTCTGGGTGAGGACTGGCCTCACGCAGTTATCACTCGCCGGTGTCTAATTCACCCATCTGTTTCAATGACGTCTCACTGTCTTTAAAATCATTCCTGATGACTGTAACAGAAACAGTAGAGGTGTAACTAGCTCTCTTGAGAGGAACCATTTTGAAACATATTGGAATACTGTATCCAATACTAAGACATTCAAGTTTTTAACTTTTGAAATTTTTCACTTAGAACATTTCATTTTCATTGAATCCTAAGACCCGTACATTATAGCAATATATTACTACTTCAACTCAACGGTGTTCAATCCAGTCCCTGGAGGCTTACCTTCGTACAGAGTTTAGCTCCAACCTTAATTAAACATACCTGAACCACCTAATTGAGGTCTTCAGGATTACTTTGCTGTGTCTGAAATTGCAGATTGCCAGAGTACATTTGATAAAGAACTTACAATTAAACCATTAAAAATGTTCTATAAAGTATGCATTTGTGTGGTATGAAAGCAAACCAGACGTACTACATCCAGCATGTTGCCATTATCCTGTGACCTATGGCATTTGATGGCCTTATAGTGTAAGAGTCCATTGGATGTACACTTATGAATCTAGGTGGAAATAGCAGGCCATCTGGGTATTTTTTGCCACCTGTTTTATGAATACTGCGAATTTCGACAATCTATTCATATCATGTACTGCTTTTTGTCAGCTATGTAGTAGAGAAGTAGGCATATTCAAACTCAAGACTATACATGTCCAGACAGGGGTGGTGGGGCAGGTTGGAGCCAACCTTAAACCTAATACTATCCTTAAATGCGTTAATTTATATACTGTGATTTCACATAGACTTATAATAAAGAATAATAAAGTCTTATTTATCATCCTAGTTGACCTGGGAACAAAGTTCATATCAACCAGTCAGGTTTCAAGGTTAGGTTTAGGGTTAGAGTAGTGCTGAGGACTGGTTATAGGATCTGAACAACATTCTTAGAGGTCAATCATGTCCCTCTGATCTTAGGGGAAGTTAATGGTTAGAGTTGCTCCCGGACTAAGGGGTCAAGGATTGGATTGTTAGTTTTGAAAATTTAGCCACTACTGGTAGATTCCATAACTACCCCACTATGCTGACAAAAAAGCAAGCAAGATATAATAGTAAATGTCTTAACAGAGCTAATATTTTTTTAACTTGACTTCTACCTTTGCTGCATCACGACACCAGCAAGATGCTAGAGGATGCCTTTGGACTGTGTACATTCTTGTAGTGCCATCAGCCAATCAGTGTTGTCAGGACCTCATGAGCATGCTTGACACCTTTTTAGTGGCCATTTAAACTGCAATGACAGGGAGTATTACCGCAGGGGTATACTCCATATTCACTCCACAATCCCCAGTGTGTGACAGAGGCAATGAAATTACAAAATTAATTAAGATCCAGCAATGAGATAATGGGATTACGGTAAATTTGATGAAGATGGGCAAAAGTGCAAAATGAGATATTGTTGATACCACTGCTATCAAACAGTACAAAGCAAAAACAGCCCTTTGGGTTACATTAGGATGCTTTGGCTCAGAGTTCTCTGTCTGTTAGAGGGAGGAATGGGCTTGGCTGCAAAGGCTTTCTGCCTCTCTTATCGGGTATATATGATCAGCACTTAACGCCACACCAGGGAGAGTGGATGCTATTAATTTGAGGAACTCTCTTTTCTTGCATGGGTTGTCTCTGTTCTTTTGTGTGTAAGAGTCTTGGCACAGCACTCACAAACTGCAGGGAGGAACTAGCCCCATTTATATTTCTTTCTTTCTTTCTTTCTTTCTTTCTTTCTTTCTTTCTTTCTTTCTTTCTTTCTTTCTTTCTTTCTTTCTTTCTTTCTTTCTTTCTTTCTTTCTTTGCTTCTTTATTAAATAGACAGTAGGGAGAGGACAAAAAAGATGTGGGGAAGAGGGGGTTAATGTTGCAAGCCAAATTTGAACAAAAATCACCATTTTAGCACCAGAGCTCAACATGCTAAGCGAAAACTAGGGCCGTCCTTAGGGCTGTGCAACCGGTGCGATAATCATGAATGGATCCTTAAATGGGGTTCATACATTCCCCTCTCCCAGAATATGATCACGAATGGACCGAGGGGGGCCACATCCCCCCCTCCCGGAATACGATAATGAATGGACCGAGTGGAACTGCTACCTCACACTGGGCCCCACCCCATGTTTTGCTACTTCAGTGTGTGATATTTTAGCACAAGAACCTGTGTCTTATAAAACATTCTTATAAACAGCACTATAACTATCATTGTTTTAATATCAAAATATGCAGGCTTTTATAGTTTGATGTCAGTGTTAATGTAAAACGAATCGGTTACCTAACGTAACCTCGGTTCTCTCTAGAAGAGGGAACGAGTATTGCGTAAGCTAGCTTACGCTACGGGAAAGATTCATCTTTGCTGAGAGTTTGAAGCCAAAAATTATTTCATAATTTGTATCCATTGACAACGCAGTTCCTCTGCGGCAGACCTAGAGCGGGCTAGCTAGCAGCTCATTGGTTCGCTCAGAGAGAACTGCTTAAGCCTATGGGAGAGCGGGGCTGAACCCGCTACCAATGGGAAGCGCCCGCGCACTCACTGCATCATAGCCCGCCAGAGTGGGCGTGGCTATGGTGTATAAAACAGTCTCTCCCAGGCTTATATGTTGATTTATTTCAGCGTGAAGCGAAACGCTAGTAGCGCAAGCACGGCCGGGAACGCAATACTCGTTCCCTCTTCTAGAGAGAACCGAGGTTACGTTAGGTAACCGATTCGTTCTCTTACGAGAGGTTCTCTCGTATTGCGTAAGCTAGCTTACGCTACGGGAACACCTGGTCAACGCCGTGCGCGCTAAGAAAAACACTCATGAATCCCAGGGTGATACCGGGGGAATAATGAAATGTGGAGTGAATGTACAATGAAGCCGGCAGAGCGGGCACATAGTGTATACATAAGCATCTTAGGGGAACACAAGGGGCGAACCGGTTGTGTGAGGGATTCCCAGTGATGCAGCTTCTTAGGGAGCTGGTTCTTAGACAGCTAGCAGTTTTGCCTGCAAGGTGGGAACTTCCAAATTGTAAAATCTGACAAAAGTGGACGGGGAGGCCCATCCCGCGGCCACACAAATGTCATGAATGGAAACTCCACAGGACCATGCCCACGATGAGGCCATGCCTCTGGTGGAGTGCGCCCTGATGCCCAAAGGGCAGGGCAGGCATTTTGATGCGTAAGCAGAGGCGATCGCGTCCACTATCCATCTAGACAGTGTCTGTTTAGAGGCGGCCAGACCTTTGGTGCGCCCCCCAAACGACACGAAAAGCTGCTCAGCGCGTCTGAACGCGGCAGCGCGCGTAGTGTATAATCTCAGAGCCCGAACCGGGCAGAGGAGATTAGCGTCGCGCTCACTATCGGATGGAGGCAGAGCCGATAGAGAAATAATCTGGGCCCTGAAAGGGGTACCAATCGCCTTCGGGACATAGCCATGCCTAGGTTTGAGAATGATGACTGAATCATTCGGTCCAAACTCGAGACACGCGGCGCTGGATGAGAGCGCGTGAAGATCCCCCACGCGTTTTACTGAGGACAGAGCCGTCAGAAAAACGGTTTTGAGCGAGAGGTATTTTAGGTCCACAGACTCGAGCGGTTCGAACGGGGGTGCTTTCATAGCTTCGAGGACTATAGAAAGATCCCAGATAGGAACCGACGGGGGCCGCGGAGGATTCATCCTTTTAGCTCCCCTGAGGAAGCGGATGACTAACTCGTCTTTGCCCAGGGACTGAGCGCGCCGGGGTTCAGAGAACGCTGCGACGGCCGCCACGTAAACCTTGAGAGTGGAGGGGGACCTGCCCTTGTCCAGCATCTCTTGAAGGAAAGTTAGCAAAGACGGTACCTCGCATGACCGTGGGTCCAGATGTTTTTCGGTGCACCACTTTGAGAACACAGACCATTTAGACGCATAGAGCCTTCTCGTGGAAGGTGCTCTAGCCTGTATGATAGTGTTTCTTACTCCCTCTGGCAAATCGACGAATAGTCGTTGATCACCCATGCATGAAGCGCCCAGCGCTGTGGATGGGGGTGCCAGATCGTGCCGCGAGCCTGAGAGAGGAGATCTGCTCTGACTGGGATGGGCCACGGGGCTGTCTGTGACAGCTGAGTGAGCTCCGGAACCCAGCTTTGACTCTCCCAACGCGGAGCTATGAGGAGCACCGAGTGGCGTGTGTCCCTGATCCTCTGAATTACCTGATGTAACAGAGCGATCGGAGGGAATGCATAGAGCGGGCGGCGAGGCCATTCCTGGGCTAGCGCGTCCTCGCTCCTCGTAAAATATATTGGGCAGTGAGCGTTCTCTTCTGACGCGAAGAGGTCTACTTCTGCTCTGCCGAATAGCCGCCACAGTATTTGGACCGTCTGTGTGTTCAGGGACCATTCTCCTATGGAGATGAGGTTCCTGGATAGTATGTCTGGACCGTCGTTCAGATGGCCCGGCACATGCGTCGCTCTGAGCGAAAGCAGGCGGCTCTGGGACCAAACTAAAATGCGGTGCGTCAGAAGAAAAAGATTTTTGGATCTGACACCGCCCTGACGGTTGATATAGGAGACCACAGCCATGTTGTCCGAACGGATCAGGACGTGGTGTCCCCGAATGAGCGGGAGGAAGCGTGAGAGCGCGTTCTCGACCGCGAGCATTTCCAGACAGTTTATGTGTAAGGGGCTTTCCTGAGTCGACCAGAGGCCGAAGGCCGGTGAGCCCTCGCAGACTGCACCCCAACCCTTGTTGGATGCATCTGTCGAGATGACTTTTCGGCGGGAAAAGGTCCCCATCGTGACGCCCTGCCGAAACCATTCTGCTACTGTCCATGGCTGCAGTGCCGTGAGACATGTCTGCGTAACCCTGACCAGCTGGCGGCCTGTGTTCCACGCGTGGTGGGGTACACGGCTGTTTAACCAGAGCTGAAGCGGGCGCATGTGCAGAAGGCCCAGCTGAAGCACAGCGGAGGCTGAGGCCATGTAACCCAGCATCCTCTGAAAGGTTTTCAGGGGTATGCGGGTGCCCATCTGAAATGAAGCGGCTAGACGCTGAATACTGCGTGCGCGCTGTGAGGACAGGCGAGCCGTCATTAAAACCGAGTTCAAATCTATTCCTAGGAAGGAAATCGATTGACTGGGTTGAAGGGAGCTCTTTGTCCAGTTGACAGAGAGGCCCAGTGTTTTCAGATGGTCGAGGAGAACTGCGCGGTGCGACAGAAGCTCCGTCTGTGATTGAGCCAAAATCAGCCAGTCGTCCAGATAATTCAGTATACGCAGCCCCTGACTCCGCAGGGGGGCGAGCGCCGTATCCATGCACTTCGTGAATGTACGGGGCGCCAGGGATAAGCCGAATGGGAGAACGGCATATTGATATACATGACCCTCGAAGGCGAAACGTAAGAATGGCCTGTGACGGGGATTTATCTGGATCTGAAAATAGGCGTCTTTCAGGTCTAGAGAGATGAACCAGTCCCCCTGGCGCACTTGCGCGAGGAGTTTCCTGGTAGTGAGCATCTTGAATGGTCTCTTCATGAGCGCTTTGTTCAAAGACCTGAGATCTAAAATCGGTCTGAGGCCGCCGTCTTTCTTGGGAACCAGAAAATAACGGCCGTAAAACCCTGACTCGGTCATAGATGGCGGGACTCTCTCTATAGCGCCTTTTTGTAGCAACGTCGCTATTTCTGAGCGAAGCGTGCCGGCGGCCAGCGGGCTGACAGTGGATTCGAGCCGAGCGCGTGCACGAGGCGGGCGGCGGCGAAACTGTAACAGATAGCCGTTCTTTATAATGCTTAGCACCCACGGGGAAATGCCTGGAATGGCTTCCCACGCTTTGGAGCATGCGGCTAGTGGCCGAGTGGTTATCACGCCCTGATTGCTGTACATAGCGGGCTGAACACAGAGTGTGGGCGCGCTTTGAATGTGTGTTGCAACGGGACTTGCACTCAGAGAGGAGTCTATGGGCCGTGAAGCAGAGCGAGCAGAGAGGGGACACGTGCATGAATTCATGGGCGTGTTTATTTTCTCTGATGTTAGAGCGGGCTGTGACCGTCTCATGTGAAGGGGCTCTGAGAGAGACACGGGATATGTTATGCTTGTGTGTATGGGTGAACACATGTTTGTGGGCACATTTTCTACACAACCGGCAAATTTTCTCTTTTTGAGATATTTCTGGGTAGCCGTAAAAACGGCTTTTTGTCGCTCGCAAGCGGGTAGGGACACCGGCTTGTTTATGGCGGTAAACACTACAGCAGTCGGCGAAACAACGGGGACTGGCAGAGGGCGAAGCTTTGACGGCGGTCCGGCCGCAGCGGGAGAACGCCGTCGTTTTCTTAATGTTGCTAGGCAGACTTCTGATGATCAGGCTTCAGCGTGATTTTGGGTCGCGGACCCCTTGGGGGCGGCGGTCTGCGGCGGCTGTCAGAGCGAGAGCGAGGGCGGCCACCCTGTCTGCGCTGGGCTGTTTGAGTCTGCTGAGAAGGGTGCTGCGGTGGGGCTCTGACAGGAGGCTCACGAGAGCGGCCTGCGGAAGAGCTAGCGCGGCGGGGCAGAAACAAGTTCATGGCCTGGGTAGCTTTCTGGACTTCGGAAAAGCGATCAACAATTCCCGTGACAGCAGATCCAAAAAGGCCCGTCGGGGAGAGAGGCGCGTTAAGAAACGCGGCGCGCTCGGAATCTCCCATGTCCGCGAGTGTTAGCCATAGATGTCTTTCAGCTACACACAGACTAGCCATGCATCTCCCCAGAGCTTGTGCGGCGGCTTTAGTGGCGCGAAGGGCGAGGTCCGTAGCACTTCTTAGATCCGTGACGGCGGGGTTCCTACCGCTCTCAGCCCATTCACGGAGAATATCGCTCTGTAGTACTTGGAGGACAGACATAGAGTGAAGCGCTGTGGCGGCTTGACCAGCGGCGGCATAAGCGCGAGCGTGAAAACTCGAGGTCGCTCTGCAAGCTTTCGAAGGAAGCGTGGGAGAAGAACGCCATCTAGCAGAGGGCGGGCAGAGGTGTGCGGCGACCAAGTCCTCAACAGGTGGCATGGACGAGTAGCCCTTTTCAGCGGCTCCGTCCACTGAGCGCAGCGAGGCGGAAATGTCGGAGCGGTTTCTGGCCGAAAGTGGAGCATTCCAGGACTTCGTCAGTTCTGCGTGAAGTTCAGGCAGAAATGGGGCGGCCCGGTTGCATGCGGGAGTCGAGCGCCGGTGAAAGAAGCTGCCGTCCATCCGGTTCGGGGGCTGCTCGGGTGGAGGAGCCCACTCGAGACCGAGGCGTTCAACGGCCTGTGAGAGGAGGCGCATTAGTTCTTCCTCTATGCCAGCGCGAGTCCCCGCTGACTCTCTCGTGGAACCGAGAGATGACCAGTCTTCACTGTCTGAAGCGAGCAGTGAACATGAGTCCTTCTCCTCCGCGGCGTCCTCGGAAGCGACAGAGCGGCCACTCGGCGGCAGCTGTAAGTCCGGCTGGGGCGGGGAGGGAGAGCGGGAAGCGGGAAGCGGCGGCGGCGGCGGCCCGCATGTTTCCGCAGGGGGCTCCGGCGGCCTCTGGGCGCGGCGTTTCTTCTTACGCGGCGAAGAGAGAGGCGGCGCGGGAGCGGATTGAGCCGCTAGGAGTCGTGCCCGCAGGGACGACAATGGCAGGCTTTCACAGAAGTCGCAACCTCCATCCGCGAGGGCGAGTTCTGCGTGCTCGAGTCCCAGGCAGAGAGCGCAGACAATATGGCGGTCTCCGTCCTCGAGAGGAGCGCGGCAAGAGCCGCAGGAAATTCGAGACATCTTTAAAAAGACGCTCAGCTCTTTTAAAACAGAGAAGGATACAGTCGTCGGATGGCACTAGCTTGCAGGGCGGCTGAAGGTGGCGAAGACGGCCGGCTTCTTCAGGGTCCGTGAGCTCGCTAGAGTGATGCCTTCTCGACGGCGACGGCTTTCCTCTTCTCAGAAAACAGCAGAAGCGTGTAGCTTGCTGAAGATGAAATGAATCAACATATAAGCCTGGGAGAGACTGTTTTATACACCATAGCCACGCCCACTCTGGCGGGCTATGATGCAGTGAGTGCGCGGGCGCTTCCCATTGGTAGCGGGTTCAGCCCCGCTCTCCCATAGGCTTAAGCAGTTCTCTCTGAGTGAACCAATGAGCTGCTAGCTAGCCCGCTCTAGGTCTGCCGCAGAGGAACTGCGTTGTCAATGGATACAAATTATGAAATAATTTTTGGCTTCAAACTCTCAGCAAAGATGAATCTTTCCCGTAGCGTAAGCTAGCTTACGCAATACGAGAGAACCTCTCGTAAGAGAACTAGTTTCCTAATTTCAAACATGCACGTTTAGAGAAAGGGTTGTTGCAAATACTGCTTATTTCAAGCAAGAGGTGAACAGTTTATAATCACACACTGTGTTTGTGCGCCTCCAGTGTCCCGACTTTGCTGAAATCAATAGGCATTATTTATATCATTGCGGACTCTCCAGTGCTCAGTGGATCCAGCTCAGATAAGGCATTGAAGACGCCCAGCACAGCAGCCAGATCAACTTCCTGATTTATATTCGGCATTCTGCATTGCACTCCTAAAGCATTTAAAGCAGTAAATTCAGCTTTCCCCTAAGATACTGCCTTTCCCATTTCTTAGCTCCCAGATATGTTCAGAATGGAAAACTAGCATACTGCTCAGTACATTCTGTGCTGTTGCCTATATATTCTTAGATTATATCAAATCGAATGTAGTGTAGAAAGGTAAACCTAGGATTTCTTGATGACTGTGAAGCGAACAATCCTGCATTGGATTTGTGGAGCCTGGAATCTCAATATCCATTGTCTTTAACCTAGAATACTCGCGAAATATTCTGCATTGAAGCATGTTTTATAGACTGCCCCAGAATTCTCCTTTTCATGGCAGACACCAGACAAGTTTTCAAAGAGCATCAGGTTGGGGCAGAACAAAAAGACACTGTGGTCTTGAAGGTTGACCTTCCACAGGTTCAAAGGTCAGCTCCCTTTGGTCCATTAGTCAGGTAGATCGTTTGTGTTTGTTTGAGACAGGACAGAAGCCATTTCCCAGGGTCATAAGCGATGAATTACGGAAGAAGGAAAGGGTGTGGGGATTTCAACTTATCTGGCCCTTTTGATATGGAAACATATAAATGAAATGTGAGTTGGACTAATCTGTGCAGAAGTTGCTGGCATGATGTTTGTGGGCAGTTACTAGAGCAGTTACTAATTTCTGAGACATTCTAAGTGTTTTTAAGTATGTTCCTTGCTAGGGCATACAATGCAGTCCCTAAAGTTTTCTGAGTGGCATATACAGCATTGCTCTTGGGTTACTATTGTGTTCTGGAGGGTTTGTTACTCAGAACTTTGGCTTACGATCTGGCAAGTTTACCTGAGTTATGAGTAAACATTCTTCCAGTAATTTTAATAGAACATACTAGAACAGAGATATCAGGTCTTAGAACATATTTTTGGTAGCTGGATATTTTTTAAACATGTTCTTGTTGATTCTAGGGTGTGATCAGTCCTGTCTCATAAGAAAATGTGGTAACACTTTGGTTGAGGGTCCAATTCTCACTCTTAACTAGTTGCTTATTAGGATGGATATTACTAGGATATTGGCTGTTTATTTGTACTTATAAAGCACATATTAATTCTGAATTACCATATTCTACATCCTTTAATCCACCCAATACCTAAAATTAATAACTACCTTAATAATAACTATTAATAAGCAGAAATTATGAATTTATTGAGGCAAAATTCATAGTTAATAGTTAGTTAATAGTGAGAATCGGACCTAATCTAAAGTGTGACTGAAAACATAAGTACTTTACATTTTGGAGAATTTTCGGCAAATTGGTATGGATTTGTAAAAAATATATTTTATTTTATTTGTATTGATTTGTATGGCCGTACGCTAACTGTTTGAAAAAAAAAAAAGTACGGTAACACTTTATTTTAAGGTTATGTAGTTACACATTTAATAACAGTAAATTATGCATAATTACAAGTAACTAACACTAACCGTAACTCTATAGTAAGTACATGTATAGTTAATTAATGTTACTCAATACTTATTTGAGTAAGTACAATGTAACTATGTAACCTTAAAATAAAGTGCAACTAAATGACTAATTAGACCGTCAAAATTTATATACAAATTCGCCAAAACATAAATTAGTTATTCACCATGAGATTGTGTTTATAAATGTATGTTTATGCAATATGTTCCTTCATTTTCAAGTCTGATGGATCACAAACGTAACTGTACAACTCACTAAACTGCAGAGTTTGGTACTTGGGGGTCTTTTGAAATCAATAACACAAAATTTGATAACATTTTAATTGTGATGCTTCCCATAATAATTTTCTAAGACAACTACTAAGAATTAAGCTTATTTCTTTGCTTTGTTAAGCTCTGTTATGTGGCCCAGCATGGTGCTTAAAACTTCCTGTCGTTTCTAAAAAGAGCTCTTAGGCCGTCCACTGAATGTGGTTGTAAATCTTTTGGCCTATAAGAGGAGCCCTAACATTACATTCCCATATTTTTATTCTCTTCCCTTCTCTTGTGCCCTGGGGTACACAGATCAGAATGTTCCTCGTCTATGACTGGAAAACCTCAAAGAAAGATTCTCCGCTCTTAGCTTAAAAGTGGTTGCGACAGACTATCTATGATATATTACTTATGGACCGTCAATCACGTGCGACAAAGACACGTCTGATATTTTGAAGCCAGGAGGTCAGGTCAGCCTTAAGAAAACATTAAAAGAGCTTTAGCTATGTGTCTTTTGTCTTCCGCACTGAGCGTGGCCATCTGGAGAAAAGACCCTTTCTAAGGGTCTATTGTACCCTTAACCCCATACTGCCTGAGGTTAGATGCACACTACTGAGGCATGACGTCTGGGTAACCATCGGTGTCAGCTAAAGTCATAGTAATACTAATGGTATTACGTTTATCGCACATTGGGACGTCGGTCTTGCTGAACACTTAAGGCTGTCAATAAACTTGTTAGGCTGGAGATAAGGGTGCGTTTTATTGATTGTTTTTGTAAATTAAAATGAAACATTGTACATGAGGGGCACATCAGGCATAGGCATAATTCTTTTTCAGACCTAATTATATGTTGTCCTGCATTAATGAAACAACCGAAATCAACAGTGCAATGCTAACAATGGCTCAATTCATTACAAACCTGCTGAAAGCTAAGAGTCAACACAGCTGAATTTGCTGCAAATCAGCCACACAGTGATTAATTACTTTGCCACTATGCAGCAGGATAACGACTCAACGTTGCACAACTCGACAAGTGTTGCAGTCAAAACACACATGGCACCTGATTGAAAAACCCACCTTTAACATGAGTCAACGACTTTATTTAATTTCAGACTGAATGTATACTAAATACCTTCTTTCTTCCAACACCAAACTGCTAAATGATCAAGGCCAAGTGAACCTGAATATTTTAGAAGTTTGTTGTGCAGGAATGCTTCAGTTATTTAAAACATTTTTTTGTAATTATAATTGCAAAATAATGTTATAAAAATATAAGTTAAAACAAGAAGTAAATAGAATAGAACAAGATCACAAACAATTAGGTAGTTTATGTCACTGTCCACTTGTATTAACTTGTTTTAACACATGCCTGTTTTTGTTTTTTACATTTCACTTTTTTACACTGTAAATTTGGATAATGATGCTTGTAAACTTTTATACATACATACATATATATATATATATATATATATATATATATATATATATATATATATATATATATATATATATATATATATATATATATATATATATATATATATATATATATATATAGTGTACAATATACAAAATGTATTATTGGATTGGAAATCTGAGTTCATATATGAACTCAGATTTCCAATCCAACAATAATAATAATGATAAGTAGTAGTAGTAGTAGTGTAAAATAAAATGTATAGATACAAACCATTTAACAGTGTTTCCCATTTAATTTTTTTTTAAATAAATGGAACTTATTGAACAAAATATTACACTTAAAAGTCAGACTGAGAAGAATTTAGATGTTACCTAACCAGGAACATTTAAGGTTACCTGACAAAACATTTATTGCCTGATCATGCAATGACTGTAAAAAGGGAAGAAAAAAAAGACAATGGAAAAAACATAATAATCCAACCATGCAATGTGTAATTATCTCCACTGAGCTGTGTTCACTGAACAGCTCATTATAAAAACAGTAAAACTGCTTTATCAACCATCTAGCCTGGTTAAATGAGAGCTATTTTTATCTAATACACACTGTGATGATGGTGCAACTGTAATTTCTCTCTGTTCCCAACCTCCTCCAGTGCACATGCGTGTGAGAGGGAGTTTATGCCGCATACACACTTTGTGAAATTGCCCAGGCTCTATCTAAAACCCTTCTCTTCAGTTTTAGCTGGCTGCACAGCCCTTTGTTTGTTTTGTTGATTTATGCACTGAAGAAACTGGTTTCAAAAGGACATATTTGGCAACTGCAGATTGTTTCTGGGCTTGTGTTTGTAAATGTAAATGAAGTAGATGTGGATTACTGGGTTAAGATGGAGGCTGCCGTTGGTGAGGGGGGTGGTGTGGGTGGATCCATAAAGAGACTCTCAATGCCAAACAAAGCGTTCAATCATGCTCTCTTTAAAGCTTTATTGTAAACAGCAGCAGTATAACCTAATCATGTTGTTTCAAACCTGTATGACCTTCTTCATTATACAGAACTCAAAAGAAGGAATTTTGTTTAATGATGGGGTCCAAACAACTTTAGATCACACTGATATCATACAGAATATATATATATATATATATATATATATATATATATATATATATATATATATATATATATATAGACAGGTGGTGCTAGGGAAGAAGAGGGGCTAGGGAACTAAATATAAAGTTTACTTACTATACAAAGGTGAAAGAAAATGCAGATATTTTTCTTTTGTGTTCCATAGAAGTTTGAGATGGCATGAGGGAGAGAAAAAGATTACAGAGTTGTTTTAATAAAATTGGGAAGTCAAATTCAGTGGAGTGAATCAGTTAATATGCCTGGTTCAATTAACAGATGAATCTGAGACCGCATTTGCCAAATCATTTGCTAAATGCTGCTATTTCAGCTCAGTTATATACTGTAAATCTTTAGCTTGACTGCGGCGATGTCATGTAAAAACAACAAAAATAGCAACGATGCAACAATGAAATTGAACAGTCTTTATAAGTGAATTATGATTAATCTTACCCGACCTCATGAGAAAACGTAACTTTTTTACGTGATAGAAATTTCATATTAATTTGTACAAAAACGTATGATTCAGAAAGTAACATACGGCATTAAGCATGAAGGTCCACCCCTAAACCTAACCATCAGTGGCGCATAAGCAGATCGTAAGAAAATGTACGAATGAGATTGTATGAGTTTAAATTAATTATGGTATTAGCTGTTTTTCGAGGCAGCAATTTCATATGCATTTGTTCAAAAACATACGGTTGCGCAAAAACGATTTAGAAAGTAACGTACGGTAGTAAGCATGAAGGTCCACCCCTAAACCTAACCGTCAGTGGCGCATAAGCAGATCATACAAACATTTACGAATTATGATTACGATTTACGAACTGTACGAATTTAAAATTAATTATAATATTAACTATTTTAGGAGGTGGTGCTTCGTATAAATTCATACAAAATGTGCGATTCAGAAAGTAACGCAAGTAAAATAAGCATGAAGGTCCGCTCCTAACCGTATGTGAGGCGTAATCATACGAAAATATACGACTGAGATCATACAATTTTACATTTGAATTAGAAAACCTGTAAGTCACCAAAATGAAAAAATATTGTAGTTTCGAATTTTCATGAGTGTGCTAAATGAATCCCCACAGCTATTACATTTATTTGTTATACTTTGATGCTGTAAATGAGATTCTCATTGTTTAGCACCCGATAATATTGCTTAGATTATAAACATAATATACAGGCCTAGGCATGTATGCGTGCATGTTAATAGCTTGTTTTGTTGCTAACTCCTTAATAAAAAAAAGCTTGACTGTAGTTTAGTTTATTTTTCTTTAAATTAGTTCCAGATTACCCCAACATTAATTTTGCAGTAAAGCCAAAAGTCTTGATTTTCACAAACTTATTAAGAAATATTAAATTGCTTCTATCCATCTTCCCTGATAAAAAGATAATGTTATACAAAATCGTTTTGTAGTTCTGTTTTAGTGTTGGTGAATTTCTGGGTGTGTGTTTGGATTGTCTATCTCTGCATTCCTCTCGCTCTATTGTTCTTTCCTACATGCGGTTCTCCTTGTCCTCCTCTCCATCGTACCAAGGGTCTAGTTCTTCATCTCCCCCTGTTTCTCTCTGGTGAGTGTGCGATATCTGGCTGTCGCCCAATTAGCTGGTGTGGTGTCGTAATTGCTTTTTGTTGGTGGAAAAAAAAGATAGATAAAAATTGATTCCTTGTGGTGCCTCCCACTATCCTACTTCCCCCGTCTCTCTTCTCTCTGTACGTGAAGAGCAGTTGTCTGAGGAGAACTCATCAGCGATGCAGTCGTTTTCTCGCTGTATACTTTTCATTTTTCACACATGCACTTTTATAGACTTTCTGCCTTCCCTTTCCTCTGCCTCTTCGCAACTCATTTCTGCTGCTCATTTCTCGCCTTCATTCTTTCCAAAAGTTACTAAAGAATCTCAAAAGATGTCAATTTCACAGTTTACTCCCATAATAGGTGGAACACATATTTGTTTCTGGGTGAGATGTATGATGCAGGAATCTCTTTTAATTGGGCACAGACTTATTACGGTTGACTTTGTAAAAATGACATGGAGACAGTTTTCTCTCCGTAAGTCGTGAGAAGCAAAACCGTATCTGTACTTTCTCAATGCTTTACTTATCCTAACATTTAGAATGCTAAGTTAAAATAATACTTAACCCAAAAATTTTTATTCTGTCATAAGATACGTACTCATGCTGTTTCAAACCCATATGATATTGTCCGTTGGACACATACAAAGAAATTTAGCTGAATACTTACTCTGCTTTTTCCCAATGACACTGAATGAAAATGAATGATATCAAACTCCAGAAATAATTCATATGACAGGTGTGAGGAACAGACCAAAATTTAAATCATTATTCACTGAAAATACACTGGTTCGCTTCAGCAGTTCCTACTGGGAGATATATAAGTTGCAAAAGTTATTATATAAAACATATAAATAGATTTAATTTTAATTAAATTACTCTGTAACATTATTGGATAAAAGAAAGCATATTTTTACATTCACTGTCATTAAAAAAAAAATCTGACAACTATATATTTATTAGTTGAATTATAAGTTGAATCTTGTTAATTTATAGAAAAAAATGGAAATTGCTTAATTTATTTTGATGAGTTAAAGCAATGCAAAAACTATGGAAGCTTAGAATAAAAAATAAAAAAATTTGACTTTTTATCTCACAATTCTGACTTTTTATCTCTGAATTGCATTATATAGAGTGATATAAAGTCGCAATTGCGCGTTATAAAGTCAGAATTGGGAGATATAAACTCACAATTGCCAGAAATAAACTCGCAATTCTGACTTTTTTTCTCAGCAACTTTATTACAAGCAATTGGGAGATGTAAAGTCCGAATGCATGATATATCTTTAGAGTTGGAATTTATAACTCGCAATTGTGAGTTTATATGTCGCAATTGTGTGTTATAAAGTCAGAATTGCGAGAACAAAAAGCGAGATTATTTCTGGCAATTGTTTATAACACTCAATTGTGTGTTTATATCAGGCAATTCTGACTTTATAACTCGCAATTGTGAGTTTTTTTTAATGCAATTCTGTCTTTATAACACACAATTGTGAGTTTATATCTCGCAATTCTGGGAAACAAAGTCAGAATTGTGAGATGTAAAGAGATAAAAAGTCGCAATTATCTTTTAAAATGTTTTATTCTGTGGCGGAAAAAAGTTTCCATAAAAACACATGTTGTCATAACTTGATCATCATTTATTTTACACTGTATATATAGCCAATGGGTTTCAAATTATCTAAGGGTGAAGTGAAGTCAGAATTTTGATCTACCATGAAAACGTTCTTTTCTTGGTCATATCTGGTCTTGCAATCCTCCCTACAGTTGCATCAGTTTTCAGCCAGACTTTCCAAACATTAACACACATTTCAAAGAACCGCATACTTACTGATATTGTAAATATCCACTCTTTGTTATAAAACACTTTGTACGTTGAACTGCATCTGAAAAACATCTGTGATCTTCTGGCCCCTCGTATTAAAAGGGCCCCTTCATAAGACTCCAGCTCGCTTTCATGGGTCTATATGTCGGGATCAGAGTTAGCCGGCGGGACGGGGGAACTTTCCTTATCTGATAATAAGTTGCTTGTCATCGGGCTGTCAGTGAAATCTTCTTTCTCGTCAACTTGCACGTGAAGCTATTTTGTGTTCCACTTCAATCCCGCCTGAAATCCAGCACACGCATACGCCTCAGCAATATATCATGATGTGTTTACACTGGAATCTGAGAGTCACGCCGTCTCTGTATCAATCACGCTTAGTGACATTCACTTAAGCGAAGACTTATCGTATGACTTCCACATTTTCAATTTAAGCTTAATTGGCCGGTGTATATTTTGGTCCGAGGCCAACGAGCATTTGGGAGGGGAGTATTTTTCCAAGGAAAGTACTTGTGTCCACAATGGCTCACTAACAGGCTCGCCAAAGTCACCTTGACAGCTGGTCCAACAATGTGGTTGTTGATTTCATACTAAATTTAATTTGGACTGAGCGTTGTGATTGGCCTGCCTCGGTTTGGTCCCATCCCAGCAGTATGGAAATAAACAGCCTCTCTCTCTTTTTTTTTCTCTCTCTCTCTCTCTCTCTCTCTCTCTCTCTCTCTCTCTCTCTCTCTCTCTCTCTCTCTCTCTCTCTCTCTCTCTCTGTGTTTATTGTCTTTCATTCTTTCTTTGCACAGTTGTTTACTTTTTTAGCCCCGTTTTCTCTCTCTCTCTCTGTTGGTCAAATCTCTGTATCCACTCTATGTTGTTGATGAGTTTTATCTTTGCTGTTCTCAAGAACATTCCCCTCGTGTCCTCTCACCCTGTATCAACATAGATTAGTGATTTACCTCCAATGCGCACAAACCACACGCCCAAGGTGAATGGAGAGCTTTTACGCGTGTTGGAGTTTGAAAATATCCGTATAAGCAATGCAGTTTCTCGACCGAGCGCATTAGCCTAATTTTCCGTTCGCTGCAAAACAAGCTCTCAAAACAAGCATGTTCGCCAAATGCATTGTAGATGGATTTTGTGGTATTAAATATTTATACTTTGTTAGGCTTGTTTGTCTATATAGATGCGAATTCACTATTCAATACTTTTTGCACTTTAGCGTACGGGTAACCACCCACAGTTAACTCGGCACTATGCTTAAATGGCATTCAAACTTCTCAGCTTTTTTTATTTCAGCGAAAATATAATTTTTTTTACATAAACTAGGCTTTATATATATATATATATATATATATATATATATATATATATATATATATATATATATATATATATATATATATATATATATATTTATATATATTTATATATATATATATTTGATTTAAGTTTTTTTTTTAAATATGATTTATGGTGATATTGTTATATTATTTATATACTATTAGATTAGTATTAATTGTATACTATTACATATTTGTATCATATTTTTTGTTTAAATTGTGGTATTTTTTATGCGATTTTGTCATTTTTATTAAGTAATTTTAGTACACTGTAAAACTTTTGATCAATAAGTTATGACGTGTTTTTACATTGCTTTAACCCATCAAAATAAGTCAAGCAATTTCCAACTCATTGATTCAACTAATTTTCTTAAGTCAGTTTAATGTCATTTAAGTTGAAATGATTTAAACATCCAAGTTGATTTTTCTTAAAAAATGTAAGGCAGAAACTTTTTTTTACTGTTCAACTTCAACTTATTTTCAGTTAGTTGCCATGGCAACATTTATAGTTAATTGATTACAGCTTTATTTCAATTAAAGAAAATGATTTGTAATATTTTACTTTTAATTAACAATAACAAAACTGGTGAATTACTGGGGATTTACCGGCACACCAAATTATTAACCAGTCTCAAATTATTTAGTTAAATTCTAAATATACGAAATCTATCGTGACAGGTTTGGAATAACAGTTAGTTATGATAAAAATATTGATACTTTGCAAGGATGTACAATATGAATATGGTCTTTTTTGAAAAATTGTATAAAAACCAACCCAATTAAATTGCTAAATGTAAATATTTGGCACAAATTAAAAGTTTCTGATAGTTTATATCCATAATTTATCCATCATCTATTTGATTGCCATTACATTCTAGAATATATTAATTGTATTGCAGGCTAGACAATCAAAATGCAATGGACTGAGATGTGAGCGCATTGTGAGTCCTGTTCCTTTTAAACATGGTAGCGAAGGCTTGAGTTTAAGAGTGAGCCTGTGAATAATGCAATAAAGAATAGATATAGGAGTGAAGGAGGGAGTCACTTGCAGTTTGTCTTCACATTTAGATGTTTTCTGTGATGAATTCACTTCCCAGTATACTGTGCATTATGCTACTTTCCACACATTGTTTGGTTTGTGTTTTTGTGATAAAGTACACACAAATAATACAGAGTAATTGGAATAAGAAAAACTCTTCACTTATGATTTCAACGAGGACCAATATTTATATTATTCACAAACTTTCTGAAATGCTGCAGTGTAATTATAAAGAGCTTTGGTGCAGTGCTTCATTCATTAAGTCTGAAAAATGAATCAGCAACTTTAATGTGTTCGTGTCAATTTGATCAAAATTGAGGGGGCAAAAAAAAAAATCCATCTGCAATTTTTTTAATAGCACTGAATTCCAAGGCTACTGTTTCAACAGCGCGCAGAGGCGGCCATTGATTTCATTAGGAGAACATGGGGAGTGGATTATTGGATGATAACTGCTTCACAGTAAGTCAACAACAGATCAATACAAAATGGCATTATACCTTGTTTGTTCATGTTCATGAGAGCAGCGCAGATGCTCGGCAGAAATAGAAGGAGCTCGGGATCTTTTCCACCGGGCCTTTCACAGGGCAAAAACAAAGATTCAACATTGCTATGTTGGTCATGGTGGGTTGAATATGGACAATAGTGGGTGTTTATTACTGTATGTGTAAAACTGATCTGGGACAAATCCCTCCAAAACCCAAAAGGAATTAACATTGTTTTTTAGGACTATTTATTGTTTGTTTTTTTGTTTGTTTTTTGCATTGTGACATTTTTGACCATTGAGCCACACAAGTCAAAATTCTAACATTTTATAAAAAATACAGTAAAAAAGTACTATTATTAAATATTTCACAAAATAAAATACTGTATTTTCAGCATCATTACTCCAGTCTTCAGTCCATATGATCCTTCAGAAATCATTCTGATATGATGATTTGCTGCTCAAGAAATATTTGTATTATGTTGAAAACGGTTGTGCAGCTAAATAATATATAATTTATCACTAAATATGATTAAAATATTAAAATGGTAAATATTTAAATCTAGAATAATTAATACATCAGTGTAGTGTTTGCAGGACTTTAAACTGTTAAATAATAAAAAAAGGGTAACACTTTATTTTACGGTGTCCGTGATACAGAGTAATTACTTAATTAATTACGTAGTAGTAGACATTGTAATAACATGTAACGAAATGTAATTAACATGTAACTAAGTTTTGGAACAGCCTGTACTTACAGATTGTAATTACACTCATGTATTAGGCAGCTACTGTTACACATATGTAACAGGCCGAGTCGGTTACATGTTACCGACTTGGTACAAAGTAACAAGTACTTAAATATGTTACTAAGGTAAAAAGCCTGCAGTTACACATGGTCATTTTGTACCTTATAAAATAAAGTGTATCAAGGTTGTACTTAAGTGCACTTCATGTGTATCTACATACCTTATCCATCTAAATTAACCCTCTAGTTTACAGCTTAAATACATGCAGTAGCTTCTTACATTAAATTTACATAATATTACACAGGGATAAGCTACATAAAATAAAGTGTATCAAGATTGTACTTAAGTGTACTTCATGTGTATCTACATACCTTATACACATGAAGTGCACTTAAGTACAACCTTGATACACTTTATTTTAGAAGGTACAAAATGACCATGTGTAACTGTTCCATAACTTAGTTACATGTTAATTACATTTTGTTACGTTATTACAATGTCTACTACTAAGTAATTAATTAAGTAATTACTCTGTATCACGGACACCGTAAAATAAAGTGTTACCAAAAAAAGTAATTATTATATTAACATTTTCATTAAAGAAAATTATATTATATTATATATAACATTTTATATAGTATTTGTTTAAATGGTAATCAGATTTTACAAGGAGAAACATCATTATCATTAAAATCTATGGTTCTAAAAGTAGGCTTTATTTTTATTTTTTTCAAGCAAAGTGTAATTCCTGTCTTTCTATTTGTCCCTTTTGATTTCAAGGTGAAATGTGACCTGGATGTGTTTGCATGAGACTCACTTAACTAGCTGTTTTAGTCTTTGAAGATGTGAATGTGCCAGCTTGTAAAAGACATGTTCTTCACTAGGATAGAAATGCTTATTTACTGTATACTAAAGTTCATGATTTATTTATAAACTCCAATTCATATTACAAAGAAGCAGATTTGTGTACCACACAAGAAGGGAAACTACTCCTATTGAACTGTATAAATAATAGATCAGTGTTTGTTTCAAACACAGCAGAAGAAAAATGACACAACATAAGATGAATGATAGCATACAAATATATAATGTATTCCGTTGAGATATGATGCCTCAGCGTTTTTGTACTACATTTGTTTTTAGCTTCTGTTAGGAAAACAAAAGCATATTACATGTTTAACTTAACATATTCTCTTCACATATGTAAGTATACATATTATGTAAAATTAGAATAATATACTGTAAGTATGCAGTAGAACAGTAACAGTAGTGAGAAAATCACAATATTTTCATAAATATGTTATAATTATTCAAATATTACAGATGACACTACCATAATACCATAGTAATGAATAATTCCCATATTTGTGTACTGTATTTACATGCTGCTCCAAAGAATACCATGGTATTACCATAGTACATGTCCACTGTATCATGTTAATCCAACCCGATCTCACGACAATTCATACGTATTTTAAGAGGTGGCTAATTCGTACAAATTCACATGACCTCACTTGTACGAATTCGTACAATTTTTGCTCAATTGTAGATATTTTACGAGTTTTACATATTTTACATATTTTAATTTGTATGAATTCGTACGAATGACCTACCCCTGACCCGGCCCCTAAACCTACCCATCGGGGTTTAGACAAATCGTACGAATTTGTAAGAGTGAGTGAGTTTGTACGAATTCGTACGAATTAGCCATCTCGTACTCATACGAATTCGGACGAATTGGTCGTGAGATAGCGTTGATTATTCAACAGCCTTTGACCTGACCACCTCACATTCCCAACATCAGTGGACCAGTTTAATTAACAGACATGCTGGTTGTGATGTCACAAAATGGTGAAGGCTTATCTCATGAATATTAGATCATGCAATCATTTAACATACATTGAACCCGATCTATGCTTCCAATTGAGATGATTTCACAAAATTCAAGTCAAAAAGTAGACATGTCCATACGGTAAATGAAACCCATGAGTGCGCCTCCACCCGTGTGCCCCATGTACTGTAATGGTGCATTCCATTTTAAATTAGAAGATCCTGCTAGCAACCGTAAGGTACGAAAACATGGGGGCACCTCTCTCAAAGGTCTTAAGCCATTCATAAAAGGCCTTTTCTCTTTAGGAGCCATAAAGTCTGGTTTGAACACTGGGGGCTGAGTGACATGTTAATCAGGGGATCAACAGACCCCAGCAGTCGTGGTCCAGAGGTGGAGGTGCACTTAGGCCTAATCCCTTTGTGTCCTACAGAGGTCTGGAAGCCCGTGGAGGAGCCTCAGCAACTGTACATGTCCAGCTTAGCGAGGGCTAAGATCTGAAACTTTTCAAACCAGTCATTCTCAACTAGTTTTGCTTCAGGACCAGGAACATTTTGCACTGCATGCTTAATTGTTAGTTAGATTTGTACATTTTCTGAAGAACACAGTGCTAAGATGTTCAAGGTTGTAGGGTGTTGCATTTATCCTACAACGACTTAACTTGCTATTTAACTACCATAGTATGATTATTGGAGAAATTAACTAGCTAGTCACAACAGTTCCCTGTAACTGTAGTGATATTGTTGTATATCCTCCGTTTTAACTGTGTTGGTTCAACAACGTAGAACTGACATTAATGACACCATACAAAGGGTGGAGTAGTAACTTATACCATTTAATGGGTTTTAAGTGTGAATTGTTGTCCAACTATTGTATGTAAATAAGGAACATGGCATCTGATGACTTTGCAATTTGGTCTATATTGTTTTTCTTTATTTTCAGATGCTTTATTCAATCGTGGGTTCCTTCTTATGTCTTACAGTATTCCTGGGTTCTAGAACAAATTTGCACATGTGCACTCTTCTAAAACTGTGCTTTCATTCTCTTGACAAACTGAATGATGTAGAATACAATTTGCACATGGAATAAAATATTTTAAATGTACTGCATGCTAACTTGCTTAATATGCTTAAAAGGGTTAGTTCAGCCAAAAATTAAAATTCTTTCATTAATTACTCACTCTCGTGTCTTGCCACAACCTGTAAAATTTTCGTTCATCTTCAGAACAAGAATGAAAATCTTTTTGATGAAATCTGAGAGCTTTCTGTCCCTCCATTGACAGCTACGCAACTACGACTTTGATGCTTCAAAAAGTTCATTAAGAGATCATAAAAATAATCCATATGAATTAAACGGTTTATGATGAACAGATTGAATTTAGGCTTTATTTACATATAAACATTCACTAACTCACACATAAGTCATGGTAAATGGAAGCTCAAGCATGTTCGCTGGACGTGTGAGAACCAATGAGGTTCAGTCTCGTGTTACGCAGCACGTTTGAGCTTCAGCATGAACCAATGAGGTTCAGTCTCGTGTTATGCAGCACGTTTGAGCTTCTGCAAGGACCAATGAGGTTCATTCTTGTGTTACGCAGCACGTTTGAGCTTCAGCAAGAACCAATGAGGTTCAGTCTCGTTTTATGCAGCACGTTTGAACTTCAGCAAGAACCAATGAGGTTCAGTCTCGTGTTATGCAGCACGTTTGAGCTTCAGCAAGAACCAATGAGGTTCAGTCTCGTGTTATGCAGCACGTTTGAGCTTCTGCAAGGACCAATGAGGTTCATTCTTGTGTTACGCAGCACGTTTGAGCTTCTGCAAGAACCAATGAGGTTCAGTCTCGTGTTACGCAGCACGTTTGAGCTTCAGTAAGAACCAATGAGGTTCATTCTTGTGTTATGCAGCACGTTTGAGCTTCTGCAAGGACCAATGAGGTTCATTCTCGTGTTACGCAGCACGTTTGAGCTTCAGTAAGAGGTTTGTTTTCCACATGTCATATACAAGAAACCATGCTTCAAACCACAAGTCGAAAGCTGTTGTTCCAACCACACAACTTTGCGATGCTGTTTGCGAATATTTATTGGAACTATATGTCCTGATACCATTTTTTCTGAACCGATCCGATACCAAAAATTCTGAGTATCGACCGATACCGATCCGATACAAGCGCAGTTTTTTTTTAAATCAAGTAGAATTTCGTGAACTCTGTGTGTTGAACTGATAATCACTCTTTTGTGTGTTAAACACAATCTACTTAATACAGACAACTTCATTATAAAGAAAAACAACAAATAAAAAAATAAATATATGATCATAACCTATGACAAAAATTCTATTATAAACTAGATTAGTGGATTACTCAGCAGTAAAATTTAGTCTAGAAAAATCACAAGTGCACAATAAGTGTATAAAATCTGAACATTTAGTGAAAATATACCTTATTTAGTGGGGAACAAATAAGAGACAATAAGTGTAGCACTAAATCTGGTAAAACATTACACATTGCTCTTTGTATTGTTGTAAAATACATTCATGAAAAACAAGATAACAAAAATCAAAAAGATCAATTATTTTATATATAGTCTACTATAAAATTAAGACATATTTTAAATGTATAGAACAGCTGTTTAATGAGGCAGCAACATATGATATATAGGACAGAACAAAAAAGGCTATTAATAATCTTCCATTGCACAAAAGTATTATGATATGATTATGAAAGTCTACAATACAGTTCGGCACAAAGCGCTTATGCGCATCCCGAGCGCAGAATGATGCGCTTGAAGCAACACAGAGTCACAGCACGCAGCGCGTCGAGTCCGCATTGAAAAGTTCAAAGCACAAAGGAAAGACATAATGATGCATAGTGTATTATACAGTATCTATCTATGCAAAAGTTTATTGAGCCTTTTCTTTTAACAGTTTTAAATTTCAGTTACTGTGCGTGAAGAAGAATTATAGTGCTCTCCAGTGTTGTGATCTAACAGACACACGGTAGAAACGAACATGATTAAGGTACAGCAATACAGTCCAGCAAGATAGTAATTTTATGCGAAACCATAGGGCTTTATCTACAGATAAAGTATAATAATAGTAACATTGAATCATCTTGGAGAGAGTTTCATCGTTGACTGTCCTAACCGAACGTGACGCGCTGTTTGAACGCTGAATGGAGAATGACTGCACAGCCGCAGCGGAGGGAAAAGTTTATGTGAACTTGAATTTAATGACTTAAATATTCATTTCTATCTTACATTATACTATAGTATGGCTTCAGAACACTTATAATATAGTGCACGAAAACCTTATGGTGCTTTATGCTTTTGTGGGGCTTAACAATAACACAGAATAGTAAATGCACAATATCGGATTTGGATCGGCCTCGTCTGACCGATACCCGATCCGGCAAAAATGGCAGTATCAGAGCCGATACCGATATCGGATTGGGACATCCCTAATTGGAACTAAGGTTTTGGAAAACACTGATCATAATTATTAAACATTGGTAATGGCGGAACTTGTGATCATAGTTCGCTAATGTTGCTTTTTAGAAATGCACCCCTGGGTAGTTACTGATTCAGGTCAAAAGATCCCATCTCCAGAAATTACAATAGTGTTGCTAAAAGTTTTCTATTTTCTTATTTACACCATTTGAAACTATTTAAATTTTTTTAAGTAATTTACTAATTATCTCATATAGCTTTTAAAGTAGTTTTAATGAAATCAGCTAATTTTTCTATGTAGATTGTAGTGTAACTAGCTATTTTATGGTAGATCTCAGTTTAATTTAGCTACTTTTGCAACAGACTTTGCAGCATAGCTATACTATAGCTACCTTTTTGAGGGCCGTGGAGTACATGAGAAATAGTATCACTGATCATAACGGGTTCTCTTTGAAATTTTTTGCCTCACACCATGCCGCTTCAATTTGATGTATAGGCACTGGTTTACCTTGTACATCATCAAATCAGTAATACGTAGTTAGTTTTCGAAACACGTATCCTGTCGCTAAAGTTGTAGCACAGCAGTAACATGTTGACTCTGCCAGATGACTCTCTAATCCACGATTCAACATGCTGTGTATTCATTTAACTCAACTGAACAGCTGTCTGGTACTCTATGCCCTAACTTACTGTCCTGAAATACTGACCTGCATTTCCCAATATACATTTTAATTGAAGAAACCTTAACGGCAGCTGTGAAGAAATTGTGAATATGACTCAAGCGTATTTTGAGCTAGCAGGTCCTTTTAGCGGGTAATTTTGCAAGATGATTGTTTTTACCAGGGTCTATGCAATCCCCATCAGAAGGGGTGGACTTCAAAGATGTATTTGTTGAGTTTAGCGTTACTTCTGGTTTCTCAGCCTGTTCTCAATCTGTTAATCTCTCTACTCCCATCGTCATTAGCGGCTCCACAGGTAGCTGGCTAATTATCTGCGCGGGACAGCACGTTCATTACTGTTACATTGGTAGGTCTGATGTGTCGTGGGAGGGCATGCAGGGGTGAATGAACAGCTTAAAGTTTTCCCTGACATGTTAAACAGTGAGTCAATCCAAATCAAATATGTAGGCAGCTAATGATTTGCATCCTTGTAGCCGAATGCTAATTTTGCATTAACTAAATTCATGTCTGCCTCTGGAGGGCATCTCTTGGCAGGCTGGAGTAGGGGAAGGAATAGGGAAAGTTATTTTGAATCCAAATTTCAGAGTTCATGTATTGGGGCATATGATAACAGATTGCTGTTGAGTTGAGAATTGCAAATGAAACTGATGTTACTGATTCATACCCTGCTGACAAAACTGATTAAACTAGCCTAAGGTGGTTTGATAGCACAGAGCTGGTCAGACTAGTGTGGTTTGATGGTTTTAGTGAGGTTTTGGGTGTATAGACAAACTTTTTTTTAAAAATTTTGAGAATGGTGGGGAAAGTTGTGCCATATTACTGCTACAAGCCCAAAATGTATAAGCGATAATTGTTAATGTTAAAAGCACTGTACTAGAGACAAAATGCAAAAATAAATGCGACCAAATGCACCATTGCTAATTAGTTACCTGAGCCGTTGGCGCATCTTACCCCAAAGCTGTTTTTATCGGCAAAAATGCATGTTTACAACATGTTAAACTATTTTAACAGCATTTGTGGCTTTTTTAATCAAAAAACAATTATTGTCCCTCTTTTTCTTAAAAAAATAAATACAAATTCATATTTTAAACATTTCACTTACGATAGAGGTAAATGGGGCTAATTTTTTAAGGATTTAAAAGAAAAATGTGAAGATTATAATTTGTCTGTTAAAACATGTAAAGCTGTTTTCATAATTATTACGGCCGTTTCATGGAAATAAAGTTGTAAAATTGGACATACCTTTACATAGAAAAGGTAAGATAAAGCAAAATATAAAGCAAGATATTTTTCAGGCTAAAATCGCGTTAACATCCATATTGTTTAATTTCTGTGCCTATTGCTAATATTGAAAAAGTGAGTATTTTTACATGTATGAATTGGCACCATTCACTTTCATTCTAAGTGTCTCGTTACCCAGATAAGTCTAAATTATTATTATTATTATTATTTTTGGTAATCAACATTATGCCACAAATGCTGTCGATTGAGCCTAACCTGCATTACACCTGAAATATTCCTTTAAAGTTTGCATGAAACACAAGTTGTGATAGTCTTTTCTTCCATATTGTGACGTATATCCGAGTGAAACAGCTTCTGGAATAAGAACAAATGTAGGACTGCGCTTGATTTTGTCCACTGGGATTTGATTGGATGATTGGATATGGTTGTGGTTTGCTATTGGTGGATCTGATGTGATTGACAGGTTGCCCCGCCCTCGTCATCAGAGATGAGAAGAGATGGTGCAAGAGGGAGGGGAAGTTATTCTGATTCAAGATTATGAGGAACATGAATTTAAAATAATAATAATATAAATGGATAAACCATTTATGATAAATACTGCAATA
Organism: Gila orcuttii; assembly: GCA_026230005.1. Lineage (NCBI taxonomy): Eukaryota > Metazoa > Chordata > Actinopteri > Cypriniformes > Leuciscidae > Gila > Gila orcuttii. Next base: position 39,633,566 of record JAPDVR010000020.1, on the reverse strand, counting down.
TTCCATGAAGAAAAGCATGACAATTGCCTATTTTGATTTCATGGTGACATCTTACCCCACTCATCTCTATAGTGAGCTATTTAAACTGGCTTTTATTTAGACTGCACTACACAGACAATTACACTAACACTTTTCCCTGTGTGTTGTCAGCAGATTATTAATGCAGAGTTTCTCTCTCTTTCTCTTGGCTCACAGCATGTCTTTGCTGGACTGGAAAGGCCTTTAGCGTGAAACTGTCTCATGCTTGAACACTTCACTTTCCCTCTCAAGTGCCTGGGAATCGCACTAATTTTCTCTTTTATTATTGTGAAGGTTCCTTCCTCATTTGACAATCAGTTGTGGGTGAAATTAGCCTTGTCATTTCCATGCCTATGCCCCTCCATTTCTGTCGCTCTCATTGTTTTGTCAGAGCTGCCGACAACTGAATTTGCTAACAGTGATTTATATTTTCCTCCCTTGAATTATAGTTTCTGAATGTTCAAGTGAGCTCCACACATACACTCTCAATGCTTTAGTTTATAGAAACTGTTAAAATGTCAAATGCATGACAGTAGGAGAGAATGCTTCATGAATATTTGCTTTTATCAATGCTTTTATCAATTGTGCAGTACGTCAGCTGCATATCAAGCAACAGTGATGCAGATGGATCTGAACCACTTTTGAATAGTTTCTTTAGTGAGTCGTGTGCAAAAACAACACACAACGTGTAAATAAATTACACTACGAGATGGCATAATTCATTATTACTGAATTCCCTCGTGTGATCCTTTTGCTTTTAAAGAATTGTTCAACAAAAGCTTGTACATCACTACGTTATGACCTCAAAACACTGGTAAGCATAGTGCATGATTTGTAAACTAATACATTTTGATGTTTACATCACATGAACAGCTCCATATTTATTGTTTTCTGAAATAGTAAACTTGCTCTGAAACTCATCTGCTACAGCTGTGCACTTGTGATGAGGGGTGCATTATTCACAAAAAAAAAGCTCGAAGACTTTGTAGAACCAAGCTAAAACTGCGTAGTTTCTTCAGCAAATGTGTTTAATTTTGTTAGCATTATCGGTTAGCTTTAGTGATCACGTCCAAACAGAAGAACTGTTTCTAGTTCCGATACGTACACTGTAAACATAAAAATAATAATTTATATGATTAATAAGTTATGACAACATATGTTTTTACATTGCTTTTACTCATCAAAATAAGTTAAGCGAGTTATACAAGATTCAACTCATTTGAATCAGTTTAATGCAATTTAAGCTGAAATGACTTAAACATCCAAGTTGATTGTACTTAAAAATTTAAGCAACTTTTTGTTTTGTTTTTGGAACGTTTTTCCAATATTATTCCAGTATTCTGTGAATTACGACTTATATATATATATATATAAAGAATGTATAGTTGCCCTCGGTGTCCCCTACAGCTCCAAGCCTGGGTGGGGAGTTTGCTGGTTCTTCGAAGTTGATCTGACACAGAATGGGGGTCTGAAAGCACTCGGGGTGTTGTACGAGTGCTGATGTGTGTTGTGAGGTGAACACACACGGCTAACAGACACAGCGCCAGAGGAAAGCTCTATTTTTGGTCTCAGATATAGATAAGTTTGGCAGCTCTCTTCACTGCCTCTCAAAGAGCTACAGGTCAGCCAGCAACGAACCTTAAACGAGTAAAAGAGCGAGTTGTAATCTGGAGCCGGCTAACCCTGCCATCCCTGAGACAGCCCGACATCTGCCTACTGGTGCGGGAACTGAAAAATGGGAAAATGGAAATATGGATTTTGCAGTGCAGAACAGAATAGAATAGAGAGGATTTTGAAGAAACGCTGTCACACAAAAAGTTTATTCAGTGATATGAAAGATAGGATTAGCAAAAACATATTATGTCTGGATTTGTTCAAATAGGTACTTAGGTTTCTTAACACTCTGCGTGGATACATCAGTTGCATTTATCTTATGCTGCATTATGCTTAATAGATGTATTGATCTGCAAATATAATTCTCTGCTGTACTGAAGGAATCAATGGGAGGTAGACCCTTTCTCTGTGCCAAATCTTTTAATGCTGCATTAAATGAGGCAAAAATTAGATTTGAAATACATGCTTTTCTCTGAGGAGGCAAGAGAGGAAATCCCTTCTCAAAAAAATAAAATAAAATATTTGAAAAATCTTGCAATGGATGTGAATGGAATCGGTTTCAATTGTACAGCCACAAGACATAAAACAATATTCAAGTTAACTTGATTATAATTTGAAACTAATTGCTTAATAAAACCCTAAAGCAGCAAAAAAAAAACAAACAAAAAAAAACTTATGTTTTAAACTCAGAGCAAATAATATAAAAGTTTTAACATAATAATGAATAAAGCAGCCCCTCTTTAAATAAAGTTAAAGCCATAACTTACTTCCATTAAGTACTTAAACAAATTATAAGCTTCACATTTCTGCTTTTAAATCCTCTAAAACATTTGCCATAACTTACTTCCATTGTACTGTAAGTGCCTCGTATTAACCTCGATTCGCTCATTCTTTTCATACATTCATTCATTCCTGAATTAAGTACAACAAATACTACCATGATGGGGGGGGGGGGGGGGATTATATGACTCACATTAGAAGTTTGTTTCTGCCACAGAATATAATTTTTTTTAATGTATGCATCTTTTTATCTCACAATTCTGACTTTTTATCGCAATTGCGTGTTTATATATATCGCAATAATACTTTTTTCTTGCAATTGTGAGTTTCTATCTTGCAAGTCTGACTTTTTCTCTCAATTGCGAGTTTATACCTCACAATTCTGACTTTTTTTTCGCAATTGCGAATTTATATCTCACAATTCTAACTACAATTTACATTTCACAATTCTGACTTTTTTTCTCGGAATTGTGAGTTTATATCTCAAGTTTATATGTCGCAAATTCTGATTTTACAACATGCAATTGCTAGTTCATATCACACAAAGAAAAACGTGAGAATTGCGAGATACAAATTCAAAATTGCGAGAAACAAAAGTCAGAATTGTGAGAAAAAATAGCAATTTTTTTATTATTTTTTTTTTTAATGGCGGAAACAAGCTTCCATACAAAACAGGCCTTATTTAGTATGTTTTATATTTAAGTATATTTTGTCTTGATTATATGTTTTCCTATAGCTTTCAAGAGATTCAACCATTTAGCGTTTATTAATATGCTCTTTTTATTTTTTGCAATGAACATTATGTCACAAATGCTGTTGATTTGAACTTAACCTGAATTGGAATTGAACTTGGGATATTCCTTTAAGGACATTAAAGTGTGTCATGACACTAGCAACGCAAAAAACCTTAGGTTTGATTTTGAATTAAGCATATACTGATAAACATGGATACCTCTTCTAAGTGCGTAACAGTAAATGAAATGAAACACACGTTTCTGTTTAATAATATCTACTGTATGTTGTGTGAGTGGGAGTTTTGGATAGCATGAGCATTCATCAACATTTGCATTTGCTGTTTAAGTTAACAACATACTGCACGTTTTTCATTAAGAATGGATTCTAAATCTAAATGAAACACACAGATGGAGTAAATCGTGCATGCGCCATCATTCGTCTTTGTCAGCATTCACACCATTAAAATCTCAATATAGCTTATGGCCTGTCGGTCTGTGCAGGCGCTCCTCGGCCAAAGAGAATGTCTAATCCCGCGCAACCTCTCCGTCATGTTTGGATTTTGTTTAAGCCAGGCTTGATGAAGTGCTTAGCACGTTGCACAATAGAAAAACATCTTTAAAAAGCTGTCAGCTCAAACTTTCTGCTTTTTAAAGTCTACAAGAACTGGAAGAAAGTTTCCAAATGCCTCTCTAAGACTCGTACAAATGGGATAAGCACCCTTAATTCATAAACCCAGTTCCCCATCTGTCTGATTAAGTTCTGTACGACGGGGTTTCACTTAGTCTATATGTCAATATATTCACATATCTCAGGTTTATGTCCTCTTTGTGAATTCTGTGCAGCTGTTTCTGTCTATATATCTACGCAAGCTACATTTTGAGTTCATAACCCATTGGAGAGTGTCTTATCATGGTTCATTCCTTCAGTGGACTTATATATATATACTATATATTGGTGTCACTGTAGTGTGGTAGCAAGCGCACAAAGAAGGTTAAAGTTCAAAACTGTGTTTAATAACATCCACTGGTAACTTTAAATCCAACAGAGAACAAAACATTACAACACACCATAGATGAGACCCAACAAAGAAAAGGAGAACACACTTGAATTTATATAGAACTGAAAACAATGGTGATTAACTGCACACACCTGAACTGAATGACGAAATCAAATCTGTAACCATGACAACAAACTAGTGGCGGGGAAAAGTGCAAACAGGTAAACAAAGTCCAGTCTGAGTGAAACTGTGACAATTGGTAATTGAGGTGAAATACTTAACTTGACATACTATATACTCTATTAAAACTGCAATTTGCTAATTATTTTATAATTATTATGCATGCAGCTTTTATGAGCTTGTATTAATGAGAGCCTACATGGAATATTAGTACTTTTAAAAAATCATTCATCAAACCGCAGGACCATTTAAATGAATAAAGGCAAAAAAAAGGTTTCTTAAAGGCTTCCTGAAATTAAAATGTAAGTTTTTTAGCTCTTAGGATGAATATGTAAGCCTTAATGTTATAAATAAGCTGGTGTGTTCCAAAACAAAACAAATTCGCATTTAGGAGAGATAAGCATTCAAAACTTACAGTCTCTCACTTCCGCTAAAATGGATCACAGATTGTAATGACATCACCGCGGACTTCAACTTCTTATCACATCTTCTGTCCAATCAAATGCTCTCTAGAATCTGAAGCTCCGCCCCTTCTGTTATAAACACCACCTGGCCGAAGCGACCGTGGCTGTACCTGACTGTGCGTTCGGCAGTAAACACATGCTTATCAGTTCCATCAGTTAACTTTCTGAGTTACTGGAGTAACATATACTCCGGGATATTGTTTCATTCGAGTCGGCAGTGAGTGACTGTTTTGAATGATTCAGTTCGATTTGATTAACTGGTTCGACTGGTTCACAAAAAAAGAACCGGTTCAAAAGAACAATCACCGGACATCACTACCGTTGTCACGTCACGGAGCAATATGGTTTGGAGATGTGTGTTAGTTTGGTCAAACGCTCGAGTTTTATTCCGTTTTGAGAATGAAATGGCTAGAATTTATTCACATCTCTAATGTTACTATTGAATCCAACGTATCATCAGCCATCAGTTGATATGTATATATATATCAAATAAATGAGCATTGTTCTACATATATATTTGGAAACATATAATAGAAATACACATACTCGATACAATTTTACACACACACTTCACATAATAACACGTACATCCTACTTTCTGTTTGATGAGTTTTGTATTTGTGGTATCGTCTAACTGTGTTTTGTCTTATGTTCTGCTTTAATAATAAAAATAAAAAATCTTTCCACCCTTACACAAAATTACCAATAGTGTAGATTTTTATTGAAATGATTGAATTTCGCCAACGAAAATTCGCCGAACAACGATGAATGTGAACCGTGTCATCAGCTCTTTTACATCAGTTCATTAATCACAGATCTTCTTTGCGAAATATAAGTCCCTACTGAACAAACAATGCTCCATTTTCTCCCCTCCGAGAGAATTGCTGATAAAGTTTTACTACTTGCTTTCCATCTGCAAAAGCAGCGATAAGAGTGAAATTCTGATTATTTTTCTCCATTGACGCAATGCAGCTCAAGTGAAGCTAAAGTATTGCCATACTTTCATCGCAGATAAACCCAACAATCCATCAATGGGCGAGATAATGACAGCCGATGATTACAATAGCTTATACGTCTCCCCAAACTCCTGCAGGGTGTAACATGAAGAGAGGGATGCTGGGATTACCATAGGAAGGGGTAGAGAGCTGGAGAAAGAAACGAGGGAGGGAGGGGGGAAGCCAAAACAAAGAGGAATCTATCCATGATCCCCATCGTCAGACGCGTCTCCCGGGTATTGGAGAAACGACTCTCCTGCGCTGTGAGAGGGAAACTCAGATTAAAATTCTTGGGATGTTAATGGGAGATGGCGGTGGTCTTAAGGCGGGAATGGAGCTCAGAAGCAAAGATGTGTGTGCTGATACATGAAGTCCAAAGGCACTTTCGCTCTATAGCCCGCAGCTCTCTCGAGTCTTGTGACTAAAAAACAGGGGGTCAATCCGTTGCGGTCACAGGGCCTTTTGTCAAAACACCCTGGCTAGAGTTGGAAAATGTGTCGAGTGGCTTAATGGAACTTGTTTTTTGTGTCTTGTTTGGGTTTTGAACACATTATGTAATCAGTAATTTACCTGTATGTATTTCCAAATGGCCAATGAAAATATGTTGTAATCAGGGGCTTCAGAGAAAACCTCATGTGGCGTATTCTCTGAACCCATACAATCGCTATATATAATTATTAAAAAAAAATATGAACACTATATTTGAAGTAGCCTATTACAATATTCTTGGATGCATTTTAAAAGCATATTGTCACAGCTGTGTGCAGGCAGACAGATGAAGAGGCAGATTAATGAAGACCAATGCAAAGTTTAATAATAAATCAAAAACAGGCAGCAATCCAAACGGGTAGTAATGCGCATCGTAAACGTGAAGAGACAACAAATAGAGGAAAAGGAGGAACTTAAGTACTGACACAATGAAAGGTAATTAATGATACACAGCTGAAACAAACAAACACATGATGACGGTGACCATGGTAACAGGAGTGGCAGGAAAATCTAACAAAGACATGTGAGTAATGAAAACAAACTAAATGTCCATGAAAACTAAGGCCCTGTCCACACGAACACGGGTATTTTCACGAACACGGGCAGCTTTTTCTATGCGGTTTGGCCGTTCGTCCACACACATACGCAGTATCCGGTCACTGAAACCGAACTTTTCTGAAAACTCCTGCCCGCGTGAAGATTTTTAGAAACTCCGGTTGCAGTGTTGTCGTGTAGACGGTGAAACCGGAGATTTTAGCTTGTGACGTCGGAACCAGAACCGGTAATAACATTTTTTTTCCAGGCTTCTGATTGGCCAACGTGGCTTTAGGGTTAGGGTTATATCGGGACCTGTTGGTTTATAATGCTCTTGACAGCTCTTTATAGCGTGTCACACTCTTTATACCACTTTTGTCATATGGCCTTTTGATGAGTTATGGAGTTTAACAGCACTGCACAATATTTGTTTTGTTTGTTTTGTTTTGCTTTGTTGTGGCTTTGTTTTGCTTTGCTTTTTTCCTGTTTCATTTAGTTTAATTTAGTTTTGTTCTGTTTAGTTCTGTTTAGTTTTCCAGGTTCTGTTTTGTTTTCCACGTGACTCATTTTGTCAACAATCTCTGGTGAAGACCACGAAGGGTTTCACTCGCCATTATACCAGATGTGCATGTGACAAACAGTGCTTTGAACGTTTTTCATTATTCCCAGCTTGATATTCACACGTCATCCCGCTCTGAAAAATACCAAGCGTGTAGTTTGATCCACAAAGACCTTTTTATCTGTATGCACACACATTGTCTTGGTTTAAGCCATAGTGATATCTATGTCATTTGTACAGCAAATATCAAGGTTGTGAAGTAATTTGGCCCTCCGGTAGTTCATGCATGTGTGCTATAAGTATACAGACCCCCGCTCACGCAAAGGGTCGACAGCCGCAGAAAGGGCCCTGAGACATTGTCCAGAGCTTGATTGACTTGAACATGTTGCTCCAGACAGCACTTCACACTTCATAAAGACCAGAGAGGAAAGGTTTCCCCCTAAGAGGACCCTTTGTGTTCGTGTTACAGTTCAAAGTGCTATATTGTGGAAAGCACTGGGTGGTCCTTGGTAACCCCTTGGCCTGAAAACACATCAAGACTCATAACACAACATTATAATGAAGGGCCAATGGAGACTCCATAATCACATACATAAAATTAACTAAACGTATATAGGATATCAATATTAAATGTAATTATATATATGCAGTCTGCAATTACAAACATTTGTGAAAAAATGGGGTTGCTCTGAATAGTTCAGTGAATTCAAGCATGGTACTTTGATTTGGACCAGTCATTCTGGAATAGAAAATGGCCTTTCCCAAACTATTCCCACAAAGTTGGAAGCATAGCATTGTCAAAAATGTCTCGGTATGCTGAAGCATTAAGATTCCCTTCACTGGAAGCAAGGGTCCAAGCCCAACCCCTGAAAAACATCCCCACACCATAACCCCCCCTCCACCAAACCTCACAGCTGGCACAATGCAGTCGGACAGGTATTATTCCACCAAACCCAGAAGTGTGATTTGTCACTCCACAGAAAATGTTTCCATTTCTCTACAGCACAGCGGCTCATTATTTTTCGACAAATGTTTATGAATGCAGATTGCATGACTAATATATATTAAGATATATCGTTAACATATAAGGAAAAATGTGCGGTGATACAATTTAAAGGAGGTGTGGATGTGACACTGACTATTAAACGAATTAAAGTAAATAATAATAATAAACAAAATATAGCTGCAAGCAGCCATTACCGGGGCCAAGCGCAAGAAGTGGCAACAGATGCCATCATGGGTGGGAGTGGCAGACCAACTGCAGCAAGGAGCAATTAAAGACATTTTAAGAGAATTTTGTCAAAATGGCTGAAAAATCACATATACAGTAACTTTTAAGATGATTTAATGGTTTATCACTTTCGACAAATAGGTGGCGCAGTTATGAAATCAATTTGATGTGGTCAGAGTGAGGTGAGAATGACACATACAAAGTTTGGTGTCAAAATGTGAAGGCATTGCAGAGATAAAGACTTAATAGTCATTTTGGCAGCATGCCTCAAATTTGCTGCTGCGGTATACGAAAACGGTTTCGTCTATCGTCACGAAATCCATAACTTTTAGTCGGCATGGTCTGGAGATGATATGGTTCGATTTTGGTGAAAATCGGACAAATGGTCTAGGAGAAGTTCGAAAAAGAAGGTTTTGAAAGTAAATAAAGATGGTGGACAGGAAGTTCGTCCAAATATGTCAATCTTGGTATCAATGTTCTCGGCATGACCCAAGGAATCTAGTAAGACCAGTGTTATTACAATAGGCATATTTTTTTCAAAAGTTATTAGCATTTTTGGAAATTTAATTTTAACTTTTAACCAACAGGTGGTGCTGTCTCAAAATATTTTGAGTACCTTCAGGGGATGGTGCTGGTGGCAAATGCTGAGTTTCACAATGTTACAGCAATGCATTTGTTAAGTATAGCATGTTACATCACAAAACTGTATTAAAGTCAATGGGAATTTCATGTTTTGTTCTATTATAGTGCCACCAAGAGGCAAAGTCTCACAATTTTTTTCATGTGTCCTCGGAATGAGCCCATAAATGTGTGTGCCAAATTTGGTGAAAATATCTCAATTCACTTCGGAGTTATAGACATTTATATGAAAAAACACGTAAAAAATGACTGACACGTGACTTTGATTGAATTTTACTACCCCTAACTATCAATATTTTGACATTTGGGCAATGTTATTTAGTTAACGAGCTATGGTTTCAAACTTCTGACGGTGGTTTCGTCTCGATCGGACTAACGGTTTCGAAGATATCGGCAAATGTTTTTTAAGCGCTAAATCACAAAGCTACACAAAGTGTGAGACGAAACCAAGCATGTTTGGTATCTGTGGACTCGGCAAGGATTCAGGAACCTAACGAGATGACTCCCGTGAAAATAAGTCAACCACACCCAGAGTTATAAGCATTTGAAAAATAAATTTTACCACTAGGTGGCGCTGTTTAGAAACTTCTCAGGTTCCTTCAGGGCATCGTACTGACGACCCATACCGAGTTTTGTAACAATTCGTTCATGCGTTCAGAAAATACAGCATTTTAGCACATAATTCAAAATGGCCGACAGCCAAAATGCCTGATCTGGGAAAATTGGATATCCCTCGACTCGTTGTGACGCCCTGAATCTATTGAGACCACTTTTATGATTTTTGGACAAACCATTCAGAAGTTATAAGCAAAAATAGCCATTCCGGACCAGTAGGTGGCACTGCGCCGAAACGCAGCATGTAGCCTCAGGTCATGCTTGTGATGACATGTACCAAGTTTGGTCTGAATACGATAAAGCGTTGCGGAGATCCAGCCTTACGTCTGTTTTTGCAAGCGCTACGTAAAATTTTTTCGTGCGTTTATCGAAAACGGTTTGATGAATCAACTTGAATTCCATAACTTTTTGTCCCCACTGCCTGAAGATGATCTGGTACGATTTTGGTGAAAATCGGACAAACCGTCTAGGACGAGTTTGAAAAAGTAGGTTTTTTGAACAATTCAAAATGGCGGCCATATTTTTATGACGGAAAATGAAGGCATAGGGTGCAATCGAATCGTCATGAGCTCTGGAATCAGAGGGGAAAATTTTTTGTTGATAGGCCTTACGGTTCAAAAGTTATTAGCATAATAAAAGTGAAATTTTGGACAGGTGGTGACGCTAGAGGGAATGAGTTAGAGACACCAAAATTGGTGTATTTAATGTTTGGACTGTCCTCTATCAGAATGTCAAACCAAAACAACTTTCCCGTAAACGGTTCTATGGGCTGCCATAGACGCCCAGTCGGAAGAAGTAGAAACGGAAGAATAATAAGAACTGGAACAGATACAATAGGTGCCTCCGCACCTTCGGTGCTTGGCCCCTAATTAACAAAAGCACATATGGAAGGCATGAAGGGAAGCTCAGGTCAGAATTACATCAACAGGTCAAATGATTTAAAGATGTACAAACATGAAACAAACTCCCTGAAAATGAAGAACAATTGGAAAAATGACCATTCCGCTGTGGCAGAGCAGACTTGTGTCGTTTTGGGAATCATTCCTTACATGTATGAATTCATAGTCTGCTACAGGGCTTCATTTGTGCCGATGAGGCCAATGGGACAGATGCAGGGCTTGGGACAGAGAAATATTCATCCTTTGCTATGTTTATTGCCATTTTTTCTTGGACCCTTTTAAGATTTACTGTCGTCCACATCTTGAAAGCTTTTTTATTGTTGCAATGTTAACCCCAACTGAGCCCCCCCCCTCCCCAGACGCCAAATATATCATGTATAAAACCTGTGTGTCTGTCCACAACCCCAAAATTCTCCATCGGCTGTCTTTTGATGGTTCTGTGCAATGCCATTAGTTTTAGCATATGCACATCACATTCAAGCTATATTTAAATGCTCTTTCTTATTCCAGTCTCTTTTCTGTTTGTCACAGAATGAAATGAAGAATGAAATGATATAAGTACAGCTATTCGATGGATTTATCTTAACTATTTCATACAAGCAAGATAATTGTCATGTCTATTGTGATAGTAAAAGTATATAACACCCAAAAATGTACCCTGAATGTTCAGCATAATTCCTGCGGTTTTCCATAAAAAAAAAAAAAAAAAAAAAAAAATTAAATAGACAAAATTAGTACATTATAAGCTCGTATAATATATATTTTAAAACAATATATATTTTTTCCTTAATATCATCTTAAGAGAAATTTTTTTCTAAATGAATAATCACCGATATATTGTTGCGAAAACCTTGTATCTCCATATTTCGTCTTTTCATTATTATTTTTTCTTAAATCCTTACTATTGGTCACACTCTATGTCTGTTTGTAGGTTTTGCAAATATTTAACCAATGAAAAGCGAAATGAAAACAGATTTTTTTTTTCCCGTTTTTGAAAAGTTTCACGTACAGACGTCAACGTTGTCAAAACAGTCCCCGCTTTCGCGTTTTTCACGTGCGTAAAGGATTGTGTATCACGCAATTTTTTTACGCTCACGTCCACGACATTCATACCGCATGGTAGAAATTCTCATTTTGAGCAACTTTGCCTCTAGGACCACCGCTGTCCATCAAATCGTTCGTTAAATATTGGATTGGAGATTATTTCAAAACCAACTTTGGCGAGCTGTGGTCAAATAAAAAAATCTCCGGCGATTCACCACTTGGTGGCGCTATAATAGGAAAAAAAAACATTTAAGAAGCTATAACTATGCAACCGTTAGTCCGATTGACTTGAAAATTGTCAAGCAGTGTCTTTGTCCGAGGTGCCATGACACATGACACATGAAACAATCATAGACACATTTTTAGACGTATCTAAAAAAAACGGTAAATGAATTACAGTTAACTGTTAAAAAACTTTAAATCCATGTATTGGCTGTAAATGGTCATTTCCATCTATGATTGAGATGGTAACAGGCGTGCTAAATAAAACATAATATATTTTTACGCATGTGCTTAAAGGCCTTAAACCGCTTGAACCCCGATTTATATTTGCGCTTGATTTTGGTCAAATGTTCAAAATATAATGGCAACTCTCTGACCATACATAAAGCCACAATACCAACTTTAATTATTTGAAACACTGTTTTAATATTGTCATTTGTTTATATCACTATACCACGGTATTTCCAGTACTTCTTTGTAAGTGACGTAGGATTTTTTTTAAAAAGAAAGATGATAATGAGAGTCACAGATGGTGTAAAAGTCCTTTCATGCATGTAAAACAGACCTTTGCCCAAAGCAGCCGGCGCCTAGGTGTACGGTTCCTAAATCAGATCCCAACTGCCCGTAATCCTCCATCACCCATGAAAACCCCTGTCTTCAACATGTCTCTGAAGGCATTTATCAGGCCTACCTCACACCTGCTGGCCACATGGGGCAGACGTTTTGATCTTATCACCATAGCAGTGCAAACACACTCTATGTTCTCTGAGCTGGAGCTGTTGCAGGTGCGCTCAACCATGGGCCAGGTGCACAAGAGCCGATCTACCACAGGTACTGTCAGACTTGAGCTCAAGTAATTCTGCTTAAATCAAAACATGTCATCGTGAAAGCTCTTGCTATTGCTGAGGACCCGAGGAAACAATCGCTGCTTTTAGGTCGTCTTGAGTTTGATAGACTTCTCTGGTCTATTTTGTGTTGGCATTAGCATCAAAATGAACTGTCACAATATGTATATCTATTCCACGCATATCTCTTTCTTGGTCAAAGTGGATATCAACCATAAAAGGAAACTTTTAAGCCTGGTTTAACTTGAAAGGAAATCTGATCTCAAACATATCGACTCCTCCGTTGGCTGTTTTGTAGTGTAAGTGGCTGTTGCAACCGATGCATGTGCTGTCTGTCAAAGAGGAACGTTTGTGCTCTTGCACACCTGATCATTCATGACACACATTCATTCCAATTGCTGAGTGATTGTCTGACACATTAGGCTCAATAATGCTTTCTGTGTTAGGATGTGAGACGGCCGGTTCCACCAAGGTCTAATGTCTTTATATTATAGTATATTATATTATTATACACAAAAAAACAAAACAAAACAAAACCAAAAAAATAAATAAAATAATAATAATAATTATATATATATATATATATATATATATATATATATATATATATATATATATATATATATATATATATATGTGTGTGTGTGTGTGTGTGTGTGTGTGTGTGTGTGTGTGGTAGAACCCACATTGACCTCCCAAAATGAAAATGCAATAACACAAACATAATGATTGATAAAATGATTATGCTTTTAATTTTCATGGCAGCAATCAATAACTAGATCTTAAATATCGACTCTACTGAGAATTTTTACTAGGGGAAGTACAAAGGATACACTGCTTAAATAATCCATTCTCGGGACCCTAAAGGCAAATTCAGAGCGGTATTCCTATTAAAAGTCAGTGTGTGGGATCCCAGTGCGACTGGTTAAAAGAGAAAAAAGCATAAAGAGGGGCTAGAGGGTCAATCCCATCTAGATAATGACCTTCCCTTACTGTAGATCTCTGCTTTAAGTGCACTTTCTAGGTAGTCTGGAGTTTTTTTGTGTTTTTTTTTTTTTGGTATGCAATGCATTTAATGATAAATTATTTTAATGGTAAAATAATAAAAATGCTATGGTAAAAACCTGCAAATTTGTTAATGGTAGGTTCCCTTACTCAATAAGGTGAAAAACCTAAATAGATAATTGAACATTTTATGTAATTTACATGTTAAATGTACAGTTTTTAAAAGTAAAAAAGTAATCTTCTAAATTACAGTGAAACATCGTAAATTTATATTCCTCACATTTGGTAGTTTTTCATTTAAATAACTACTTATTATTATTTATTATATATAATAAATTATATATATAATTTCTTTTTTGCTGCAAGAATTCACTAACTTCACTTGTAGTGGTTTGTCTTTAACAGTTAAAGAATTCACTCTCATGTCGATGCAAACCTGTACAACTCACCTTCATCTTTGGAAGCCAAAAGGAGATATTTTAAAGAATGTTCTGGTCGCCCTTTTCCATGCAACATAGAAACAGCTTTCAAGTTTAAAAAAGGAATCAAAAGCACCAGAAAAGTGTGCTAAAATTGCCCATACAATATTTGTGCTATATTACAAGTCTTCTAAAGCCAAATGACAGATTTATTTCAGACAAAGACCAAAATTTGCATCTGAAAAATGGTTTTGCACTGTTTTAGAAGCTTGACAGCTTCAGCCCCATTTATTCTAATTGTGTGGAAGAACTGAGAGAGCAGAAATTATTCAAAATGCATGCTTTTGCATTCTTCAGAAGAAAGAAAGAGACATTTGACATTAAGATGAGTAAATAATGGCATAATTTTCATTTTTAAGGGGAACTATTCTATCATCTCTTATGTTGTGTCATATTCCAGAGTTTTTTAATCGTGTTGTACAGTAAATAACACTTGGACCACCTCCCGTGATTAAATGTGCCAGATCTTCTCACAGAGAAACGGCAAGTTTTACTCGTCCGCCCCCGAGGGTGGCATTAAATCAAAAGATGGGCTCCCTCTGAATCAACACAAAGCCTCGACACGATCTGAAAGCAGGTTGCTGTCGGATCACTCCACCAGCGCTCTCAATTAAAGCCTTTGAAATGCCATCTCTCATTAAGCGCCGATGCCGTCCGGCGTCTCGCAGGAATTAGCTGTGGGGCGAGAGCGCCGAGTTCGATTTCAAAGAGGCCTCTGGTCAGGGAGGCGGGGCTTCTCTGTTACATTATGGATGCGAAGCATGCATGCTAAGACTCAAAGAGACCAAGATGATTGGCAAACTGTTTAATTCTACATTTAAAATTGCTGTGAATAATTTTGAAACTCAAAGTTAATTGAAAAGCCTTGCATGGCTCTATGGTGTTATTTACTCTTGCCACCGATAAAGTTCTCTTGTTGGGTCTTGCAAAATATTATTTGGAAAGGCATGAATAACATGAATACGAATTCTATCAAATAAAAGTAAAAACATTTTTTTGTTAAAGTCGCCATGAACTATTTTTTATGGAATATTTATTGTGAATTATTTATTGTGGATATCATTATTTTTTCCCATTTTTGTGCCCCATAATCTTGAATCAGAATAACCCTATCTCTACCCCTCTCTCTTGCAGCTCATCTCTTCTCTGATGATGAGGGCGGGGAAACCTGTCAATCACATCAGATCCACCAATAGCAAACCACAAACATCCAATTTATCCCCACAGACAAAATAAAGCCCCTCTCCTACTTTTTTTTCTTGTTCAAAGAGGGCCGTTGTCACGAATCATAAATTTAGCATGATCATCTCACAGTGTGTTTGTTGCTACGACCTACGTCTACTGACTAGCCAATAAAAATGTATAAAATGGTGTATTGGTCAACACGACATGGCGCTAAAACGTAAAACTACTTGCCATTTCATGCCAAGTTGGCCTCTTTTCCCTAGCCATGACTGCGTCCATATTCTCTGCAAAAGCAATGACAAATAATCAAATAACTTTTTTTCCCTTCAATTGTCCCTTTAGGGGCTTTGTAGTTAACTACATGAACTGTCAATGAACCATACTTTTACAGCATTTATTAATCTAAGTTACTCTAAATCTCAACATTTACTAGCAGCCATATCCCTCTGTATAGCCTGAGACTGGTTGCCCACTGAAGCTAAGCAGGGTTGAGCCTGGTTAGTACCTGGATGGGAGACTCCTGGGAAAACCAGGTTGCTGCTGGAAGAGGTGTTAGTGAGGCCAGCAGGGGGCGCTCAGACCTGTGGTCTGTGTGGGTCCCAATGCCCCAGTAAAGTGATGGAGACACTATACTGTCAAAGAGCACAATCCTTCAGATGAGACGTTAAACCGAGGTCCTGACTCTCTGTGGTCATAAAAAATCCCAGGATGTCCTTTGGAAAAAGAGTAGGGGTGTAACCCCGGCATCCTGGCCAAATTTGTCCCTTGGCCTCTGTCCATCATGGCCTCCTAATCATCCCCATATACTGATTGGCTTCATCACTCGGTCTCCTCTCCACCAGTAAGTGTGTGTGTGTGTGTGTGTGTGTGTGGTGGGCGTTCTGGTGCAATATGGCTGCCGTCGCATCATCCAGGGTGTTCTGCACATTGGTTGTGGTTGAAGAGATTCCCCCTTCCATGTGTGAAGTGCTTTGAGTACCCAGAAAAGTGATATACATATAAATGTAACGAATTATTATTATTATTACTAATTGCATTATGTTACGTTAGGCAAGTGCTCAGCTGCTGGCGCGTTGATCAATAATGAAGCGGTCTAAACCCTCTGGTGCACAGGGACGAAAACGGAGAAAGGAAGAAGATAAAAAAGCCCAGTATAGAGGTAAGTCTTCTCATCTCAGCCATTAAGGTTTCAAACTAAATAAATTTACTTAGTATTGTGCATCACCTAATATTGGACGTTTCATTGCTGTCACTAAGCTATCACTAGCTAGCTAGTTACTTTGCTAGTTTGCTACGTATTACTAGCAAACGTAACTTCACTGATAACCTACATGTAAATGTCAAAAGACCAGTATCTGGATAACGTATGCATGCTAGTTATGAAAAGTACAGTTGCTCTCTACATTCATTATAAATGCATAAGTTCTGTTTGGTGAGTTCACAACTAGCAGGTGCATACACACACAGTAACCATTATGGTGATAGTGGTGGTGTTCACCTTTCTGTACAGTTCCCCTCCTGGAATATTCTAAAATATATATGTGTTTTCTTTTTCTTTTTTTTCTTTTTTTAAATTGGCCATGGCCAGATGCACTCAGGCAATATTTGCAGAGGTCTCAAGTAAAATATAATTTGATAATACCATCAACGAATTTGCCATTAGGGAGTCCAGACGAGTCAAATTTTAATGCTGCGTCAATTTTGAAGGTGAATAGAAATGCCAGAAACAACTCAATCTCGCCTAGGGCAACCAAAGGGCTAGAGCCGGCCCTGGGTCTAAACTGCACAATGAAGTGTTGTTCGGTTCCAGCCATTGATTTCTAGCTGTGCTTTACGTGATGTGTATTGGTCGACCCTCAGTGCGTGGACATTGAGCTGTTCACTTTGTTTAGTTCCCTGCAAGAATTGATCCAAAAGCTATTAAATCTGTCATGCTATTTGCCCTGTTCTCTGAAAAGAGTTTACGGATGTCGCTTGTGAATGGATCTGGCCCTGGCAAAGTTGGCCTGTGGTACAGAGAAAAGACCTCAAACCTTAATGCCCACTGGAGTGCATTATAACCATTACCGTGGCACTGGAAACCCATTTCTGCGGCGTAGCACTTAATCATTGTGAGAGAAAACAGCGCGGAGCACCAGTTGCGGTACACCACATTTACGCTACAACATTGTCCTTTCATTGATGTTAAGACAAATGTCTGTCTCCTCTGTAGCAGTCTTCTAAAATCTATGCACAAGCAAGGCAATTCACATTGTTTATGTGTGATGTTTATGTGTAAATGTGTGTGTTCAGAGTTTGAATTTGTGTGGTGGGCTCCTGTTTGGAAATGACTTTGCATAACAAAACAGCACACACTACTTGCATTGTCTCTAAGCTAGGCTGTGTGTTAGTGGTAAGTGTGTGTGGAAGGGCAGTAGTGGGGGTAGGTGACTAGATTTCTCTCCCATCATTAGGACACTGGAATAGACTGGTTTGTCTTTGTCTGGTCCGTTCACCTGCAGGCGGTAGTAGAAAGATAGCTTCTCCCTTCAACTAATCGGTCTATGCCCTGCTGGTGATGGATGATTTATCCTCTGGGTTCCTGTAGTGCTGTGGTCCTTATACAATTTACAGTGCAGATGAAATGTCCTTGTTTTTTTTTTTGTTTTTTTTTTTGTTTACAATGTACTTCTTATCTACATATTTTGGATTAAATAAGGACTTTGACTGTTTAACCTCAACAAAGCATGTGGTCATGCCAGACAGCCGGTGGTTGTTAAACAAATAAAAAATACACAGCTGTGCACAATGAAATCATTGTAGTGTTTTTTTTCTTTTCATTTTGTTGTTTGATTCTAGATAGATAGACAGACAGACATACAGACCGACGGATAGATAAACAGACAGACAGACAGACAGATATGTAGATAGATAGATAGACAGACAGACAGACAGACAGACAGACAGACAGACAGATATGTAGATAGATAGATAGATAGACAGACAGACATACAGACAGACAGACATACATATAGATAGATAGATAGATAGATAGATAGATAGATAGATAGATAGATAGATAGATAGATAGATAGATAGATAGATAGATAGATAGATTGATTTTACAGAAACATCTTCTGATGCACGACCTTGGACACATCATCAGTGTCACTGGGTGTTTCGGGGTCTTACAACAGACACCCTCGTCCAGGCGACCCGACCGAGGCTGATCAGACCCCGGCCTGTGTCCAAGTGGCATTCTACTGCCCCCACTGCTCTCCCCTCTTTAACCAGAGCCATCTGGATGCTTTTTTTGCTGCCTCCACGTTGTTTCCTATGGCTCTTCTTCGGTTAGCACCTGTTATGCCCAGCGTGCCGTAGGCCTTACTCAGGGAGTAACTGGCAAATCCCCTACTGCCTGGTCCTCCATCCATTCCTCCGACAATCCTCCACCAGTTCTTGGTATTTCTCCCTCTTTCTCTCTTGAGATTCCTCCATCCTCTCCTCCCAGGGCACTGTCAGCTCTAACAAGATCAGCTGTTTTGTAGCCTCAGAGACCAAGATGATGTCAGGTCTCAATTTGGACTGGGTGATGTGTGTTGGGATTTTCAGCTGCCTTTCCAGGTTGAAAGGCATATAGGTGAGGTTACATTGACCGTTGACCGTTGACTGTCATCATCTAGTCTCAGGCCATGGAGAGCAGACCTACAGAGCAGTTTTTCAATGTTTTCTCTGGCTTTTGTCCTTCCCTGATGAAGTGTATGGCCTTGGCTGTAGCTTGGGTGTATCGGCTGTCTTTGATCCCCTTGCTGATTGCCTCAGCGATGGATTTGATGACCTAGTCGTGCCCTCACCCAGCGTCTTGGAGCAGCTGCTCAGGATATGTTCTAATGTCCCTAATTTGGAACATAGGGGGCATGCAGGTGTTTCTATTTTGCCCCATGTGCACAGGTTGGATGGACTTGGGAGGACGTCATAGACCGCCTAAATCAAGAACTTGATTCTCTGGGGGTTCCACTTCCAGATTTCTTACCAGATGACACTCCGCTCCATCGCCTGCTCCCACTTCATTCAGGCGCCTTGTTGCCTCATGGCCACTGCTCTGCTGGTTCGCTCTTCCTCGACTGAAGCTTACACCTCCTCCTGTACCAGCCTCTGCCTCTCCTTTCCGCTGGCAGAGTCATATCCGGTCGCTGTTAGGCTCCCAAGTCCGGCTCTAACTTGCGCCACTGTTCCAAGGATGGCCTTGTGCTTCAGCCGCGTCACTGCCTGCTGGACTGCCTCAGCTTCCCTCCACTTCCTCCCTGTCCTAACAACCATCCCTGCACCGGACACTTTGGCATCTCTGGATCCAGAGTACTGCAGGTGTTCCTGTGCCCGTGCAATGATGAACTCCTCCCTGACTGAGCTAAAAGGGAGCCTGAGCTTGTTGGTGTTCCCATATAGCCTGATGTTACTTAGGCTACGCGGCAGGCCCAGCCATCTGCTTAGATAGCTGTTCACCTTTTGCTCAAAACCTTTCACTACTGTCATGGAGACCTCATAGATAAGCAGAGGCCAGAGGATTCTTGGGAGGTAGACCCAGGCCTTGAATCTTCCAGGGAGCCCAGACTTATCCACTTATCCATGATAGATAGATAGATATACAGACAGACACATAGATAGATAGATAGATAGATAGATAGATAGATAGATAGATAGATAGATAGATAGATAGATAGATAGATAGATAGATAGATACTGTAGTGTAACGACTGAGGCAAATCAGACACAATTATTTGTTATAGTTAACCAATACTATTTAAAGCTCACTCTGGGATCTGTGGTCCCAAAAAATTGTGTGAATGATTTACTGTTTTATGTAGTGTCTTTTAATTCTATTGATTTTTTGATACTGTGGATTATTTTGATAGAACCAACGGTCAATGTAACCTCACCTATACAATGTTTGGTCCCTATAACTTGGTACTTTGAAGATCGAAATGACTGTGTACATGATATGTCGATAACAACAACATATTAGTATTACAAGAATCTTTCATAGTTTCTTCATCAGCTACCACCCATCCAGTGTGCACATGCAAATGAGCACCCTTGGAACAAAGACCCACAAATCAAACTCTCCCGCTTGAAAACTCCACCTTTCTTATTGGTCGAACCAATCCTGAGAGGTGGGACTTTTCTCAGGCTTTATATTGCATCTACACAAGCCTTTCTCTCTCTTTGGCCTTCTCGGTACGTTTGAGGTGCTGTGCTGTCCTGTGTGGCCTCAGCAGGCCCCAGGGCAGCAAGCCTTGACTCACAACCAGCCATGTGCTCATTCAGGAGAGAGGACTCTCTCAACCGCAATAGAATCCAGGACAACCTCAGGAGTTTGGCACAACGTCTTCATTCAACGCAGAAGAAGTCCATCGCAATTCCCACCATTTTCTCTCTTAGTCCTCTCTTCCTCTGGCCTTCACTGCTGCTTCTTTGGGATGATGTCTGCATGGACTCCCCACTCTCCCAACAGAGTCGAACTAACCACGCAAGTTCATCAAATCTTCTTCATCCAACGGAGAAGAAAACAATTGCATCTTCAACATTTGACACTCACAGAACCAACAAACGTCAATTTTCAACAACTTCAAGAATTGTGTCCACTGCAAGGCCATGCAAGTATGCTTTTAAGAAGGTGCTTTGAAAATGATAATATTGATGGTTCTTTTCATAGTTAAATGGATCTTTTCCATAGTTCCATTTCCTGCTTCCGGTTTCATTCTGTCACTTTAACCATCTATATCTATGAATGCATGAATGAATGAGTAATTGTTTGTATGTTAGTTATGTTTTCGTGTTTTTGTTAATAAAACTTGTGCACAATATGTATTTGGTTCTGATTCTCTGCTTGCATACAAAGTTTACTTTACAATTTAGATTGTGACTACATGCTCTTAATAGTACTGTACAGAAAGAAAGATATTTCCCTTCCCTGGAAATGAATATTTCTTAGAATTAATAAACAATTAACATTCATGGGACAAACAGGTGGGATGAAGTAAAATCCAAAAGTAATTTTACTACATTAAGTTAATTATATTAACTGATCCAAATATTCATAATCAATTATAATTATTATTATTATTATTGATTATTAATATTTAATAGAGCTAATTTGCTACGATAGATAGATAGATAGATAGATAGATAGATAGATAGATAGATAGATAGATAGACAGATAGATAGATATGTTGATGGCATTATAACGGTGTAGCATTACATTGCATATATATAATTTTATGATATTTTATATACATGGTGGAGTTTCTGCCAGTAAGCTGGTTATGGTCTAGGAAGGTAAGAGCTAGACGACATGCCTCTCCTGACAGCTGGCGTTCACAGGGCGCAGTCGTGGCATGCAGGGCTGGGGTTGCCAGGCTAAAGCATGTCGGTGTGAAGGCTGACTGCCATCTGGACTGGGCTGTTCCAACAGCAGCGTCCCCAGATCCCACAAGCCCTTTCACCAGTGCCTGACATAACCTCGGCCCAAAGATGGATGGCACCCACTCTCATAACTGTCACCCTTGGCTTTGGACTCTCAACGTCAGCCAACTACCAAAGATTGGGTTCATTTCCACTCGGATAGCTGTGACTAATGTGCGGGTCACTTTGGGAAAATGCTGGATATCAAGTCTGTAGATCAAAATGGCTTTACTCACCCCACAATATGAAACGCCCTTCTCACAGTCGACAGGGTCCAATTTAAAAACAGCAGCTCAAATATATTCATTTTTATTTCTGTTGGGTTTCTGTCACTTGTTGTTAAAGTGACATATTCCCAGAATCGCACACTGCGCACACAGATGGACCTCCTCAGTGTAAGCCAAAACATTCAGTGGGATTAAAACATATTGTACACATGTATCTAAAACACATGTATGCATGTCAAGCTAAACAGGCATAATGTTGCATTTTTATTGGAAAAATAAGATAATATAGTTATGAGGAATGCATATATATATATATATATATATATATATATATATATATATATAAGGGCTAAATATAAAAGGACCCAGTATAGAGCCTTGATTCACCCCAAATGTTTAATTTAGCTGTATCTGAGCCCTGATTGCCAATAACAGCAAAGTTTTTTTATAATGGTTATTATAATGGTAATTAGTTATGATGAATAGATTGATGAATAATAACAAGGTTGATGTCTAACGTCCCGGGTCGCTAAAGACCTGAGATATGCATTTAAAGGTAGGGTAGGCAATTTTCAGAGCGGCTAGCAATAGCGAGCTAGCTTTGAAAGCATGAGATCCAGGTATGAGTATCAAGATGTGAAGAGACTTTCAACCAGCATAACAAAAATGTTTCGCCTACACTGCCCTTAAAGGGCATCTTGCAGGTTAGAGGACCCAACGAGTCAATGTATAGAAAAATAATGTAGGAACTAGATTTTCTGTAAAATATACTTATAAATACGCTACGTTGGCTTCTGGAGTCGTTTTTGTGAGAAAATTTTACTTCCGCATCTGAAAATGGGCGTGACGGGCGTGACGTAACATGAGGGAGAGCGGTCTATTCAAACAACATGAAAACAATGGATCGCAATGACATTTCGGACGCTGAGGAAATTGTTCATACTTAACTTACTCGTATGACGGACCACAGCCATACAATTACGAGCCTGCTATGCTGCCAAGAGAGCAGGGACAGGCCAGGATTAATGTTAGACAGAACAACGGTCAGAGGAGACACACTGAGGTGTGTGTGAGGAGAACAGGACCGGTGTCTTTGTGAGAGACCAGTGTTAGCTTATAGATATATACACGTTCGCTAACGATATACACTGTGCTCACAGTATTGTACAGATTATTACCATCGTATATCAGTTAATAGCAACTGTTCAGATCCGATTTGTGTGTAATGTTACATGCAGCTCTTTGGCAATGACGTTGCGTTGATGGAGGGGTTTGCATTTGCAATAGAGATGTTGTCTTATTTAAATTGTATAACATGGAAATGTGTAGCGGATCAGGCATATGTCATGCTCATTAATATCTGTTGATATCTGTTAGATAATCCTTCGATCTAAAGTGAACGCTACACACGACCTGTTTTCGAAGCCGATGCGGAAGAAAAATCCCGTCTCTTCACCTGCACAAACCGCACCCAGGCACGAAAGATAGATAGCATCGTCCTTTTTTTTATTAGGAAACCTGTGGACTCGATGTCCTGACAGGCAGGAGTTTTTGCAGCCTCCACAAACACAATAATTTACCATGACGATGATAAATTAAAATACAAAAACTACTGAAAACACTGACTCACGACCGCTCTTACTAAATACCAACCTACTCTGCACTGAGCTGACGCAGAGCACACACACAACTCCTTCGTGTGACGTAAAATGACGCGATGCTGAAAAAAAGCATTTTTTACGAGCAGTCAAAGAAACGCTCACTTTATCTACTAAATTGGTGCCCTTATGTCATTTTAAAACATTTTAAATCCTGCATTAACTTTTCATATGGTATTTTCATACAAGGTTATGTATTCATTTAGATTTTTTTTTTTTACCTGCAAGATGCCCTTTAAGGGTTAAAACATCACAATGGGGACTAAAAACATCATTACAATGCTTCTGCAACGCTATGAAAATGTAATGCTTTATAATATTGTATAAAGTATAAAATAAAATAATGTTAGCACAACCTTTTCACCACTTCAAAAAAGGTTTTACAGTGTAGCTGAGCTAGTATCGAAGAAATAATTCACGGTTTGCGGATGTTTAGGACAAAATATGTATTAGCCTACTCTCACCCTCAGTTAGAAAATTCTGTGTTATTCATGTTTTATTCAAACAGCTTTCGTCAGTAACTAGCAATATTGGAAGAGATACTTTTATTTATGTATGAAATGCAAATGTAGGTGTTAGACTTTTGAAGAGGACAGTCTGAGTGAATAATTACTGCTCTTTCCATGTCTCTTATACCACCGTCCGATTTAATAGACTACTTACACAACCGATATCTATTTACTTCAATGGATAGTGAATTGAAGCACTAATTGGTATTAAGATTAGTGATGAATATGCACGCACCCCAAGCTTATCTTAGTAGACGGTGAGAATATGTCCACATATCGTAGGAAAGCAGGAACGTGTCCAGTCCCGTGGTAATGAGGTTGGAAATTCAGCATGGCTAATGTACTCTTAAATGTTAATTCTGCCCACTGCTTTGGCCGTGGCACTAAAAGCACCTCTCACACACGGCTGGGGCTTGATTAAAATCTGTGTGCGGCCCCGACGGCCCCCGCCAGATGAGGGTGAATATGAATGAGTGAAGCTAGTCCTCGTGCAGCCGCGGTCTCTGTCCTTGCCTTCACACGCTGAAGCCTCACACCGCGTGTGCTTGGAATGGAGATGAGAGAGGACAGGAGAGGTGGAAGACATGCAGGGAGGACGGTCGGAAAGCTGGCAAAAACAAATGAGAAGGGCAAAGCTCAAGCGGCACTGATCAAAAAGTCAAAAATGGCAGGGAAGGATTACGACTGCCCAGACATTATTTAAATGCTCCGCTAAGATAATGCTAATGCATTCTGCTGTGACTAAAACATATGACTTAGGAAACACTCTTTGGGCGTATTTTGCAAAAGCAATTTCAGGTTCACAATTCACAATTTTTAAAACAAAAACAAATACAAAAACAAAACAAAACAAAACAAATAGGCCTAAACAATTGACTCCAAGAAACAATGCAATATGCATAGCCTACACAATCTTTAATACATTTAGAATAATATTTAAATAAAGGGTGAAGATCTCAATTTTCCCAGGCCGGACATCACTTTTGGCCACAGTGTAGCCTATTACATTATATTTAAGGACTTTAAGCAACAGCCTCTGGTGGAACGGCAACGGCATTCTGGCGTTCTATTGCGCATGTGCGACTTTAACTGCTACTTCCCGACGTTCTACTGTAACCGTCTACTACGGGGAACAGCTGATTTGCTGTAGTCGTTACTACGTGAAAGATTAAGAAAGTTAATGCTATGTTTTAGGCTCTGGTATGTGGCATTGTAATTGTTTATGTATATCATTAAATGCCCAAAGCAACCCTCTCCTGCTTTTTAAAATCACTTTCTTTATTTGTATTTTGTCAGATGATTAAATTATCCCCTACTCCGTACTCTTTACTGTTGCTTAGTGATTTTTGCTTCTTTAGCTATGGCACTTCCGGCTGCCGTTGCATTCCATCAGCAGCTGTTGCCTAAAGTCCCTAATATTTGTAACTCAGTCACCACGAAAAAAAAAAAAAAAAAAACTATTTTGAGCTATTTGAGTTGCCTTAGTTTGCTGTAGTTCCCCACCAGTGATGGGTAATGTAGTCTTCCATTGGGCGCCGGCGGGAACAGGCTCTCACAGCTGTGCTGCACCCTAGCTTGGGTTAACTGATTGCTTTTCAAATGAAATGATACCAAGATTATCAAAAGGTAAGACTTGGCTATATTGCTATTGTTTGCTGTCCATTGATGTTGGCTAACAACACTTTTCTAATGGGTGATGTAGCCTACAATCGTGCCTTCATGCGTCAGGCGTGTAATAATGCTAGCTTGGATAATGCTAGAATCGTGGTGATATTTGCTGCTGCAGCAAATATTTGTAGGGAATTAATGAATGAGAAATGAATAGGAAATTAATTTTGATGTTTGATGCTGTGATGTGAGGGAAGTAACGAGAGAATGTAATCGGGAATGCCATACAAAATTGACTTGTGCTTTTCACAAGCCACTTGCTGAATTATTTTCCCCATATCTTTCTATGGCAAAATTAGTAAGATTTGAGAAAATAGTAAGACTGTAGTGCTTTTAAATTTTCAGTTTTTGTTATGTGCTTTTTTCATGTTAGTTTGTTAAAATATGTATAGATACCTTTAATTTTTTTCAGCTTTAAGTAGCCTAACTTTACTACCACAACTAGTAAGTAGTTAGTTGCAAAGCCAACATTTAAAACTTTTAAGTTAACTTTCTTATCATATATATAAATGTGAAACATAGCTTTATTTCTTTGACGGGACACTTTTTATACGTTTTGACCGTTCATTTACACAACAACAGTGTCTTTCGGGGCCTAAAAACGCAAACTTTTGAAAAGTTTTTGAAAATGATACCGTTATCGTCTCTGTGTAAACTACAAAAATGTGAATTTGTGAAAACAGTGACGTCATGTGCATACATATTACGTGTCCAGTCTATAGGTGTGCAGTGTTTCTTTACAAGGTGACATTGCCATCTACTGACCTGACATGAATAATACTTTGTCTTAGTCGTTTTCACAGATCCGTGTGATCGGGGATCGTTTTGAGAACCTTGGCGTCTGTACGTGATAAATGCAAATGAAAACTTCAAAAAGTGTACATGTACCCTAAAACAATGGCCTTATAAGACTTAATTCATTCAGGAATCAGATTCCACTGATTGTGCTGTGTTTTTGATTCACTAAAATTAACTGGCTCCTAGAGAGTCATTCATTAGGGAATTGGATTATACTAGTTGGGCTTTGTGTTTCGCACTGTAAATGCTGTAAATTGTGTTTCCATCCACACTGGAAGAATGCCAAAAAAAGTTAAAGTCAGCATGAAATGGAATTTGTGATTATCTTTTCTTCCCTGTTGTGATTCTGGAACATAGACTGTAAAAAAAGATGGACGACCCCCCTTCGTTCTCTTCCATTGGTGAGAAGTGAAGCCGCCAGTGTCCTGATATGGCGCTGACATCTTGGGACTTGAGTCTGCGCAGTTGCGATCTTGGGACCAGACCTGCGCAGTAGTGAGCAGGAAGTAAAGCCACGAAATCAACGTCCCGCCCCCACTCTCGCTGAATCAATCGCAAGCACACGCCCTGCACTTTTTTTAAGTGGCCTGTCTGCTCCGTTCTGCTCCAATTTTAATGTCTGCTGATTGCAGTACCTCGTTATTATAAGGTAAATACAACTACTAACCACATAGTCATATTTAAAAAGTAACACATTAATATATCCTATAGTATGGGATATATTAATGTGTTAATATAGGACCTATACCGTAAAATACGAGTAGCCTACTCATATTACTGCAATTAAACA
This sequence comes from Gila orcuttii, assembly GCA_026230005.1. NCBI lineage: Eukaryota > Metazoa > Chordata > Actinopteri > Cypriniformes > Leuciscidae > Gila > Gila orcuttii. The sequence goes on along the minus strand of JAPDVR010000020.1, from coordinate 39,605,945 downwards.
ACTATCACAATTTGGCGGACAGCTAAATCAACTTCATATTTAGCTCATGTAGTTTGTTTTAGCTAGGTTAGCATCCTACAATTTATTAATTTATTTTGCATGCACAAAAAACTCAAAGATTGATCGGACATGCCAGATCGGTTTGTACATTCTACTGCAGAACAATTATGTCGGTGTGAAATAATTAATTATAGAAATGTAGATATTAAATTTAAAGCTCCAATCTCCTCAGTCCTCCAAAGATCCCGAAAAAAAGTCCGTTGGTGCTTCACTTTGCTCAGAGAACCTGTCAATCACAGCTGTCAATCATGACGCCACAGCGCCGTTTTTATAGCATCAAATAACTAACTAAAAACAAACTTATTTTGAAAACAAACACTTGAAATTACATCAGCGTGATAACAACTTCAGTAAATGACAGAAACTATCTTTGGAAAAAAGATATGTGAAGTGTAATTTATTTGTTTAGTTGGTCTCACGTCCCGTTGAATAACATGGGGAGGCGGGGTTTATGACCTATACTAGGACCGGTCACCGGGGGGCGATCGAGACGTTTTGGCTTCACTTTTCAGGGCTTGTGCGGCACGCTTGTTCTGGAACAAGAACAAATGTAGGGCGGGGCTTGATTGTGTCTGTGGGGAATTGATTGGATGGTTGTGGTTTGCTATTGGTGGATCTGATGTGATTGACAGTTTGCCCCGCCCTCGACATCAGAGAAGAGATGAGCTGCAAGAGCTGGAAGTTATTCTGATTCAAGATTATGAGGAACATGAATTAAAAAGCAATAATGATGTGCACCGAATTTTATGGTGACTTTAATACACTGAAATATTTTTTAAGTAGAAAGACTGAAGTAGTATTCTTTTAAACATAGCCTACGGCAATAATATTTTAATTACAATTTTGAAAAAAAACAAAACATTTTTTCTTTAAAAAGACCGTTCTAAACACGATCCTCGGTCTTCAGTCTTATTCACAATACTTTTCTCATTTTAATCCCTATTGTTTTATTTCAAACCAAACAAACTTCCCTTCTCTGTGGAATGTTTTGTTTGAAATATGCGCATGTGTTGTTACTTTTACATAACGACATATCAAACAAAGTGAGTTTATGTAATGCGAAGACATTCAGACATTTGTATGTGTTTCTTAACTGTCCAAAATTGTACTTTTGGATGCCTCTTCCACAGAATAAAAAAAAAAATCTAAATGTTTGATATGTGTGAGAGTCCCTGTTGCCTGCAAGTCCTCAGCCTCCCTCCCACACACACACACACACACACACACACACACACATAAAACCTCCGCCGCCTCGTTCTCTGCCTCTCATCAAACTGCAGCCAGTGTTGCTCCCTGACAGAGCACAGCTCCAGCTCTGGATGCACTACAGACATGCCACGAGGAGACACACCGCTGGAGCCGGTCCGCCTGCCAAGAGCTCGGGGCCCGAGAGGCCCCTGGAGGCCCTGGGGTGTGAGAAAGCACTGCATGCCGCCAGCGCGTCCCTCCACCAGGCCTCAAAACCATCACCAAGGCCGTATCAAAGGCTGGCTGGCCGCGGACCGACGCGAGCGAGCGATACCGTGCCCTCCCCTCCCCGAGGTGGACTCGCTTCTGCTTGTAGAAGTTGCATCGTCGTGCTTGGATGAGCAAGATTTAAATGCTGTTCAACAGAATAAATTATAACTGACTCCAAAATTTTCCACTGAAATAAGTAGCATCAGTCATTACGGTTGCAGGAAAGAAGAAACTCAAGCAGAACGAAGAAGGAACTTATTTGAAGAGAAGCACCATAGGTTATAACCGAAACACAATGATCAGATGCTGAATGCAAAAGTCGCATCCATTGCTGACTTTTAGTTCATTGTTCTTTTTGCTTATCTCTTCATATGGACGTCTAGCCCTTGTGGTAAAAAATAGTACACTTTAGCATACTTTTAAAAAGTACAGAGCCTCGCACGTGACAAACGGACAACAAAGTTTATATATCGAAGACAAGAATTAAGAATTCATTCCTACGATTTATTTATTTGTTCCCTTGTTTTAGTAAATCATGGCCACTTTGAACTGATTAGTTTCCTTTTTTTTTGATTTCACTAAATCAATGGAACGAATTATTATATCGTAATTATGATGTATTAGTAAGTCGGGGTTATGAATTGTTAATTCCATAAGTGGCCACAATATACATATTTTTCACAATATACATATTTGCTCCGAGTGCTCATTATGGAAATAATATAGTCTTAAGGAATGTACTTAACTGCATACTGCATAATTTGCACAATTTTTCAAACACAAGTTAATTGCAATTAAATTAAAATGTTATTTAAATGTATATTAAATGCAATGAGTGTAACTTTAGGGTGTTTTTTTGATTTACTTAAGTACATATTTACACTGTAAAAAAAATATGTGATCAATTATTTATGACATGTTTGTACATTACTTCAACTCATCAAAATAAGTTTCTTTTTTTTACAAGAAATACAAGATTCAACTCATCAAGTCAGTTTAATATAATTTAAGTTGAAATGATTTAAACATCCAAGTGGATTATAGTGTATATGTAATGTCATCCTCCGAATGTACTGACAAGCATTTATGGTAAACTAAAATATACGTTAATGTCATTTCTATTGAAACTTGTATGTCATGTATTTACATATATTTGTAATTACACATTTGTAAAGGTGAAGTTGCAATTTAGTGCCTTTAAAATAATTAACTTTAACTTTAAATGTAATATCAAATAACACTGCAGTTAAAATTCGAATGTGCTTTAGTATGTTAGTCACACGTCAAAATAAGTACTTTAAAGCACGACAAAAGATTATTTAAACAATGATTTAAAATGTACTTTAAAGTAAAGTTTTTAATTACAAAGTGCACTTTTTAAAAGTGTACTTGAGTGTTAATAAACAGTCATGACTTTAACTATGCTTAAGTATCCTTTTATTTCATTTATATGATTTTATCTGCAAATACAGTTTGTTAAAAATATACGTTTAAAATTTGAAGTTCACTACAAGTGCACATTCAGTTCAATTATGCACACTACTTTTTCACAAAGGAGGTTAAGTCAGAGTAGCACCAACTTAAATACGCTAAACGCTCATTTTTGCGACAAATGCCCCATAATTCTTTGTAGTTCAGCAAAGCTATAGCGCTGTGTCTGAAATTAAATACTTCCCTACTGCACAAAACAGTAGCCTATGTCAAAAGAGTATGTCTGAATTCACAGTATTCGATAAAACACAGGCGAAAAGTACTCGGATGAACTACTCCTTCCACAGAGATCGATGGACACTTTACTTTCCCATGAGACCACGGGATTTATGAATGGCTTTGCACTGATGCTGGTTGGTCACGTGACAATAACAACATGGCGGATATAGTACGTCCAAATTTCATTCATTCATACTATATTTTTCAATGGTCGCGAAGTTCAAATTCAAATGTATTAACTCTGTATGCGATTTCAAATGCATTTGTTTAAAGAGGTTACCAAATTAGTTTGCTTTGAAAGTACAACACTTCAGCTTTCGTTTTAGGATAAGATTGCTAGCATGTCCTTTAGAAGCGGCTACACTGTGAAGCTGTAACCTTTGACCTCAAGTAGCTGTTGAAAATTCACACAGAGCAGCAACACACTATTGATGATAAACGACTTCCCAGGACAAAGGAATGGAGATGTATTTGCTGCCGAAAAGTTTAGCGTAGACGCTAGTGTTTCACCGCGGGCCCCAGAAAGGTGAGCTGTGAAGACTAAGAGGAATGGTCTGAAGCTAACGCAGACTGAACTTCCTGAATGCATCCGAGACAATCGCCTAGACTGACTTGGCCATAACAGCATTTCCATCACCAATGTTATACTACTCGGCTAGGCCTTTTTATTGCGATTTATTGTTCAGGAAATGGCAACATGCACTTAATATAGATTGGAATGTCGACACTTTTAATACAGTTCCCAGAAAGGTTTTCAATCATGTATCAATTTTCAGTGTTTTCATTTTCTTTTCTTACATTAGTAACGCTGACAGAGGTTGTGATGGGTATGTGGTGTCACATAAAACCAAACTGCAGGTGGTTGGTGGGCTTTTAATATAGATTTTTGGACATGGGGAGAGTGGGGTAAGATGAGCCACTTGTTATTTAACTTGTACTCTAGGTGAGGATAAAAAGAAGGATGTACAATGTATTTTTATGTTTGTACCCATCTAAGAATTTTCATTTTCAGGAAATAGTTAATGTTTTGCAGACTGATATATATATATATATATATATATATATATATATATATATATATATATATATATATATATATATATATGTGTGTGTGTGTGTGTGTGTGTGTGTGTGTGTGTGTGTGTGTGTGTGCGCGTGTTAAAACAAAAATAATAATTTCATACAAATCATTAACTATTTCCTGGCCAGTTTAATATATGTACTGAAGTAAATCAATTATGTATATGTATTAATGTTTATGTATTTGAATTGCATATAACATTTTCTGATTCAAATTTATCAGTCATACATAAATGAAACTGGTTAGATTTTTCACTGATGGTATTAATAAACTGAATATGTTTTAAATATACAATAACCAGGTTTATATATTTATGAGCAGTAGCCTAAATCAAATTTCTTTCAATTGCAACAAGCTATATTTTAACCATGTACTTATTTTTAACTGGATAAATGTAATTGTTTTCATGATGAACATTTATGCTGATTCTAAAATTAGTTAAGTTATTAAGGATTTAAATTTGAATGATCATTTAAATAAAACCAAACAGATGCAAAAAGTTAATAATAAACTACACCATGATTTTGTTTAGTGCAAAAATCTTGAAAATCGTAATGTTTCTAATCTGTCTAATCTAAAGAAAATCCAAAGAAAAAATGTTTCATTAATGTATACTGTAACTGAAAAGTTAATTAGTAAATGTTAAGTATATTTCAAAATGGGTGGGCATTTTATATGCAATTCAAATAAAACTAATTTGCCTAATGTTTTTGAGTGTAAAAATAAAAATAATTCTTCTTTTTCTTTTTTACTTTTCTTCTATTATTCAGATAGGATAGTCAAAGAGACTTATGACTCCAACATTATTCCGATTATTTTAATAATAATTGAAAAATTTTCCGCCTTTAAGTTGATTTAGGGTACGTTTACATGACAACGATGTACTAAAAACTGCAATGTTTTTCCTTTGTGTTTTTCAAGTACAAACGAAAAGGTCGTCAAAACTAGCTGTGAAAATGACTAAAAGTGCTGTATTTTTTATGTCAGGCCAGTAGGTGGCGATGTCACTTTGTAAAGAAACACTAGGGGCCCTATTTTAACGATCTGAAACGCAAGTGTCAAAGGGCAAAGCGCAAGTAACTTTGTGGGCGGATCCCGGCGATGTTGCTATTTTCCCGGCGGGATTAATGACTCTTGCGCCCGACGCAAGTTTAAAAGGGGTTGGTCTGAAATAGCTTCATTATTCATAGGTGTGGTTTGGGCGTTACGTGAAATAAACCAATCAGAGCGTCATCCAACATACCCTTTAAGAGCAGGTGCGCATGTTGCATGGCGGATTGTTATTATTATGGCGCATTTACCAGGCGCGCTTCAGAATCGGTTCACAGCCGAGGAGATCGATGTTCTCGTCAGGGCCGTAAAAGAAAGAGAAGTGACATTGGGGATGGGATAAACCCACCCAAATCAATAGAAAAAAATATGAGTAAGCTTAACTTAACTGGTAAGTTGAGAGTAAGGTTTTTAATGTACTTTATGGTAAAGGTGATTTCGCAGTCTTCAGATTTTTTTTTTCCTGGTTCTTGACGGACAAACTAATTTGTTGGATGTCCTTATATACATATGTGTCTTGCCAGTATTGGGCAAACAGGTCTGATCCGTCATTACTACAATTTGCCTGAAAAATTTGGTTAAATGTATAAGCTAGATTTATGCCTATTTTTTCACATCTTCATGGACACCACAATGATTTCCCTCGTGTGGTAATATTTTTCCTTGTTATAATGTATGATTTGCAAAAATAAAAACTGCTGCATCTGTGTTGATGAGAGAATCAAAGTGTATGCGAGGTGTGCACATACATTATGGTCAAGCAAGCGCCCTTAAAATAGCATAATGAACAACGCGCAACGCGCCACTGACTTTAGACTAGGTTTTTTCAGGTCAGTGGCGCAATTGTTTTATAGAACAGCAAAATAGCATGAGGGAAAGTTTGCGCCGGAACACGCCTCCTCTTTGCGCTGAACCGCCCCGGGGAGCGCAAGTGTATTTCTTAGTTAACCGACGTGTGTCTGTGGAGGGAAAAGTCCGCTTTGCGCGGATGCAAAATAGGAATGATACATGCGTCAGTGTACAAAGTCATTTGCGCCGGGTGCAAGATAGGGCCCTACACGCGTCTATAGACTGAACACATAGTAAACGTGCGCAAGACGTCACCGTTTTCACAAATGCACGTTTTTGTAGTTTTACACGGAGACGATAACGGAAAGTTTGCGTTTTCAGGCACTGGTAGTTGCCATCTGGTTAAAGACAAGTTAGCAGTCGGTGTTTGATTAACCGTGGTGGGGGATAGCAGACTCCTGATATGCACCTGATTAGGAGAGACTTAGTTTTGTAATTAAAATACTTTGAAACCAAATTAATAATGTCTTTTTTTACATGAACGATGAGATAATGCCAAGTTTGTCTTGTTGCTTGATATTACTTTCATCTTATAGAACCAATAAGATGAAAACCTGACAGGATTATTAAGTAAGGCCATTTAGCACATTAAAATGTAATATGCAGTCTAATTTTACGGATAATCTTTCTTTTTTTTCACAATCTTGTCAATCCGCATTTGGGAAACACTGGTGTAAAGCTATAAAGAGGAAAGCTTTAAGGCAAGGCAAGCTAAGAAAGTCAGTGACATCAAGAACCAATCAAGAATCCTTCTTATCATGAACCCAATTTAAATCCCAAGTTAAACCCTGTACCCTTACAGATGCTATATTAAATTTAAAGCCTTTAATCCTAAAATAAACAGTCACATACATATTTTTATATCATGTTGATTTCTTCTGTGTCATTAATTAAATCACCTGAGGAAGCCAAGGAAGGCTTTCATGAATAACATTTGTCATGTACATTGTAGTAGCAAGGGCTAAAAAAGTATACTATATGACTAAAATAAAATCTCTCTTTTTTTAATTCAGGCTTTTTATGATAATGATACCTGGATATACAGTGCTGGTCAGAATTATTTGCCCACTTGGTAAATATGATCAAATATGGCTGTAAAAAGTAAATCTGCATTGTATATCCTTTTGATATTTTATTTTTTTTTAAATGCAAAATATCTAACCTTATATTGAAGTAAAATAATTGAAAGAGGGGGGAAAATCACATTATGAAATAAATGTTTTTCTCCAAAACACATTGGGAACAATTATTTGCCCCCTTTTATTAAATACTTTTTGCAACCTCCTTTTTCCAAGATAACAGCTCTGAGTTTTCTCCTATAACAACCCAGTCTCACGGCAATTTGTGATATGGTCACGTAATTTAATCTATTGATTCGTGACACATATCCTCTTGTTGGTGCGCACCAGGGTTCGGATTGGCAGCGTTCACACTTATTCAAATGAACCGCACTAACAGAGCAATCGCACCCGAGTTCGCTTTAATCCAACCAAACATGCCAACTGTAAACACACCCTTAAACACTCTAAAATAATTTAATTTTCAATTGTACCAAATGCTGCTGTAAGATCAAGGAGAAGCAGAGCAACTAACTTCCTGAGTCAACAGCAAGCAATAAATCATTGTTCACTTTTACTTTAGACAAGATGGGCCTATTCCATTTTTTTTTTATTCCATTCGTGGGTCTGCAACATCCAGAACCTGGATAAGAGGACGAGAGGGAATGACATGTAATGAGCAATTAGTTGGTCTCAAATGCTGAACTATATCAGAGAGAGAGAGAGAGAGAGAGAGAGAGAGAGAGAGAGATAAAGAAAGAGAGAGGTTTGAAATTAGAAAAATATGCAGGGCAAGAAGTAAATTCTAGAGAGTAAAGATCAGTAGAATCGACACTAGCTCTAATTGTCTTAATCTTGCCAGTAAATATTGCAATTCAGTACTAAATACAATTTTCGAATCATGAGGATGCTTATAATTAAGCTAGAAAAATATTGCACTTTTGCTGCCTTAACTGCCTGTTGATAATTGATCAAACAATCTTTAACAATCTCATAAAACACTTGAAGTTTATCTTTTTTCCACTGCCTCTCTGCTCTCCTCCATTTTTGTCTAAATGCCCTGGTGATTTCATTAAGCCATGGCTGGTATCTAGCTTTAGGTGTTACTATTTTAGATGGCGCACACAGGTTTAAGATTTTAGTATATGATGTATTAAATCAGGAAATCATTGCTTCAGTATACCCATATCAACAATACGTGACACTGCAGAACTAGAAATGTCTGCAAGATTATATGCATCCACAAACTGACTGGCAGTAAAGGGATTAATAGCATGTAAACCATTTCCAAATGGCCTATAACTCTGCAGGACACCCGAAAACACCAGATAACACTAAATCCACTGTGTGGTTATGCCTATGAGTAGGTCCCAGTACATCTTGTGTAAGAGTCCACAAGATCTAAAAATTGGCTTTTGGGACAACAAACATGAATATTAAAATCACCCACAATTAATAAGATATCAGAGCTAGGAATCACAGTTGATAAGAACTCTGAAATATTGTTATTAAACTCCTTGTTGTATTGAGGAGGTGCACAAAGGACTGGGCTATCCAGATCAGTCTTGAAGGGCACCTATTATGCAAAATTCACTTTTACATGGTGTTTGAACATAAATGTGTGTTGGCAGTGTGTGAGCAAAACCACCCTAGAATGATAAAAATCCACCCAGTGGTTTTTTTACAATCTCAATAAATCATAAGCACTGTCTCGGTGATCTGTACACAATCCCCCATCGTTTCAACGACAGCCGGTGCTCTGACGATTTGTGCTGCCTTGTCGAAAATGTCTCCTAAGAAACATAAGTGTTCTGTTGTGGGATGTAATAATGTGCATAGTAGTTTTCACTTACTTCCGACATCAGAGCCACTGAAAACGCAGTGGATGGATTTTATTTACGAAGGAAAGGCGCCACTTAAACTTCCAAAATACGTTTATGTTTGCACAAATCATTTTCTGACTGACTGTTTTGTGAACGAGGGTCAATTCAAAGCAGGTCTTGCTTCAAAGTTAATCCTCAAGTGTGGATCGTTGCCTACTGTTCGCGATCCAACGTCACCTCCAGTAGAATTAAGTGTATTTTATGATTTTTGAGCAAATAGTCATTTCAGTCGATGTCAGCCAATTCAACCACAAATGCGTCTAAAGTTGTTGTCGTCGTCGTAGGATGTCTCTGTGTATATAATTTAAACCTTGTTTGTATAGTGTGTAACCACACGTTTATAAATATATATTTTTTAAAGATATTGTATTAAAAACTGTGCATGTTCCCTTTCGTCCTGGGAACTCCGACGTGTCGTCGGGGGAGTTCCCCTGACGAATTGGGATCACGCTAGGGAGACCAATTGCCTTCGAGTGAATTAAAACGAGCCAATGAATATTGGCATGCAAGATTTGCATTCCGCGACCCGCCTACCAGCGCGGGTATAAAAGGCGGAAGTAAACATTGCGCAATGCTTTTAGCTTCGGAGCCGACCGATTGTGTCCTCTTTGAGTGAGTGAGCTTTAAGATTGTATTTTTCTTATGCTCTACGAGTCTGCTGTTTCGGGAGGGGATCTCTCTGTGTTGGTGAGATGGCGTTTCAGCGACCGCGCGGTTTCCGGCTGCGTCTATATGCTGTTCATTCAAAAGCTGTTTTCACAGCTGGTAAACGGTTGAGTGCGCACAGCAGGCTTGCAGTTTCCCCGCTGTGTTGCCGCGTTGGGTCCCTGTGTGCTTCAGCACGATAGAGAGAGTACTTTCTCCCTGAAAGAGCAACACGAGTGAAGATCGCGTCCTTTTCAGGATGACGTTTCACTCGTGTGTTTCTGGATGCGATCGTTTCCTGTCCTTATTTGACGGCCACGTTCATTGTTTCACATGCCTAATCAGTGTGTGAGACTACGTTCGTGGGTGGTTCATGTTCTCCCAGGAGTGCACGTCCACGTCGACCACGTCGGCACGTTGTTCGTCTCCCCTTTCTCGTAAAGGCTTGAGCCGCTCAGCGTGCCGTGTGCCGTCGAGCGCCGGCTGACAGCGCGGGTTGTCACGGCAACCCAGCGCGCGTCATTCGCCGCTCAAGATGCGCGGTCAAGATCAAGACTCATGTGCCTCTATGAGGTGAGTCCTTTTGCTTATTTCCCGATCTAGTTTCTCTTCTGGTGCACCAGAAGAGGGCTACTTTGGCGAATAACATTGGTGATCTGAGGGTTTCAGTGAGCACGAACCACTCACTCCTCTAGCGCATCGCAAACATGCTGAGACTGTGTTCGTGGGTGGTTTATGCTTTCTTATGAGAGCATGACCACGTCGGCACGTTGTTCGCCTTGCCTGAAGGCTTGAGCGCCCAGCGTGCCGTGTGTCATCGAAGCGATGGCCACGTTCACTATCTTGCATGCCTGGTTGACGGCCACGATCACTGTTTCACATGCCTAATCAGTGTGTTGAGACTGCGTTCGTGGGTGGTTCATGTTCTTTCAGGAGTGCATGACCACGTCGGCACGTTGTTCGCCTCCCCTTTCTCGTAAAGGCTTGAGCCGCTCAGCGTGCCGTGTGCCGTCGAGGCTTTCGGATGGGATTCTGGTCCTTCTCATGAGGGACCAAGCATTTCATTCGGGGCCCCAGGGAGGACAGATGTCGATCGCTACATCGGAGAGAGGGCTGTTATACTCTGAAAATGATGCTGAGTTCCTACTATAATGGTGTTTCTCATGCTGAAGATTCAGACTTAACAGCCACACTTTCCTGGGCTGTTCTAAAGTGCCTGGATGTGTGTGAAGAATTTTGGCAGTATGGAAGCATTTTGGTGCCAATATGGCAAGCCAAACATGCCTAAATCTGCGGAAGTTTTTCCTCTCTCGCTACCACTGCACGTGCGTAGTTCTAACTCGGGGTTGAGCTGTGCTTAGTGACTGACCGTGATTAGTCACAGCGCTGGCCCTCGGTTAGACGATGTCCACACTGGTGGTCCAGAAGCACCTCACAACCAGCCCGCTCGGAGTTTGTTTTCCCCCCAGCAAAGGGAAGGGAAACAACCCTGAGAGGAGCGACCCAGAGTATGTGACGATCTGCTCTTTGGGAGTGCGTGCCATCACCACTCCTTCCCCCGGGGGAGGGCCGGGTGGAGTATTTCGCTTCTGTTCCGCCGCTGGTTATACAGTAATCAGCGGTACCCAAAGTTTGAGCAGTCCATTTCCTCTGAGTCGTTCACGGGCCCCAGCGCTCAGATGGCAGTGAGGGCTACGGCCTTGTCACTCTCGTCTCTCGCTGGGTGAGGGGAAACCAGATGCCCCCGGGCCTTGTTCCTCGTTTCCCCTCACGGTCGAGACTGGCAGTATAATAAGACCAGTTTCCTCCGTCCGAGAGGGTCAGAATGGCAGTGCGTGCCGACCGCGGGCTGCACCACTCCCGTTCCCCTCTCCCCAGCTTGCAGATAGCAGTGACGCAGCCTCGGCTGCGTCGCTCCGGTCTGCAGCTGGGCCCGGAGGCGCAGAGACCAGGACACGAGGAGTCAGGGCCTCGTTCTTCGTCTCTCCCCCTCCCTTCGCCACCGGGCAGCCCGCAGCAGAATGCCCACGGGCCTTCTCTGTCGTCTGCCCTCAGGTGGAAGCAGGTTGGTGTCAAGTTAAAACGCCCAGACCCCGCTCTTGGTTGCTACAGTGCCACCAGGGCCAGGTCCATGCCTTCCACCTCGCTGCCCCTCCGCGGGTACGCCAGTGGTTCGGGTGGGTTTGTTGAGACCGTATCTGGAAGCCTGGCTAAAAAACGCTTCCGGGTCCGTCCCGATGGCTCATCCACACCGTCCGGTTCGGCTATGCAATTCAGTGTGCACGCCGGCCTCCCAAGTTCAGGGGCGTCCACTTCACCCGTGTGCGGTCGGTGGACGCCCCTGTCTTGAGGAAAGAGATCGATGTCCTGCTGGCGAAGGACGTGATCGAGCCGGTCCCTCCTGCCGAGATGAGGTCTGGGTTTTACAGCCCCTACTTCATTGTACCCAAGAAAGGCGGTGGGTTACGGCCAATCCTGGACCTGCGTGTTTTGAATCGGGCCCTGCACAAACTCCCGTTCAAAATGCTTACGCAGAAGCGCATTTTCGAGTGCATCCGTCCTCAGGATTGGTTTGCAGCGATCGACCTGAAGGACGCGTACTTTCACGTCTCGATTCTCCCTCGAGACAGACCGTTTCTTCGGTTTGCTTTCGAGGGTTGAGCGTATCAGTACAAGGTCTTACCCTTCGGGCTGGCCCTGTCGCCTTGTGTCTTCATGGAAGTCGCGGAGGCGGCCATTGTTCCCATGAGAGAACAAGGCGTTCGCATTCTCAACTATCTCGACGACTGGCTCATTCTAGCCCACTCGCGAGATGTGTTGTGCGATCACAGGGACATGGTGCTTCGGCACCTCAGCCAGTTGGGGCTTCAGGTCAACTGGGACAAGAGCAAACTCTGCCCCATGCAGAGGATCTCTTATCTCGGTATGGAGCTGGACTCGGTCGCCCAGACTGCGTGCCTCACGGAGGAACGCGTCCAGTCAGTGCTCACCTGCCTCAGGTCTTTTCGAGGCAGGACAGCGGTTCCACTGAAACAATTTCAGAGGCTCCTGGGGCATATGGCAGCCGCAGCCGCAGTAACGCCGCTCGGCCTGTTACATATGAGACCGCTTCAGCGCTGGCTTCACGATCGAGTCCCGAGGTGGGTGTGCCGGCACCCGGCACTTGTGACCACAAGTGACCCCGCACTGTCGCCAAACCTTCTCCCCGTGGTCAGATCCTGCGTTTCTACGGGCCGGAGTGCCCCTAGTCCAGGTTCCCAGGCATGCTGTGGTTTTCACAGATGCCTCTGCCACCGGGTGGGGGGCCACGTACAAAGGGCATGCAGTTTCAGGTCTGTCGACGGGGCCTCAACTGCATTGGCACATCAACTGCCTAGAGTTGCAAGCAGTACGTCTAGCCCTGCGTCGCCTCAAGGGGTTTCTCAGACACAGGCACGTACTGGTCCGTACGGACAGCACTGCGACCGTTGCGTACATCAACCATCAAGGTGGTCTACGCTCCCGTCGCATGTCGCGACTCGCCTCCCACCTCCTCCTATGTAGTCAGAAGCATCTGAGGTCGCTTCGTGCCGTTCACATTCCAGGGGAGCTCAACCGTGTGGCAGACGAGCTCTCACGGTTGCCTCCCCTGCCAGGAAAATGGCGATTCCATCCCCAGGCGGTCCAGCTGATTTGGACTGTCTTTGGAGCCGCACAGGTAGATCTGTTTGCGTCTCCAGACACGACCCATTGCCAGTGTTTTTTCTCCCTGACCGAGGGAACCCTCGGCACGGACGCCCTGGCTCACAGCTGGCCCCGGGACCTACGCAAGTATGCGTTTTCCCCAGTGAGGCTTCTTGCACCGACACTGTGCAAGGTCAGGGAGGACGAGGAGCAGGTCCTTCTAGTGGCGCCGTATTGGCCCACCAGGACTTGGTTCACGGAACTCATGCTCCTCGCGACAGCCCCTCCTTGGCGGATTCCTCTGAGGAAGGACCTTCTTTCTCAGAGACGGGGCACTCTATGGCACCCGCGTCCAGACCTCTGGAAACTCCATGTCTGGTCTCTGGACGGGACGCGGAGGTTCTAGGTGGTCTACCACAGGCAGTGGTAGACACCATCAATTCCGCTAGAGCCCCCTCTACGAGGCGCCGTTGAAGTGGAACCTGTTCGTCGATTGGTGTTCCTCCCGTCAGGAGGACCCCCGAACTTGCCCGATCGGTGTCGTGCTTTCCTTCCTGCAAGATGGGTTGGAGCGGAGGCTGTCCCCCTCCACCCTCAAAGTGTATGTCGCCACAATAGCCGCGCATCACGATGCAATAGAAGGTAAGTCCTTGGGGAAGCACGACCTGGTCATCAGATTCCTCAAGGGTGCTAGGAGGTTAAATCCACCTCGGGTTTTGCACTCTGTACCCTCTTGGGACCTAGCTCTGGTACTTAGAGCTCTTCAAGGTCCCCCCTTTGAGCCGTTGCTGACCGTAGAGCTCAATTTCCTGTCCATCAAGACAGCGCTCTTGTTAGCTTTGGCCTCTTTCAAGAGGGTCGGGGATCTGCAGGCTTTTTCGGTCGACGAATCGTGCCTAGAGTTCGGGCCGGGCCTTTCTCACGTTGTATTGAGACCCCGGCTCGGATATGTGCCCAAGGTTCCTACCACTCCCTTCGTGGACCAGGTAGTGAACCTGCAAGCGCTGCCCCAGGAGGAGGCAGACCCAGCCCTAGCTTTTCTCTGTCCCGTCCGCGCTCTGCGGGTTTATATTGACAGAACGCAAAGCTTCAGAACCTCAGATCAGCTCTTTGTCTGTTACGGAGGCCAGCAGAAGGGGAAGGCCGTCTCCAAGCAGAGGTTAGCCCACTGGCTAGTGGATGCTATCACCCGAGCGTATGATTCTCTGGGTGAGCCCTGTCCTCCCAGGTTGCGTGCGCACTCTACTAGAGGTGTTGCCGCTTCCTGGGCTTTGGCTCAAGGCGCCTCGCTGACAGACATCTGTAGAGCTGCGGGCTGGGCGACACCGAACACGTTCGCTAGGTTCTATAGCCTTCGTGTGGAACCTGTTTCCTCCCGAGTTCTGGCTACGGCCAGTGGGTACGACCGCCCGGCACCAGGTCTGCTACCTCTAGTAAGGAGTTGCTAGTAGACTGGGTGCTCCAGTGGTTTCTATTGTGACACATGATGCCACGTGCAGCTCAGCCGTGTCTTCCCCTTGACGGACTCGTTCGTCGTCCCTGTTGAGTACGCTCCCACTTCCCTTGGATTGGGACTACCTCAGGGACTGCCATATGTTTCACTATTCCTTCGGGCTAGTACATATGTGTATTCCTGGCCTTCCTCAGTCAGGCTGGGGCTTCCGCAGCGTTCCCCCCTCTCTTGGGCTAACGCTTTCCCAGTGTTATCCAATATCCACTGTGCGGGTCTTGCGGAACAGCAGTGTGATTCCCTAGCTAGCTCCTGCAAAATTTCTGGAAACTGCTGCAGGGTAGCTTAGCTTGGCGCTGGAAGGGGCCAGCACCATGGCGTGTTATTAGGGGATCCCAATTCGTCAGGGGAACTCCCCCGACGACACGTCGGAGTTCCCAGGACGAAAGGGAACGTCTCGGTTACGTATGTAACCCTCGTTCCCTGAGTACAGGGAACGGAGACGTGTCGTCCCTTCGCCATGTTGCTGTACCTTCGCGGAGGACTGGACACCGTTCGGCTCCTCAGCGAAAAGCATTGCGCAATGTTTACTTCCTCCTTTTATACCCGCGCTGGTAGGCGGGTCGCGGAATGCAAATCTTGCATGCCAATATTCATTGGCTCGTTTTAATTCACTCGAAGGCAATTGGTCTCCCTAGCGTGATCCCAATTCGTCAGGGGAACTCCCCCGACGACACGTCTCCGTTCCCTGTACTCAGGGAACGAGGGTTACATACGTAACCGAGACGTTTTCTGTAAAGACAAGACATCGAAATTGCTATGTTTATACAAAGGCCAGCACATCGACACGAAGCTGTAGAACGAGGGATATTGGCGTGCAGACAGAAACATCACATAAATGTAATTTCGTTTGTACGTAGCAAACGTTATCACAGTATTTGTGTTTGTAGTTTCAAAAAATTGTGCCAACGTTATCACAGTTTGTGTGTGTCTGTGTGTGTGTTGCACATCCATAATTGCAAAGGGGACGTGATTACAACTCTATAAGTACATAAATGTATCAAATAACCATTCCGAGACGTCCTGATCCATTCTCATTTGTTTTTCTTCTGCTGGAGTCTCTTCATCATCTGGGTCTGATTCCGGTTCAAACATGTACGGCTGAATGGCATACAAAACAGCGGGTCACTCACTTTCAGCCATTCTGCTTCTACCGACTGTTTATTGCCATAGGTATGCAAGTTACGCCCTCATCCAAAGGCAGGGCGGGGATATGCAGCTCATTTACATTTAAGGTGGTACACACCAAACAGCTCTTTTTTTAAAACAGGCCCCAAAAATTACATTTTCAAATGGTTATAATAAATTAACTGTGGGGTATTTTGTGCTGAAACTTCACAAATACATTCTGGGGACACCCGAAGACCAATATTGCATCTTGTAAAAAAGGGGCATAATAGGTGCCCTTTAAACAACTGAACCCCCAAACTCACATAGGATTCAACTGAAAGCAGAAAAAAAATTGTAGCAACCCCCCCACCCCTACCCCGTTGCTCTGGGAGTATGTGTAGTTTAAGACTATTTACACACACATCCTCTGTATCATTATTTTGCATCAGGTGAGGTACGAGTTTGGTTTCATCAGAATCAAACTTGGCTCCTATACTTAATCAATTACCACAGGAGGCCAGTGTTAAAGGCTTCGATGTGAGAAACTGTAGGGAACAGAATCGACTGTGTGATTCACAGAGCCATTCTTTCATCCCCTAGTTTCTCTCGGTATCATTGGCATGCCGATACTGAGTCTGATCTCAGTTCAGGCCTCACTTATAATTGCCTCATTTATAAAATAGTCCCGATTTTCGCTGGTCTTTAAGCGCTGATGACTCAAACAGAAATCTATGAGGCGTACAAGGGTGATGGAGGGAAAATGCACACCACTTATTTGAGCTTTTGAAGAGAGAACCTCCTCCAGTCTAATGGACAAGTAACATGAGACTGAAATAACATGGATTTTAAATTTTTGTTTCAACCCTTTCAGACAGACACATAGACAGATAGATACAGACAGACTCTCAGAGATACTTTATAGACAGACTGTTAGAGAGTTACAGATATACATATATAGACAGATATTAACAGATGGACAGATAAGTTCAACTGAAACAAGGAATGTGGTTTATAATTGTGTGAAATGTATGATGAAAATTGGCTAGCAATTTCAACAAGCAAATAGGTTGCAGCAGTTTGTCTTTCGATTACACTCGCAAAATCCGCGATGGGACTGAGCTCGAACAGCTTCAGTGTCAGCAACTTTTTATTGTACAAAATCGCTGCAATCAAAAGGAGATGCAGTCTTTCGACAGATCCTCCAATCATCATGCAGACGCCCGGATTCCAGCCCCATCGCAGATTTATCCAATGACCGTCTAGTTTCGAAGCACTGAAAAAAAAACTGTTCAAAGCAGCGCCATTGAAGTCAATGGATGCTCGGCTTCAACAGGGAAATGCACTGTGACGAGAGAAGGAATGAGAGGGAAATCGAGTCAGCCGATCTGCTATTTGTAGCTGATTCTGAACAAACTCGTCTTCGAGATGAACGTGTTCTAACGCATTTTTAGTCAATCAAATGTTAACACAATAGTACATATTTGACCATTATTTTTTTAACATTATAGCGGAAGCCGAGCTTCCTTTTCAGTCTTGAAGAAATCCCAGACAGAAAGACAGATGGGATAGATGGATGGATGGATGGATGGGATAGATGGATGGATGGGATAGATGGATGGATGGATGGGATAGATGGATGGATGGATGGGATAGATGGATGGATGAATGGGATAGATGGATGGATGGATGGATGGATGGATGGATGGGATAGACGGATGGATGGATGGGATAGATGGATGGATGGATGGGATAGATGGATGGATGGATGGATGGGATAGATGGATGGATGAATGGGATAGATGGATGGATGGATGGATGGATGGGATAGATGCATGGATGGGATGGATGGATGGATGGATGGATGGAATGGATGGATGGATGGATGGGATAGATAGATAGATAGATAGATAGATAGATAGATAGATAGATAGATAGATGGATAGACAGACAGAGATAGACTGATATTCAGAAAGACAGATACATAAACAGTTATTCTTTATCTCCGCCTCAGGGGAAGGCGCTGCTCTGTTTAGAAATGTCTGTAAGATTCCTTTCCCAACATTAACTGCTTGATTGATTGTAGTGTGGACATCAGTATGCCCTGCTGATAAAACAAAGAGGGGAAGTGAAAACATCTGACACTCAATTTACGTCGTTCATAGTCCAGGGAATCGGGATGGTGGACTGCACACAGGACGAGGCTGGGGCAAACGGATGCATTAAATGCCAGCATGCAGGGAATCTGATACCCAACTCTGGGGTCTCGCAGTGAAAAGGAAATATGGTGTGGCTTATAGATCTGACAGACACATAATTCAATATAGCCTTGGGAAGACGTTAAAGAAAGTCACTCGGGGAGACTAAACCACTGAAAGCGGCTGAGAGAGTGTACACTTGGTTATTGGTGGTCACACTGTTCACAACAGGGGAAAGTTGACGACAGCTTATGAGAAACACTGTTTTAATCACTATTCAGTCGTGGAATCCGTTGGGATCTTCGTTAGCTCTGCTGGAAACCCTAAGCCCACTTTATATATTTGCTCAGGCTTGCTTACAACACAATGACTGAACCGGTGGGGCCGACAGCAAAACCGTGGGAGGCTCGCTGGTGTTTTGATGTTGTGATATCAACAGGATGGTTTTGGCGAGCTGGATGCGAATCAAACATATGACTCATACGCACCGCATAATTAGCTGCCACTCCAAACCGACTTTCTATGAAACCACAGGATACGCCGCTCGGTTCAAACGACCATTACGCCGCATTAACTTGAGCTGACACTCAAACACAATGTCCTGACCTCTCGGCTGTCTCCAAATTACGCTATGCACACATCCCGGGGCACAGAATAACAAAATGTTTCAGACTTTTCATTAGCGTACCGCGGAGAGCTTGTCATGCTAGCTTGTCACCTGGGAGTTTGGCTAGTCCAACATGGTCTCTCCTATAGCCTTCTGGACAAAGCCCAGATCTTCACTGCCAGGCCTCAGTTTTGTTCCAGAAGTTTCCACCCCTTCAGTTTTACGCTGAGGGGAAATTCAAAAAAGCCTGTGCTCAGTAGCCAGATCATGTCAGAATCTGTCAGGCCAAAGAAATGACCAGCGGGCCCACATTTCTGCTGCTTTTACGCTCCGTATAGAGTTACGATTTTCAATACTTTCAGTGGAAGTGAGGTTATTGAGAATGTTTGCTCACATACTGTACTTGAGCATTTAAGTGCAGTCGAATAAATGCTGTTCTTTTTGTTAACCTTTTTTATTTATGTATTTGTTTATATACAAATTACAAACAAATTAGCATTACAAAAAAAGTATTTTGGTGGTTCCATGGTAGATTGATGGCTAATATTAAAAATAGGGTTATTCTTTATTTTACAGTATGTGTACTACAGTGTACTTGCCTAAGAAAGTACTGGTGATATAAGGTAACTATATGGGTTAAGGTTAGGGTATGTTTAGGTGCAGGTTCAGGGTTAGTGCTTAGTTATTACCAAGTTATTGTAATTATGAGTATACAGTGTGTACATGCAAAACAAGACTGTAAAATAAGGTGCTAACAAAACATATAAAATATACATTGAAATATACCTGTGATTATCAAACTTTAAATTCAGCAGGAGTATGAATAAAGTTCAAGTTGAATGTGTATTAACGCTCATGAATTGAGCATAACACTGTTACTGTAAAAAGTTATTGTTGGTTTAACTTAAAAAAAAAGTAAGTTACCTGGTTGGAGTTCATTGAAATTACAAATTTGAGTTTATACAATGGAGATTGATTTAATAAATATTAACTCAAAATATTATGTTATCTGAAAAAAAAAAGATACAAAGTTGTGATAAATCATGAAAATATATTTTTTACAGTGTTATTTCAGTATCATCAAGACACTATGTTTCATTTAGTTTGAATTAGTTTTTATTTTTAGATATTCCATTTTCTTTAAAATTTTAGTAATTTTGTTGTGTTTTTATCATTTTTATGTCAATATGGTTTTTATTCATTTTTATTTCAGTTTTCAGTTATTTTAGTAAGGCTACATCAAATTAAACTAAATGAACATTAGAAATGTGTCCTTGGCAACTAGCTGAAATAAACTACTTTTTTATATATTTCAATTCACATCTATTTTATTTCAAGTAATAATAAATTATATATATATATATATGGTTTTAGTCAACTCTAATAACCCTGATCTCTTGATCAAGGTTATTATCGTTTTGCATTTTTAAATTCGTTTTTAGTTTCAAATTTCCTATAAATTTCAGTTTAGTTTTAGTTAGTTTCATTAATGGTTTTGTTAGGTTTGTTTTTTAATGATTTTAGTTTAGTTTTTAAACTCATAGACACATTTATATTTAATTTGTATATATTTAGTTCCAGTTTTAGTTTTAGTAATTAAAGTTTAGCAGAGTTAACAGAACACTTCCAGGTAAAGACATTTAATTTACGCTTTAAATTGAAAAATAAAGTAGTGCAGTCCAATTGGAAAAACGTGATTTTCCGGGACAGGATGAGAGCTTCATCCAAAAACTGTTATTTATTTGTGCTAATTATTATTTTATTTTAGTTCAATTTTCTGTAACTGTTGTTAGTTTCGTTTCCTTTTAATTTTTCATTTATGTTGAAATTTCCATTATGTTGATAGATTTCTATGGAAATGTTTTTTGACCAATATTTTTAGTCTTAGTTTTCGTTTACGAAAATAACCTTGCTCTTGATGTCAAAATGGTTGATATTTCATTGTTCACACCTTGCTGGTATGCAGGCTTGATCGCCATTTACTTTATTAAAAGGTTAACTTAAAACTGTCTGAGCCATAAAACTGTATTGAAACTGAATCTTAATGTCAAAACACCAGGACAAGTCTAGAAGGCCAAGCAAGTCAAGCACATCTGCACCGATCATCAATTCATAAACAGTGCCAAGGTGAAGGTTTGGCTCATGAATATTAATCAGGTAACTTGACTGGACATTATCCACCCAATTAATATTCATGAACCTTTCTATATGGTGATATCACAACCTGCCACAAATACTGTTTTTCCATCTAATTGATACGGCTTTTTTATGCACTTTGCTTTGTGTTTTTGTCTTGTCTTGTTCTATTTTGCTTTGTCTAAAAAAAAAAAAAAAACCTCAAGGTAATTTTATATTGACAGAACTGATGGGAAATATGGGATAGGAGAAGTTACGGACAGAAAAAAAAGAATATACTTGTTTATAATGTAATTCCATAACATGAGATTCAGGAAGGGAGTTGTGACAATTTTCTTCAAAATATAAAAACAGCCACATAACTTACAGTCCAGACAGAATGAAAAACCTGCTCCTCAAAATATGAATTTGCCATGACATGCCTTCCCCATGCTTTTCCTTTTTTTTTTTTTTTTTTGGTCTCCCCTAAAAATTGCTTTTGCAATTGTCATAAGAATCACTATACCATAAACTATTGACTGTGTTGTTATTTTGCATTAAGGAAGGAGAGTGAAGTGTGAAGACAAGCATCACATATTGCTCATGTAACTCGTCCCGCACCATTTGTTTATGAATCATACCTCAAATCACACGGCTTGTTGAGGAGAAATGTGCTATTACTTTTGCACGCAATCAGACTTACAATTTTTACTTGGAATCCCATAGACTTACAATGAAAGATGGACCTGAGCCATATTTAAAGAACAAAATATCACAGAGATTTGAGTTTGGGCCATAACACCCTTGCAACATCCCTGATTTATTATTTGTATTATTAGCAATATACAAAAACTCCAATGGAATCATTTTAAATGCATTAAACAAAAAACTTCAATAAACAAAGAGAGTGTACACCCACACAAACACACACAGCTTTTATGAAACCATGACATTTCTACTTTGAATAGCGAGCTTGAATTTCTTTGTTACGATTGTGAAACTAGCGACGCCATTAGTTATGAGTAAAATCAGGTTAATTATGTCTTAATGACAATTCAACGGATATGACTGGAGGAAGAGAAGCGTTTTCAAACAATCGTATTTCCCCGTTTCCTCCGCCACTTCTCCCGATAAATTGCTCTCATTCATTAGTTTTTATCAGGAGCGCACTTTGGGAATCTCCGCACATTGTGCTATACGGTTCCTTTGGAAAAATGAAAATAGATTGTCTTCTAATTAATCTCAGGCTTCTTAATTGCTTAATTACAGTCATTTACAGCTCAATACGAAAACAGACGAGAACAGGCAAATAAGGAGCTTCATGTTTTATTCACCGCGTCTGAACCGAACAAAATGGCGAGGTTTTCAAAGGACGTGCACATCCATTGCATTAGTGTCTTACTTGACTGACTTGGAGTCATTCAATGTCAGACAATGTCACCCTCTCGAAATGTCTGTGAATTCCTGGGCCCATAAATGAAGTGTCCCTCCTAGATAGATAACAAGGTCAAAGCCCCGCTTTTCTCCGTGCTCTTCAGAAATCGTTGTGTGGTTGAGTGTGTCCAGACGGCTGGCTCTCTCTCAGAGACACAGTGTCTCACACCCTTTGACAAACTGTACTAACAAAGCGGCGGTTCGGTGGAAAACGGCCCCACACTCAAAGACGCTGATAGCCTCGAACGTCCACTCTGTCTGACCCTCGAATACATTCCATAACTCGAGCTGTGCTAAAACACTTCTGACGCCAGTTATCAGTGACAGATTGCTGGCCTAAAGCACGGTTCTGTGTGAAAACATTCGCATGGGCCTGAGCTTCGTCTTGGTATGAAATTCTGTTCATGTCATGGGTTATTAGACTTTTTAGTTGAGTATGGGTCAATGATAAATGGGAAGAGGATGTCCAAGATGATACAAATAAAAGCCTTTGCACAAATAGAAATGTAAACTTTTTGTTCAAGTTGCTATATATACATATATATACATTTTTTTTTTGTATCCATAAATTATATCTAGGGACATGATAACTAAGAGCATGCACCAGCACAAATCCTCTTTTGTCATTGAAAACAACTATTTCTAGGATTTACTAAAGACACACAGTGAAAAATGTGTGATAAAGACATGGACAGTTGTTTTTTTTAAATCAATTTACTAGTGTTTGTGCCATTATTTAACGCCAAAAAAGCATGTCACAACCCACTTTGCGATTGACGTTTCTGCGTCCGTTTTCTTTAATTTGCTGTTTCAGGACAGCATTATTTCAATTGAAACTCTTGTTTGTGCCAACATTTATGGTAAATATTCACACTTTAAAAAAATACTTTATTATTTTACACCTTATTTTTAAAACATGTTGTTGTTTTTTTTTTAGATTAAAATATTTATTACAAATTAATTTATGAATCATGAATATTATCAAACATTCTTGGTCTTTTACCATAGGGAAGCCAATACTAACTGCATAATAATCTTCTGCACGCTTTAAGACTATTTAATACAGTAGCAATAGTAGTAAAAACAACGAATATAATAGTTTGCATAATGATAATAATAATAATTTTAGACCTTGCCACACAGTTGTTAGTCTACAGAAGTCCTTTATTTCCTGTTTTGTTGTTTTTTAAGAAATAATAGAATTAATTAACTTGATGAACTAACTTAAGTAAATAATTAACTGGTCAAAACAGCTTTTTTTCTAATATTTCAACAAATAAAAATGCATACATGCATACAAACATACACACACACACACATGCATGCACACATACATACATACACACACACACACACACACACACACACACACACACACACACACACACACACACACACACACACACACACACACACACACACACACACACACACATAATTGTTTGACAGACAATAATGAAATTAACAATCAATTTATTTTAATTCAGAAATTAGAAAATTATTATTAAATAAGATAAGTCAGTTAGCCTATTCCGTGTATAAAATACTTTGTTTTTTTTAAATAATAGGTGCCAAAAAGCATGTGCCACAACACTGAATGTATTGCAGGCTGCAGTTTGTGTTGTAACAAATCCAGCTGAGAATTCTATTTGTTTAATCAACTTATAAAAATGCATTTGATCTATGCCGTGATAATGTTTATCCTTTGGCTGGACCATCAACCAACTATTTATACTTCACATTTCATATCTTGCACATTTCCAACTCTTAAACGAATTGGCACGCTCTTGTGTCATGTTCAACATCATCTCTGTTCTCACATATTCACAGCAGCCTGATAGATGACCTGGGAAAAAAAATACACATATTCATACAGTATGTAGAGAAAGCAGAGCTAGCGAGAGATAAAAGACATAAGGACATAAACCAGACCTCTCTGTAGCGTATTGAGTAATCTGCCTGGCGTACAATTACACACACGCACACACACTCCTCCCACACATATCACTGGCGCTACAGCTGGATGAAATGTACCGTCTCTGCTTGCGCTCATTTCTCAGCAAGATCTTTGAAATATTTTCTCATTTGCAGTAAATCAAAATTAAATATGGATGGTGCTGGTTGATGGGGCCTGTGTTATTGATCACTGGGTACACTTTACGCAGCCTGACTGTGTGTGAACCAGTGGAAGAACACCTGCGAAAGGAAACAGGCAAGCGGCTCTGTTTTGGCCAAACTCCAGGGGTCAGCTTGTATGCTAATCTGCTAATGTGGTGAATATAATTGTAATTGAATCGTTAGGGCGTACAGATGAGCAGAGGAAACAAGCTATTTCTGCATGCCAATGTTATGATTTAAAATTGGTGAACAGGGTTAGATGGAGAGCTGGCGTTTAGTGGAGCCAGACAGGCTTGATTTATACACCTGCTTAGAAACATCATAAACGAAGCACAGTGTCTTCACTGGAGCAAGCGTCGCTTCAGGTCATCTATTACTAAATTGTTGAGGCGACATGTCACTTATGAATGCTTAGTCACGGCTTAGGAAAAACTGTGAGGTCAAGACAGGACACCGGCAACAACACAATGAAAACTAGAAAAAGAGAATATTTGTCAAAACAAAAGTTTATCTGAAAGGTTCATATGTTTTAAAAAGCATTGAAGTTTGAATGTTATACAGGTCTTACAGAAAGAGATGGATAGATAGACAGACAAACAGACAGACAGACAGACAGACAGATGGATAGACAGACAGATATACAGATATTCAGATAGATAGATAG
Source organism: Gila orcuttii (assembly GCA_026230005.1). Lineage (NCBI taxonomy): Eukaryota > Metazoa > Chordata > Actinopteri > Cypriniformes > Leuciscidae > Gila > Gila orcuttii. The sequence goes on along the minus strand of JAPDVR010000020.1, from coordinate 39,580,735 downwards.
ATAGATAGATAGATAGATAGATAGATAGATAGATAGATAGATAGATAGATAGATAGATAGATAGATAGATAGATAGATAGATAGATAGATAGATAGATAGATAGATAGATAGATAGATAGATAGATAGATAGATAGATAGATAGATAGATAGATAGATAGATAGATAGATAGATAGATAGATAGATAGATAGATAGATAGATAGATAGATAGATAGATAGATAGATAGATAGATAGATAGATAGATAGATAGATAGATAGATAGATAGATAGATAGATAGATAGATAGATAGATAGATAGATAGATAGATAGATAGATAGATAGATAGATAGATAGATAGATAGACAGACAGACAGACATATATATCGATATATATCCAGAAAGACAGATAGATTTATATCCAGATAGATAGACTGATATCCAGATAGATATTCAGATAGACCGATATCCAGAAAGATATTCAGATAGATAGATAGACATATATTCAGATAGACAGACAGATATGAACTCCCCTTTAATTAAAACAAGGCAAACTAAATGTGAAATCTCTTATTCCACATGATCAAAGACACCTTAACTCATGAAGTTAATAAATGTCAGATGAAAGGACCAATGAATGCAAAACATATTGCAGAACATTTTATAAACTTGTGAATTTTTGGGGTTAAATGCATGATTAATAAAATTCACAGCAATCACACATTGATGTTGCACAAACAAAATATTTCAATCAGTCACAAAAAAATAAAGTCGCTAGAAAGTTTGTGTAGTGCATCAAAATCGAGCGTCTGTCTGCTGATATTATCATGCTCGCAGTGTAGACTGGTGCATTGATTATATAATGGGAGCGATCGAGTTTTGTCGAGTACACCGCACACATTCGCCGAATCCACGGTGAAAGAAAGAGAGGGCTGAATGTGTTGGCGAGCTGGAGAGTAGACAGTAGATTAAGTGCACTACACCAAAGCTCTCAGTGCACAAGTGTTGTACGGCTCGGAAAGGCAGCGGTACATGGGGGTGGATGAGGGTTGGTGGGAGAGAAAAAGAGAGGGGAGTGTGGTCTCTACTCTGCCACATGGCGGTAGGCTGGAGGAGAGGTTGCCAGGCAGCCTCTTGTGCAGTTCAAGGCTGTTTGAAATTTCAGTTGGATGAAGGAGGTTCATTAAGGAGCCTTTTCGCCCAGCTTAAAAAGAAGTGTCCATCACCTTTAGAGCTCATGTGCCCACACTCACGGTGGCTTAGGTTTGCAGACACCTAAAGCACTCACATGTACGCTCAGTTGTGGAGAAATCTCTCTGTGCTGCTCTAATTCATATGCCATCAGAACTCTGAATATGTGTGCGTTCAATATAATAATCAATCTGGGTTGAGGCCAAGGCAATAGAAGCTGAACAATACGTTTGATTAACAAGCACAGCTTACATTACATCATATCAAATCAACCAATCATACTCACCGTCTGAAACCGCAGAGCCTCTTTGTGACTGTTAAAAGCAAAAAAACAGAGGAGCTAGACTCCGGTATATCTGGCTCGTTCTCCCATTGACCTTTATTGGAATTCAGGGCACCGTGAACACAAAAAGGGGCTTGTTCAGGATGAAACTCAGTGCTTCCTGGAACCTTCTCCAAGAATAGCAGAGGGAAAAAAAGTATGACTTAGAGTAGCAGTGGTGCTCTAATTTTATGTGATCGTATTTTTTTCCTAAACTAACAAGCGGCGTTGTCTTTTAGGCAGGGTTTGGGTTTCATCTGTCCTACTTTCGGAGGTTCTCTTGGATCGCAGTTGACATTCAATCACTTGTTGTCTGCCTGCGAGAGTCTTGGTTAATATTTCCGCACTGACCGCCGGCTGAAGTATTATGTACTTGGTGCTGTTGTATTATCAGCATGGCTACCGTCACCACACATCAGGATCAGGTGTCCTTGAACTTGTGGGCTCACTTGAACTTCTCTCAATATGCTTGATTGCAGTGATTGTCAGTATATGGATTTAGATGGAAAAATCTATATCCCAGTACTCCTTGCACTACCATTGAATGTGTCCCAAAGGGCTTATACTTCCTGAGACTGTTGAACGTTTCAATGGAGATCGTGACATTGAAAAAAGATACTTCCCAACCCTCGAGAGATATCTTCAAGACATCCCCCCATAAATATGATCCTTGGTGCCGTAAATCATCTTAGCACTTCGCATAGCCAACATTTAAAATGACCCATAATGGATGCATTCTAAAAAAGCCTGATGGACCTTTGACAATTTCCTAAAAAGTCTTACCATTCTCCATCGCTTGAGAAAATGCAAATGTAGTCACTGGCACCTGACTTACCCAGAAGATTGAAGGGGCTTATACAATTTGTAATAAGTAGTGTACAATAGGAGTTTAATTTTCACCCTTGAGTGAACAAGAAATATTCGTTTTTTGGTGGAAGGGGGCGGGTTGGATTCCTACGCCTGTGAAAAAGGAGTTCATTTGTATGGAGGGTGTTTGCTAGTTATTTGCAGGGATGGAAATGAAGCCTCTTGCCAAGGCATCAGCTGCAACTGTCAGAGGTCTCTGAAGCGAACAGGGCTGGGGATTAGGGGCCAGATTGTAGCGAGGCAGCCGTTATGGTAACTGAGAGGCAGTGAGCAATTCAAGGCGATTGCTTTGCGGATATCTGGGGCCCTCTTAAGCTGCCTGTCACAGGTGAAGGAGTCTCAGAATAATTATCACAGTCTGTCTTGCTTCGACGCTGTAAGGATTCTGTAGCTCCGAATCAAATTATGTCTATGTTTGCAATGGGATTTGATTATAGGAGATAACAGGAAATGAACATGAAACTTGTTAATTATTTATGTTTTTTTTTTCTATGTACACTTCCATTACCCTTTGTGAGACTTTCCTTCTATTAATTAGCAGTACTTAGGCAAGGATTGCTATTGCTCATGGGGTTTAGTGACACCTAACCTTAAGTTTAAACTGCACTGTTGCAATGGGCATGAATGATATCTCAAATGATGTGTTAAAACTTTGAAGTGTGCTATTACTTTTCAAGTGTACAGGCTTGTACATTTCTCCTGGCAGACAACAAAACATGGAAAAATGCATTAAAAACTTGATGGCCCTTCCACCTAGCAGTCGCTAAGCAACACCCTAGCAACTACCTAAGTGCCCAATGCCTTAACAATTGGCCACAAGACCATCTAAATGCCCACAAAATCAACCAAAACACATAGCTGTAGTGCCATAGCAACCATCCAGGGGTGTGTTTCGCGAACAACAATGTAACTCGCTGCTTAACTACCATAGTACGATGCGTCGTTGAAGAAATTTCCCTGAAACCATATTGTCGCAAATTGGTCGTTCAACCACGTTGGTTAATGATGTCACGCAGGTGTTGGAGTAATAACTTATTTTAATTAATCTGTTTGAGATCAAATTAATGTTTTGCTATAAATTACGGACATGGCATCTGAGGGCTATTTCTCTTTTTTTCAGTTATTTTGCTTTATTTCCAGATTCAATCATAGGCTCGTTCTTACATAGTACAAGCACGTTCGCTAATGCGCATTCTTCAAAAACGACGCTTTAAATCTCTTGACAAACTAAAAGACGTAAATGGCATTTGAATGTATTCTAAATAAAATAGATTGCACTGAATGTCAGCTTGCTTATTTGGCTCATAATAAGGATTTATTGAGTCCAAATGTCATGCAAACAAGAAACTATGCATCTAACCACAGGTCAAGAGCTGTCGTTCCAACCACACAACTTTGCGATGCTGTTTGCGAATGTTTGTTAGAACTATGTTTTCAGGAAACACAGACTCATTGAACTATGCTGATAACGACATAACTTGCGACCATAGTTGGCTAATGATGCTTTTGGGAAACGCACCCCTGAACTGTCTAGCATTAAAATGCATAAAAAAACAAAATGCATAGTAATGCCATGACATTCACATAGCAATGCTTTAGCAACCTCCTAGCAAAATCTTACACCTTACACCTAGAGACCACCTTACAATTCCCAAACAACACCTTGAAGACTTTAGCAATGCCCAAGCAACTGCCCAGAAAACTCTAGCAACTCATTCACTAACAACAATAAGAACATCCTAGTAACTGCATAGCAATGCCTTAGCAACCACATAGAAACCACCTAACAATTCCCTAATAACCATCCAAATCCAAAAACCTACATTAAAACCTACAAAACCTGCATTTGAACCCATCCAAAACACCCTAGCAGCCAAATAACAATCCAATAAAACATTAATAACACCATAGTAACTGCATAGCAACACCTTGGCAACCCCCCACAATACACTATAATTTTAATAAACTAGCAAACTGGATCTAGAAAAAGGCAAACATATAGAGATAGAGCTGACACACTTGTTATCTAGTAAATGTTTGTAGCAAGACAAGGACGATCTCTCTACTGGGCACGATGTAACATTTGAAGACAAGACATGTGATACGTCCACAACCACTCAAACTGAATGTCAGTGTAAAAGATCCTTCATTTTCAACCTGGCAGTCCTTCCTAAACTCCCTCTCTCCCTCGCTTTGCTATGCGGCATTTAAGCTAGCCGTATTCTCATGGCTTCTTTGATGCACCATCTCTTTTAGATTTATAGCTCAGTCAGAGCCAGGTGTAGCACTTGGAACTGGGGTTAAAAGCCCTTTTATTGTACAGTTTTATGAAACCAGGACAAGGAAACAAGAAACTGAATTTTGGAGATTAGAGAAGGAGATAACTGTTTGTATTCCTCCTTGAAATTCCAGAGGATAATATAGGACATTCACTTTATGGACTCCAGAGGAAGAAAATAAGATATATGTGCATCTTCCCCCGCAGGAGTTTGGATCTTGTAAGAGATTGCGTCCTGGGTTAGGAGTTTGACATGAGCAACAGGGGAAAAGCTACAAGATGGAGAGACTGTAGTTTTACAAAGGAAATATTAAATTGTTGCTATGTTCTTCCTTGAAGATTTTTAAGAAGAAAATCTATCTTTTTGACAGTAAACATTTCTCCAGCAATACAAATAGTTGACATGAAATCAAAACTTTACACATATCTTTATCTTATTATTTTATTTTCTGCATGGGATTAGTTATTTAATCCAAATGTAATAACTTGCAAATTTCCCAACTAGGATGTGTAACACTATTAAGTTTGGGTATCGTTTGAATTTTAACTATTTTGATTCTTATCGATTCCTAATTGCGATTCCAATAAGGTAAAAAAAAAAAAAAAAAATATATATATATATATATATATATATATATATATATATATATATATAAATAAATCATTCACATTTATTCTAAGTCGTATTGCAAAACATTTCATTGTAGCTGAATACCATGAACACAGATCAACAGGCTAAAGAACACTTACACATGGAAGTTTTACCTATGATTTAAAAATGTCATTGCAAAAACAACTAGTCTAACTAGTGTAAATTCCTGGCATTATTTAAGACAAGTAAACTCTGTAAAATAACACTGTACTTCATAAATACAATATATAGTCTTTTTTTGTTTGATCAATGTTATTGTAGAGAAGGCAGCAGCAATATTAGGCTGCTATCACTTTAAGAGCTTCACGGATCCAATATATTATTACACATGCATTTTCTTTGTTAACTGTTTACTCTCATTTAAGACATAACCAGCTGTGTTCACAAGGATATTTTGACTTATTTTTGTGTGTATTTGTTTGTTCAATTGCAAAAAGACTGGAAGAGAACGTCCTGGTTGCGTATGCAACCCACCGTTCCCTGAAGGAGGGAACGGAGGACGTAGTCGACGTCGACTGAAATGGGATCACGCCAGGGAGCCTATCATCTTCGAGTACTATTGAACGAGCCAATGTAATTGGCGTGCGTGATTCGCATCACTCACTCCGCCCCTTTTCGCTGAGGAGCCGAGCGTAACGCGGAGTCAGCGGTGGTCCAGCGGTAGTGGCAAGGGGACTACGTCCTCCGTTCCCTCCTTCAGGGAACGGTTGGTTGCCTACGCAACCAGGAAGTTCCCTTTCAGTCGATAACGTCGGACGTAGTCGACGTCGACTGAAATGGGGTCATACCTTTGAAAGCGCCACTAAAGCTGCCACCTGCCAGTGCCTAGACAAAAGCCTCCTGATGCCCCCGTGATTAAGGCGGGGAAGGACAGAGCTTAGGCCAGGGAAGTCACTGCTGTTCCTACAGGACCACTGGGAAAGCGTTCCCCGTACATTGGAAGGGACGCTGCGGAAGCCACATCCAACCCAGAGGGCGGTAGCGTGGAGAATACACATATGAACTGGGCGGAAATCGGCAGTCTAACATATGAAATGTCACCGGGGTGGCTCCAGCCTAAGATGGGGGGAGACTCACTGGACGGTGACGGCAGAGAGACTCTGCCGAGGGAAGACACGGGCTCGCCGCAGGGAGCCGTATCGTGGACGAATACACATATGGGGTCGCCGTAGGGACCGCAACATATGGACCCAGCCTAACACAGGTTCCACACTGCTTACGAGTGGTAGGCCTAACACCAGACGTTCCGCACGTCCGACGTCGGAGGGGTGTGGAGGAACTCAACAGGGTTCAATTTTAAAGGAACTCAACTGGAGTAGAAAGGCGCACATATCCAGTCCATAGGAGGGGAATGGCGCAGCAAGCCGACACTTGAACCGGGCTCACGGTGAAACTGACTTCATGAGAAGGGAGCCCACGGGAAGCAGCAACAGATATTTATAGAGCTGGTCTGAGGTCTATGGCTTGCGTTCTGTACGCGTCCAAATGAACGGACAGAGAAGCCAGGGCTGGATCTGCCTCCCCCAGGGCAGCGCTTGCAGGCTCACCACCTGCTTCTATTACGGGAGAGGTAGGAACCTTGGGCACAATCCGAGCCGGGGTCTCAGCTTGTGAGAGTTAGCCGGCCCAGACTCCAGGCACAGTACGTTGACCGAAAGCGAGCAAGTCCCTACCCTCTAGTAGAGACCACGCGAGCAGGAGAACTGATATAACAATTTTTAACTCACTGCCTGCAGTGGCTCAGGGGCGGTCTCTGCAGTGCAGTTGCACCAGGGACAAGGCCTAAGAGGATAAAGAGGGAAGCAAAGGACTTAAGACCTTGCTCCTCAGGAACTTGACGATCAGGACGTGCTTCTGCACACTTCTGCCACACGATGAGTGTCGTTTAACACCGAGGCAACATCATTTTGAGGGTGAAGGAAAACAGCCTACTCCAACCCATCTTGCAGGAAAAGAGAGCACTGAAGTGATCGAAATCTTTCAGGATCTCCTCTAGAGAGAATACGCACTCAACGACTAGGTTCCACTTCTAAAGGCGTAAGCACGCTACCCACTTCTAGGGGGTGCTCGCAGAAGTGATGGTAACTATCACATGTCCTGTGATAGCCACCTGAACCTCCGCGTTCAGAGTCAGACCGCCCGGAATCTCCGGGGGAAGAACGCGGGTGCCATCGTGCCCCGTCCCTGAATAGAGTTTTCAGGGGAAGTCAGCAAGGCTGTCGATGGGAACCAGGTCTAGTTGGGCCAATAAGGGGCAACTATGAAGACCTGTCCTCTCCTAACTTGGCACGTAGGTGCAAGCGACGAGCGCAAAAAGACAGGAGCTTTGCTCAACACGACATGTGAAGATCACTGAGCTTCAGGAGCATTTTCTGCTCAGCACTTGAGTGTGATAAGTTCACTGAGTTTCAGGAGCATTTCTGCTCAACACATGAGTGTGATAAACTAACTGATCTACAGGAGCAACTCTGCTCAACACTTGAGTGCGAAGAACTTCACTGAGCAACAGGAGCATTTCTGCTCAGCACTGCGTGTGATACATTCACAGAGCTACAGGAGCATTTCTGCTCAACACCTGAGTGTGACGAACTCACTGAGCTACAGGAGCATTGCTGCTCAACACCTGAGTGCGATGAACTCCACTGAGTTTCAGGAGCATTTCTGCTCAACATGAAGTGTGACGAATTCACTGAATTGAGCAGGCGCAAGGCGATTCCTGAGTCGCAGTCGCTTCTCGAAGGCTCACTGGGGATTTAACGCATTTCTGCGGGCCCCTGGGCCAGCTGAGAGCCAGTGTTTGCCCAAGGGTAGTCCGCTCGGTTTACTCAAACACTGGCCGGAAGACGAAACCGGAAAGGCAACTAAGCGGCCCCGGAATGGTCATTACCCAGCTGGACCCAGGGGATGGAGTCTCCACTTGCCCTGGCTATAACTGTCGTGAGGCTCGATGGCGGCACGATTGAGTAGAGTGGGAAGAGTGGAACAAAGCGTCCTCAGAAGCTTCTGACTACAAGGAGGAGGTGACGGGTGAGTTGCGACATGCAAGGGAAGCTTGCGCAACGGTCGCAATGTCTAGCAACTCGAGGCACGAATGCCCGTGTAGTCGAGGGTCGCCCAGGCCCCCTTGTACATGGCCCGTCTGTTGAAGAGGGTTTGGCAGCAGACCGGGATGAACTATAGTCACACAGGGTGAGCTGCTCTGCCACGGTCACCTCGGGACTCAATCATGAAGCTAGCGCTGAAGCGGTCACATATGGAGGAAGCCTATGGCTGCGACTACCATATACCCCAGGAGCCTCTGAAAGTTCTTTCAGTGGGACCCTTTCTCACTTCAAACACCAGCTGAACACCTTCTCATTGGAGAGACGTGTTAGACCGAATCCATCTCCAAAACTGAAAAAGATATACTCAGCCAGTGGGCGAGATTACTCTCTTCCAGTTGAAGTCCCAACGGGCTCTGGAGCACTCGAAGGGAAGGACACTGTACTGATAAATCACCCTTAGACGCAACACACAGGATGGCCTGCGGTGCGGAAGGTAGAGATCTGAAGCACATGTCTTTCAGGTCAGAGCTGCAGACCAATCTTGGGCCAAGATGGTCACGACCCACCACCTAGTAGCACGAAGAGCAAGTTTTACAACTGGTCTTCATACCGGCTGGAGGAGCGGCTATATCAAATCCCTCGCCAGCAGGATAAGATATGCCCGGACAAGTCAGGAGCACTGCTCAACACTCGGTGTGATGAATATCACTGGATTTTCAGGAGCACGTCTGCTCAACACCTAATGTGATGATTATCACTGACTTGAGCGGGGTAGCCGAGACTGAGGTGGGGCAGCAAAGTAGAGAGAGTGGTGTTAGTGTGCTGTGCAACACTTACCTGTCTCCACTAGCGGCAGGGGGCGCGTGAGAAGGCGGATGACCGGGTCCTCGAACGCACCAAGCTGCCTGCTGGCGACCAAGGGGGAGCTGAGAGGTGTAAGGCTATATAGGGTCACACCCGCCAGATTGGCCTCTTGGGACCCAGGAACAGATGAAATTGCTCTCTCTTTGGAGTGTGGGTACCGCTTGCTCCGCTTTTTTTTTTTTTTTTTTTGGGAGCCAGCGGCGGAACAGACACACACACAAACAAAGACTCCACCCAGCCCTCACCCGGGGGGAGGGAGTGATCGCCAGCTCCAAGAGCACCTCATCCATCCCTGGGCGGCCCGCTCCGGAAAGCTTTCGCCGTCGCTTGCCACCTGGTTTGGTAGCGCCTGGAGCGGGCTGGGCGTCTCTACTGCGGCCGGCTCCATGCTGAGGCCTGTGGTGGAGGCTGCTGCGGAGGCCCAGCAGTAGCGGCGGCCGGAGAACACCCTCGGCGACGAGCAGGCGGAGGAGCTGCCACTGGCGGCGGGTGGACGCAGCAGCTGGCCGCCAGGGCAGGTTGTGCCGGATGACCTCCATCTGCGCTTGAGCGGCAGAGAACTGTAGGCTGCAGTTCCCCGCCGCGTCGCCGACCAGCCCAACCTGGGAACTTGGGGAGACCAGGAACCGAACCTTGTCCGCATCTGCCATACCAACCAGGCTGAGCCAACGATGGCGCTCCGGGACCACTAAGGTGGACATCGCCAGACCGACACACACGCTACGATGCTCGTGCCCCGGAGGGCGGGGTCGGATGCAGTGCGGTGCTCACCTATGAGCGCACAGTCTGGATTACCCTCGTGCATGGCATGCAAGAGGAAGCGGCTTGCCCACAGGCTTTGTAGGCTCCGCCCGTCGGAACGGACGAAAACTCACAGGCCTTAGGGGGAGACGAGGATCCCCCCAAAAGGCAGCGGCCGTCGGACACAGGTGCACCTGTGTCGACAGACCGCTCCAATGGAGGGACACCTCGCAACCCTTCACCGTTCCTCTAGCAAGGGTAGTTAGGGGGAAAAGCTATTCAGGCGGTTTCTGGCAGAGAAAGATGCCGTTCACCACCTAAAAAGCTCTCCATGCAATTCGGGAAAGAAAGGCACTGGGGCGGCGAGCTGAGAACCAGCGCGGCCCGCCCCGAGATACCAAACTCCAGATTCCAACCGAGACTGAACGGGACATGGTGGAGGTTCCACTCAAGCCCGGCAGCCTCGGCGGCCCGTTTCAGCATAGCTTGACATTTCTGGATCTGGCTTGGCAACATTACACTCCCAGGGGGAGATAACACAGCCAAGTCATCATTTCCAGAGGCCAGCTCACCCTCCGATGCTGCTATCGACATCTTATCCTCTGGGGGAACGCCCATTGAAACAGCTGATCAGTCCATTACAGAGAGATCAGTCTGCTCAACAGGAATTCCATCGGCTGCGGTGTGATGGAGGAGTGAGGAGCCCACAGGGAATGGTTACCGGGCGAGACATCCATCACTATCCTCCGATCACCCATCCCACACGGCACCGGGGGTGGGGCATGGTAATGGGGACTCGCACTTCGCGGACGAAGGCGAGTCTCGATCTCAACACCGCGACAGTCATATTCCCGCAATGAGAACATGAACCGTCCACAAAAGCTGCCTCAGCATGCCGAACATATAAGCCCATATGCACACATATTTATATACATATAAACCTATAGCCCAAACACGTGATGCAACAATTGTGACCGTCAGAGAGGAAAAGGGAACGATCGCATCCAGAAACGCACAGGTGGAATGACGTCTTGAAAAAGACGCAAACACACCAGTGTTGCTCTTTCAGAAAATAGGACCGTCAACAGTGCCGGAGCACACAGGGGAATGACCGCGGCAACACTGAACAGAAACTGAAACAGTGAAGCACTCACTTTTCCGCCCTCTAACCAGCCGTCAACACACACAAACACTTAGAAATTTGTTGCTGTTAAAACAGCAGTAGAGAGCTCAAAGCTCGCGATCACCGCTGCACTCGCGCTGTAGAACACCAGCACTGGAAGAGTCTTCCTGAAGAACACCGACACACTCGCTCGTTGTAAACAACAGCACTCTCAGAGACATCAAACGATCGGCTCCGAAGCGAAAGGCAACTAGTACGTGCATCCACTTCTGTATTTATAACCGCGCCGCGGGGCGGAGTGAGTGATGTGAATCACGCACGCCAATTACATTGGCTCGTTCAATAGTACTCGAAGATGATAGGCTCCCTGGCGTGATCCCATTTCAGTCGACGTCGACTACGTCCGACGTTATCGACTGAAAGGGAACTCACTATTCAGTATGAGAGGCGACTAAACAGCGCACAGGTTTTCTTTCGCTTGAATGGTTAAAATCACTTTAAAATGCAAAAACAGTAATCGTTAAATGGAATCGAAATGCATGTGTCTTATCGAATCCCCGGTTCTTGTAAATTTGGAACTGGTTCTAACCCTGACACTATTGGATAATTTTACCCAATAGCCAAGTTGGTACTTAAGCGTTGTTGAATTATGGGATGGATTATATACTGTACCAGTGTCCTGGGGCCTCAGGCTTCCAGGGATCTCTTAAGCCTTATGAGACTGGCCAGGGACTCCCATAGGCAGGTGAATGACAGAGACCTCTGCATCCAATCCCACTTTTGGATACTCAAGATTTGTTTAACAAGTCATCTAATGTTAGCATTTGGCCAAATTGACTTTGCCGCTTAACACAGGATAAGGGGTTTGCACTAAGAGCAACAGGCCTTAATTTTTTTATTTTAGCCACAGGCCCCTTTGGACCATGATCCAGCCCTCTTAACCTCCACAGCCTGGAGAGAGTATTGACTAGCAACTGCTTTGATTGTAATTACTTTGAAAACGGTTACTGCTTCTATAATTGACTGATGTGATGTCTCAAAGTTACGACCAGGAAGAGTTTCACCAAAGAAGCATTATAATCGGGACAAAGACCCCCACACAATGAGAGGTTATTAGCGTAGGAGTCTAGTGTCACTGATGTCAGTCAAGTCATACTTTGGTGGAATGGATGGGAGAGTCTGGACTGTTTTCATCTGCCTTATTTAAAGGAATTAAAGCCATTTATGTTCCACTCCTTCTCTTACTTTCTCTTTTCTTTGCTTTCAGTACGTCCGCCAGCCCCCCCCCTCCTGCCTCCAATTATGGACATGCTTTCATCTGTACGCTCAGGAATGAGCTGATAGGATCAGGATAGTTGAAGAAAGAGCCATTGTCTTGTCCATCTTTCATGGTGCTCATGCCACCTCCCTGTTTTACCCTAAGCAATAGCTCACCCAAACATGGAAATTCTGTCATCATTTATTCACCATTATGTTGTTCAAAACCCATACAACTTTCTTTTGCTAAAAGAGTGTAGTAGAATGTTCACATTGTTGATATCACAAACAATTAAAATTGATTTACATTGAAAGTTAGAATGTTTCTTTAAAGAAACACTTCAGATAGCCATTTTCCAGTGTACTAGTCCTTGTTGATTTACTGTTACTCCACAAACTGACATGTTGGACTGGGAATTTTTGGTAAAGGTGAGCTTTCACGCAGCACTTTCTAGGACAATGTGGATACACTCGATTAGAACGTGCCGTTTCCTGGTACAGCAAAAAGATTTGAGAAATGAGCTGTTAAAACTTGTCCTATTTATTTTCCTCAGAGTAACTCACTCTTTGGAGGAGTTGTATTGTTTGACAGAGGGGTCTGGGCTTTTGTAAGCATTTTTTTTTCAGAGGCTGTTGGTTCTCCAAGACAAAAAGCCCGGCATAAAGCTCCTATGATTAATACTTCCAAACCCCCATGTTCGGCCGAGTCATTGAAAAAAAAATCTCTTTTTAAGCCTCCAAATGTTTGATGATTGTGGCTTATTTTTTGCCGCAGTTAGTGCCCCATAAATCACGGCTCATATTTTATAGAGTTCATAGTTGAGCTTTAAGCAACATTGAAGTTAATGAGGCTTAACAACAAATACTAACAATCCTGTAACTGTACACTTTGTCACATTTAACTGACCTCCCTGTGAGATGTTATTTTTAACAAGTTCATGAAATCATAAATCACTTGTTTCTGGACTGGATAAGACCTCTTATATATAGTAAGAAATGCATGACCACTTGCTAGCGGCTAACAAGTCCCAAAAGTGATTGTGTTGGATTCATTGAGATACATTAAGGTACGCTGTGCTGTTTTTAGGAGTTGCTCGAAAAGCAGTTACTTGTGTAATGGCAGTGTGGAAATCTGAGTTCCTTGAGGACCCCAGGGGCCCGGGCCTCTCCCAGGATTGCAGCCCTCAAAGGGCCAAGGTAATTAGGCCAGGTGAATGGGGTGGCAGCCTGATATAGTGGGGCCTTGTTCCTGCTGCTGTTCGCCTAGTGTCTATGCAAGCCACTGGGATGATTTTCACCAGGAAATAGTTCGGAAGAGGGTGGGTCATAATTATGAATAATATAGACATAATAGAAGATTTGGCAATTGGTAGAATCGATTGGAGGAAGGACAGTTGCAGGTAAAGGGTTGATTGAACCTTTTGTTGGTGTTAGACAGTAGTAATGATGTAATGCTTTTCTTAACAATTGAGTCTCCAAGAGAATGTTAGGGTCAATGCCACTCTTGCTAAAGAAAAGTCCCTCTATTAGTGTGCACTGCCTTTGAAAAGACATGTTTTCATTATTTCTCAAACATCAAATTAAATATAATGTCTACCCAAACTGAACTCCATACTATTAAAAGAAGGATCTATTCTACTCAGATCTAAAACTGCTCAAATATCTAAGAAAACAGGCAGTACATCTGTGCTGAAACACAAAGATGAGCAAATCTGCCAAAGGGAGAAGTGTGAAGTGAATGGATATATTGTGTATTTCCGTTAGCCATGGTTACTGGCTTTTTCTTTTTGCCTGAAACTGTCTCTTCCAAACCCCCCTCTCTCTTTCTCTCTATCTTTCACCCTCTCTGGTGCGCTGAGCTGCTGCCGGCAAGATAAGGCCTGGTCTCTCCGAGTTTAGGCTTAACGTAATCCCTCACCCCACCCCCAAAAAAGACAGTGCTTGTGCTCATCCACACAGAGATGGAAAACAGAGGATGTGGGGAGGATGAGGGAGAAAGTATTGTGGGGCACTGCCACACATTTGGAGTTATTTATTTGAGCATGAAATGACTACAAAGAAATACAACGTATGGTGGTTCTGGGTTAGGGAAATGTCCTGTACTCTCTGTGATCACAGACACTGGCTAATCTTTTGACAAGATCCTGAATTCTGAAGCCCTGAGGCCCGTCTACCTGTGTGTGGTGATACTAGCTAACGGAGGGCTCAAGCTCATTCAATGTGCTCTTTTCTATTAGATAGATCTTGATTTCTTTTCTAAACACAACGATTGAGACTGTTGTGTTGCTACAAATGCATTTTACCCTACGTGTCCTCTGCCGTGAAAGAAATCTGCACTGTATCGCTCAAAACGCCTACAGTCTACTGCTTGGTGGTGGTCTGCAAGACATACTGCTAGTTCATGTTTCCAATACCAGAGCAAATATCAAAAAGCCTTACCTGGGGCTGAACATTCAATATTTGTGTTACTAGCGCAGATTCTCAACGTTTAGACTCCCAGTGTCTGGAGCTAACAACAAATGAAGCCGACCAAACTGCATTAGCTAGAAAGGCAAATTTGGTCTCATGTTTTCATGTGGCATTTGTATCAGCACAGAATCACCCTAGTCATCTCTTGTCTTTCACTCAAACTCGAATAATCTATTCTCAACTGCATCACTGAGATAAAGCTTTTTTACTTCCCCATGCTATTCAAGTGATTAAGTTTGGGGATTTGTTGATTTTAATAATAATTTTAATTTCCTTTTTTTTTTTTGTGTGTGTAACAAGGCATTGTAGTACTCAAGACTCGATTTGGTGTTGTGTTTTCATGTACTCTGAAGCATTTGGACTTTATTAACCCACTTAAGTACTATATTAACCCACTTAAAGTCATACTTTTATGATGGATGGATGCGCTTTGTTGTGCTTCAAAATCTAGCGAATACCATTATAAAGCTTGGAAGAGCCAGGCTATGTTTTAAATATAACTCCGATTGTGTTTGACTGAAAGAAGAAAGTCATATACACCTAGGATGGCTTGAGGATAAGTCAATTATGGGATAATTTTATTTTTTGGATGAACTAACCATTTCCCTACAACACGGATATAGAGCTTATTTACTTAATATGTTTGTTACTGTGCTCAAATGATTTCATTTCCTCAATGTTTCAGTTACGGAGGAGTTCAGGTGAGATAATGCACAACAGTTTTGGCACCTAGACACTACTGAAATGAATCACCGCCATTGTTATGTTTGAGTCTTGATTGGTTGCCATGTGGGTAATTTCACAAGCTAGAAAATCTGTAAGAGCTGTTGGGATGTAACAGCATGCCAGGTTGAAAAAGTTGCCACTTGCTACTGGTAAAAGAGTCAAAGACTCAATAAAGGATTTAAACTGTTACAATATTAAAGTGGAAAGGGACTATTTGTACTGTTATACTGTATTATCTATTCATTTTTCTTGAGATCTAAATTGACTAAATATAAATCCCCTTTTGAATATATATAATCCAATCTGCTATTAACAATTCTTTGGACTTGTTGAGACAGGTATCTGAAAATAGTTTTTTCAGACAGGACTGTTCAGATTTAAACATGCATTTCTAACCTAAAATGAATATGAATATTATGAACAGAGTTCAAGTTAAACTCAACTGACAGCATTAATCACATAATTTTACCACAAAATGAATCGTTTTGTCCCAACTTAAAAAAAAGAAAGAAGGTTATTAGTGAGGCCTTTACAATGCAGGTGAAAAGGGCCAGTTCCCTTTCAAGGGAACTCGACCTGCGTAGAGACGCTTGGGGAACGCCCCTGCGTGATTGTGTCATGAAGCACCTATGAAATCATGGCGTGACGGAACGTCATGTGACGTCATAGACCAGGACTCTATAAAGCACCCCTGAAAACAGACCATGCTAGCTTCTGTGCCTTCAGCAAGCGCTCTGTGTGAATATGTCTCTGTATATTTATTGTTGTTTGTCCACAAGCACACATATATATATATATATATATATATATATATATATATATATATATATATATATATATATATATATATATATATATATATTAGGGCTGGGCAAGTTAACGCGTTATTATCGCGTTAACGCATTTATTAATTAATGCCGACAATTTTTTTATCGCACGTTAACGCAGTTTTTTTTTTTTTTATTATTATTTTGAAAGTCCGTTGCTCACTGGCTCTGAATACACATAGGCCAACAGTCAAACCATGATCACAGGAGGGGTGGGATGTTGGTCAGCCAGCAAATAACCCACCCAAACAAGCAGTGGATAGAGGCAGGTTCTCTCTGGTGAACAGTTAAAGGGTTGCGCTTCGCGAGTGAATGACAGGCGCTCTATGGATAGTACCTATAAAACCTATAGATAATAACTATTTAGATTCTGGAAACTCACTAACAGCGAGCCGAGGATCAGTCTCTCTTCTAATGATTTGTGCTGCGCGTCCTTTATAAAAAGTTATAGACAATTCAACTTCGGCAACGAGCGGGCGCGGGCGCGTGCGTGAGGCGAGCATGACCGCAACAGTTTCACAGGAACGCACCCGCTTGTCGCTGCACCTTGTGCTCGACCACTTCACCTCACTCTTGGCTGATTTATACTTCTGCGTCGGACTTACGCCGAAGACTATACGCTATAGACTACGGGTTGGTTTTCATTTATATCTCTGCGTCGTTGTCCGCGTTGACTCACAATTACACATGCAGAGGGAGCATGTGAAACCCGGGAAGCGGTTCTAGTAATCACAGCGCTTGCGGTACGCATAGAATTGACGTTACATTTTTGGAGAGGTGCACGTCAGGGTACTCCGAAGTGTACGCGCGCTACACAGCTACGCGGTGAGTATAAAGTATAAATTGTTTTTTCACTCTGTTTAATGTAATCTTACGTGGGAAACCATGGCATTACCAAACCTAAGCTACTATAAGTAACGTTGGTCGACTTATATCTGTAGTAGTGATCATGACCTCTGACTACTACATAGACTGTTTCTGCTGCTCCCTGATAAAAGATACCTGATGATACCTGTTCAGAAAAAAAAAACAAGAAAACTGAACTCGCTTTAACAAACTAGATAAAAGGTAATGCCCTGGCAGTGGCAAATAGCTTTGTTTAAATATTTGATTTGATTACATTAATGTTTAAGTTGAGATTTGAGATTACTGTGTAAAGGGAATACTGCTGGTATAAAAGCACCTTATTTGTTTAAAGTTATTGCACTTTTGTGTATATAGCAGTACATTTAAATCAAAAGTGTGCAATACACTACTTTAGAAGTCATTATTCAATTTTGCGCATAACAATGCGATTAATCGCGATTAATCGCAAGAAAATCATGCGATTAATCGCGATTAAAAATTTTAATCGTTGCCCTGCACTAATATATATATATATATATATATATATATATATATATATATATATGTGCTTGTGGACAAACAACAATAAATATACAGAGACAGATTCACACAGAGCGCTTGCTGAAGGCACAGAAGCTAGCATGGTCCGCGTCTCGGTGCATGGCTGCTTCTAAAACATTATTGTCAGGAGTTTCCCTCCAATATGTTTGTGATGTGGCAGGAGCACACATTAGTGAGGTTTTTGGCCTTGACTCCGGCTCCACTCCGGGGGCGCAGAGATTTCACACGGACAGGCACTTGTTACTATGGTGTCGTGGGTATAGGGACATCTCAGGTTACGACTGTAATGCTGGTTCCCTGAAGAGGGAACGAGGCGCTGCTTCGCCCTGCCATGCTCCCTGCATGCCTGTGATCGACTTGCTTCGGCTTTTCAGAAGCTAGCGCAGTCTGTTTTCAGGGGTGCTTTATAGCTTCCTGGTCTATGACGTGACATGACGTTCTGTCACGCCATTGGACTGATTTCATAGGTGCTTCATGATGCAATCACGCGTTGTGGGTATGGTATTCCCACAGCGTCTCAACGCAGCGTCTCGTTCCCTCTTCAGGGAATCAGGGTTACAGTGGTAACCTGAGACGTTCCCTTGCAAGGGAACTCGAGCTGCACCGAGATGCTGTGGGAACACTATACCCACGACGCCATAGTAAACAAGTGCCTGTCCGTGTAAAATCTCTGCGCACACCAGGACGAAAGCACCTTCGCCCCTGGAGTGGAGCCGGAGTCAAGGCCAAAAACCTCACTAATGTGTGCGGCGAGGCAACATCCTGCCACATCACAAACATATTGAAGGGAAACTCTTGACAATAATGTTTTAGAAGCAGCCATACATCTTGGTCTGACGCCTCACAGTGCCACGAAGGAAAGGTTACTAGAGGGTGTCTCCCCGAGGATACACCACTTAAAGGGACGTGGTAAGCATGCTAAGGCCATTTGTCAAATTAATATTCATTTGAAATGTAACTACTTTACAGCTCAATTAATACACAAGTCTAATGAATTAATAATAATAATAATAATTAATCATTAATCTTGCTTATAAAAGTAGAAGCTTAACATTTTTGCCTTTAAATGCTCCAGAGTCCAAAGTCACCACAACCTTTATTTTTGTTTTTAAAAATAAACATGAAAAATTCAAACCAAACTACTGTTAGTGTCCATAGGATTTCATTCTTATTTATTTTATTTTATCTTTTATAATTGGGACATTAGATCAATACTACCAATTATCCAATTCACAATTCAAATATTTAGGCTACAGTATTGTTTCTATTTGATTTGCAATGTTTTTTGATAATGCGGCACACTGCTGGAGCTGTTAAATAAGAAACAACACACATCCAGCCAGTTTGACCCTGATGTGGAAAGAATAATCAATCTCGCGTTAGATCAAGAAGTCATCAAGGCGGGAAGATGAAAGTGTTTTCTAATAAATTTTAAAAATACAACAAGAATAGAGAGATTTACAACAAGAACTGCAACTCAAATGGTTTTCACAAACAGTTAGCAGAGTTCACAAACAGGGTCTTTCTGTCTCTTTTGTAAAATTTAGAGAAGACTGTCGACTGAAAGACAGCCTCAAATTTCCATTCGGCTTTGTTTCTCACAGTCGCTTCAAAGAGAGACAAAAGTTCCAAAAGTGCAAGCTTATTTATTTATTTACATTTTTCTCTTTTTATTCCTCACAAAATCACTGCATTGTTCCTTGAAAAAGCCTCATGCCAAAATCTTTGAAAAAGTCTGCCAAAATCTGGTGTGAAAAAAAAAACATTTTGTGAAGGATGGCACAAAGAATTTTATACAATTGCATTATATCTTAAAATCTTATTGTATGTTAACAGAGGTACATTCACATGCCGGAATTTACATGATTACATTAATATACATACAATATACGCACTAAATATATGCACAATGGAGAGTTCACTAAATATGTGATAAAGCCACGGAGAACATTAATCATGCCATCCACAGCATTTCTACAGCATTTAATAACATATTGCCTATTAAGTGATCTATTTAGTTGTCTTATCACTTTCCTGCGGTTGGACTGCACATTCCTGTTTGTGTATGCAAGTTTAATATCACAATGAAATGCACAGCATAAATATTTATGGCTTTGCTAACTTAATTACACCCTGTTGAAATACACTATTGCATCTAAACAGGTTATGCACGCCACTTGCAAACGAAACTGGGTATTATCCAAGATGAATGTTGATAGTGGTAGAAAAAATGCCCAGAGACATCTTTTGGTTTGTGGTGAACATACGTTGGATCATGTTATGTCAAAAGACCGTCATGTGCAACGTGCACAGTACTGTTGCTGGTTTCACAGTTTGATTTGAGCTGTGAAGTTGTTGAAATTGTCCTTTGAAATAAAGGAATTTCTGGTCATATATTACTAACCCATTTCCTGTGAGTAGACAGTCTTGTAACATTGCTTTTAAATATAATCCAATAATTGACCCTTCGGTAAGCCACGCCTGAAAACCGCCACTGGCCAATCCTGTCTTAGCAACCGTAACTAGGCGCGGGAGGTCTGGCAAGCTTTCGAGCAAGGGCAACATGCCGAAGCGTTGTGCGTATGGATTGTGCAAATCTGATACCCGGTATCCTAAAAGTTTGGACGGGGGAGTGGAATTTTTTCCCTTCCCGAAAATCTAAAAGCCAAGGGGAGAAATGATGGGCGTGGATCAAGCAGTGTGGGAGACCCCATTCACAACTACATGTCGACAGGATTAACAAAAACACATATTGCTTGGAAGTTGGAAATAATGACGGTTCTTTGTTCATAATGCATATATTGTAACGTAAAATAAGACGATTAAAGACAAGACGGAAGCTCACTGACATACTTTAAAATATATTTCAGCATTTTGTTAATCGACGGCCTACTACCCCTGCCTGAGTAACTTTAACCCAATCCGATCGCGGCTCTCCCGGTGTTACTGTTATTCCACAAGATTTATGGATAAACTGTTTGATTTATAATTATTAGATCATTTTTACATTTCACTTACCCTACTGTGCACGAACACAGCTGTTCCTCAATTTGTGTGTTTCCCATTTGAATGGTCAGCATATGAGGCGGCTGCTGCTTGTGCTGGGACTATAGGCTTTAGCTTCAATTTTTATGAAATTATTTGCTAATCGGTTGCATATTATGTTGTGGATATATTCCCTCGAATGCATACTGTTGTCCCTTTTGTCTTGCTCTCTCAGATATTTCACATGTTCGCCAAAAATTACTAATTGTCTCATTGGGAATGTCTGACACCGGTGAATACACACTGTAATAGACGTGCCAGGCGCGAAAGCTTGACAGGCGTAGCAATAGCAACTAGGGAGGGCGGGGCTTAGTGAAGGGTCAATTGGTTTCACCAATATGTACATATTTTTCAACTTAAAGGGATCGTTCAGCCAAAAATGAAAATGCTGTCATTAATTACCTCATGTTGTTCCAAACCCGTAAGACTTCATAAAACTTAATAAAATTGAGGTTGAACCACTGGAGTCACATGGATTACTTTAATTATGTCTTTACTACATTTCTGGAGTTTGAAAATGGTGGTTGCGTAGACTGTCAATGGAGGAACAGAAATATCTCAGATTTCATCAAAAAGATCTTTATTTGTGTTTAAAAGTGAACGAAAGTCTAATGTGTTTGAACCGACACGAGGGTGAGTAATTAATGACAGGATTTAACTAACCCTTTAATCAGCTATCGATTCTTTTCAGGTTTACAGGTAAGTGAACTTAGTAGCAATAATAAAGTTGACTTTATTATTTATTAACATAATATTAGTATCCTAAAGCAAACCGTTTACCTTCAGTCGTAAGTTATTAATTATTTAGTTAAATTAATATTTAAAATGATTGCATTTGATATATTAATTTGCTTACAATATTATATTAAAATATATTATTTCAGAGGAAAAATTATAGAAAATAACTGTAACCATCTCTTCTATCTGTTTCTCTTCCTCTCTTTTGGTCCCTATTAATACAAACTGGAACCGCTGCGGTTCCACTTGACATCACTTGCATCTCAGCGATCCAGGTGATGAATTAAACACATCTGTTGTCTCCCTTAGGGAGGAATACCTTGTTTGCTTGCCAACATTTCTTGTCATTACCCAACCAGCTGGCAGGCCAACCATTTCTCAGACATGTACCTTCCTCTCCCATGTTTACTAGTTAGCCTGCCCGCATTCTCCACCAAAACAGATGAAAATCCCACCCACTGTTGGTCTCACAAAAGTACAAAGTACAGCTTGTTCTGGAAAAGGACCATCCACTTAGACAGGTACAAACCATCTTTATTCGTTCAAAAATACATTAAAATGCTATTATATATGCAGATACTTGAATACACATATTCTATGATGACCGTTTTATTTTCTGATTTAAAAAACATTTTTATATTAAAAAGTAAAAAAAAAGAAAGGCAGGGTGGTACAACAGCGCAGATATCATACTTAAGAAAGAAGCCTCAGTAAAAGAATAAAAATCTAGTTTGGCATTATCAATTTCTTAGAATAAATAAATAACTAAACAAAATCATGTGGTCTAAATAACATGTAAAAGAAAACATAAAACCAGAACTGATTCTACAAGATCCAATTATTTGACAAGTCAAAGTTGTAAAATGTCATAAATTACATTAATAAAGGAATAATTCATAAAACTTTAAAATACATTGGATAAATAAATGTACAAGCATTTTAAAACATACTGATTAAGATGTATTTAACGTGCAAGGGAAATATGTTAATACTTTTTATGTATGTGTGTGTGTGAGCTATATGCCATTTTTGGCTACTTTATGACAAGCTTTTGCGCTCATCTAATGGAACACATGATGTGTTTAGTAGTTTTGAACATAAAAATGACCTAAAAACAATATTGCTTAGCCGATAGTGGCACAAGACCACTTAAATACAGTGAGTCCAATTCCTTTGCCAGGGTTTTATATCCAGAACGCACACACTTATTGCAGAGATTTATGCTGAAGAGCTCAAATGAGTATGAGAATCTGTCGTCTGACCGTTTCCCGGTTCCGCTAACCCTCCTGATCAAGCCCACATTTGCCTCCCAGAGCTCCACCGTGACAAATCCCAATCAATACTCATTACCTTGACAGTCTCTCAGCTCGCACGCTGTACTACTGGAAACATCTGCCAGTGATCTCAAGTTCACACTGCTCAATGCCATTAGCGTAGCATAGCTATGCATTTGGGATTCGTGTTCTTGCATTTAGCCTTTGCTCCTTCAACAAGCGGGATCTCCTCTTCCGATTGGAGGTTAAGAGGAAGAGGCTTGCCTTGACATGCATTTGAATGAACTGTCGCATCATATCAGTTGTAAGTCTGCGGTTTTGTAAATTATTCATTAGTTTCTCATTGCCTGTCGTTACGTTTTAAAGCCAAGAGTGTTTCTGATCCTCCAGCAATGTGGTATCGCCGCCGCTTTTGTCAAACAGGCAGGAAACAGCTTCAGTGATCCAGTCATAATGGATGCATTTACACTTGGATTTTAATGTGGTGAAGACGAGGGGAAATGCTTGCTTTCACTCTAAATGACAAGTACATTTAAGGAATATTCTGGGTTCGATACAAGCTGTATACTATAAAAAATGGTTTCACAAAAAAAGGTTGAGGTTACTTACAATGTATTTTTCAGGATTAAAAAGTGGAAATGTGATCTTTTAATTTGCTAACATGTAAATGAAAGCTTCTATAAAAGCATGTTCATTATTTAGCTGTACATTTGTTTAAATCAATAATAATGATTTGCGGGTTCTTTGTAAAAAAAAAAGTACACTTTAGCATACTTTTAAAAGAACACATTACAGAAATATTATATTTAAGTGCAATGTTAACTGAAATGAAATTGAAATGTATTATAGTTTAAGGTTGCAATTATTTTTTAACTGGACACGGCACCAATGTAACCTGTCCTGCTCGACCCGATCCGAGCGGGATACCGAGGGCGCTAACAAGGATGTTAAAGACCGCTGCCGCTTGCGTCAGTTGCTGGCATGCCTCTTGAGGCCTGGGGAGTAAGGTTTACACACGCAGCTTTTACTGGCCTACATCCGTTACATTTATGTAACATTGAATAAACTACACTTAAAAAAAAAAGTAACAAAGTATTTAACACATCGAATAATTTTACTTTTGTAGAGCATGGCAAACGATTATTAAAACCCAATGATTTAAAATGTACTTAAAAATAAAACTTTTAATTTAGCATTAATACAAAGTTTTTCAGAGTGCGCCTTAGTGCAGGGGTTTTCAAACTTTTTGTGTGTGGACCACTATTTGTAACCAAGAATTTTCGCGGACCACCTCATAATACACATAATAAAATATGTCTACACACAGTCCTACCTGAGTTAATCCGCACCTCCAAATAGGCTTACTAGCACTAAAACTATAACTGGTCATCACATCAGTACAACAGGCTTGTTAAAAGAAAGTTTACTGCACACAACGGCTGCCACATATTTCATTAATTTATTTACTCAAGCGCCCGACGGCATAATCAGGTTCATTTGAACAACAGGCTTATTTCCATAGCAATGGAGTATGAAATCTATACAGTAATAAGAACACTTGGATATAGCCTAGTCAACATTTCAAAACCTTTAGCGATTTTAGGGGATTATTAATCTTCAGAGTTTTACAAGTCCTCAAAAAGTAGGCTTGAGTTTGTCCACTTAACAGCACATCCGCAAAACATTTCAGAAACGCGAGATCAAGAAACTATCTGGAAATTAAACCTCTGCCGCTGCCTCTTTTCTCTTCAGAGGACCTGTTGCTATCCACCGATCCATGTTGTGGTTCTAACGGCACTGAACTTGAACGTCACGGCCGAGCGCCACTAGCCTATTTTAGTAATCACACAATAACTTGACAATTTAATTTAAATTTTATATCAATATAGGCCTACATATTCTTTTTACTTTTTATTTTTTTATGGGAATTTCCTGGTAAAATTAAAGTAAATTTTATATTTTATTTTGCCTTTCCACGGACCACCTGCAGTACCCTCACAGACCACTAGTGGTCCGCGGACCACAGTTTGGGAATTGCTGCCTTAGTGTATTTAGAAATACAGTCGTAAAAGTGTACTCTATTTAAGTACACTTATGTGTACATTAATATTATATTATCCACAACTATACATATTTTTTTACACTACATAAACAAGGGTCCCACTTTATATTAAGTGGCTATAGGTACTATGTACTTACATTGAAATTAATTATTTGATACAATGGATTATTATGTACATACATGTTTTTGTATTGTACTTATATTTTGAAAATACCAGCATGTAATCACAGCTGTAATTAATGTATGTAATTACATATGTAATTACACTGTTGACCCTTCCCTTACACCTTAACCCAACCTTAAACCTACCCATACCACACACACCTGTCCCTAACCTTACCCATATCACACCTCAATAGCAGCACAAGTGTTTTACAATACAACATCAACACAATAAGTACCTTGTACTTATTTGTTCATTTAAGTACATAGTACTTAAAGCCACTTAATATAAAGTGGGACTGTTATTTCAACACTAAAGTCAGCTTAACATGCATATGCCTTTATATACTATTGAAACAGTGAGTATTTTAACGTTTATGTATTGGCCGCATTCACTTTCACTGTAAATGCTTAAAGGAGAGCTCCGGGCAATTTTTAAGTTAATCTTGATAGTTATACCTTTGTGAGTAATGTCTATAGAAAAAAAAAAACGAACCGGATTGGTGCTTGCAACACGGAGCTGTTCCCGCAAATGCCCAGAGCTCCCACTCAGCTAAAACGGCAGTTATGGGGGCATATACATAAAGAGTGTCTTTTTGCCTCATAACAGACACAAAATGCAATTAAAATGTCTGTCCAACATGAACAGGGCCCTTACATGTGAACAAGATGCGTTTAGCAACTTATTTATTGTTTAAATTCACCTAAATAGTGTTTTAGACGGCTAGCTGTAGTCTCGCGCTGAAGTCCCGTGGGAACTCGGTTGTAGCAGGAAAAAGGTAAATACCAGTGTGCAGGTGGGAGTATATATAAATATAATTGAAGACATAGAAGCTAGTGAAATAATTAAAGTTTTGCAAATAAGACTACAAAAACATATTACTGAACATCTCAAGCCGTGTGTGCCCAAATGGAAGGATAAATAAAGTTTACATTACCTACAGTGGTTGCACACGTCTTCGTCCACGGAATGGATTTTTTCTTCAACCGGCCCCGCTGTGTTGTGTCTGTGTAGTCATCCTTGTCAAAGTGTTCGCTGCAAATGCGTAATCTTTAGCGCGTAGTACTTGTATGGGAGTTTGCACATCAAGTTGAAGTACAACTAGCCACAACTGCAGAATCTCGATGTCATGGAAAGGAAGACGATGAAAATGTAAGTACTTGTATTTTCGCATTCTGTTGCCACAATTCGGAACGACACAAACGCGAACCATTTTTTCTTCACTTGTGAGCAACTCCGATCATCACACTTCACACACTACGCTCCTCCCACGTGCACACGGTTTACTTTTTTCCGGCTACAACTGAGTTCCCAAGGGACTTCAGCGCGAGACTACAGCTAGCCGTCTAAAACACTATTTAGGTGAATTTAAACAATAAATAAGTTGCAAAGATGACTACACAGACACAACACAGCGGGGCCGGTTGAAGAAAAAAGCCATTCTGTGGACGAAGACGGGTGCAACCACTGTAGGTAATGTAAACTTTATTTATCCTTCCATTTGGGCACACACGGCTTGAGGAGAGATGTGCAGTAATATGTTTTTGTAGTCTTATTTGCAAAAAACTTTAATTATTTCACTAGCTTCTATGTCTTCAATTATATTTATATATACTCCCACCTGCACACTGGTATTTACCTTTTTCCGGCTACAACTGAGTTCCCACGGGACTTCAGCGCGAGACTACAGCTAGCCGTCTAAAACACTATTTAGGTGAATTTAAACAATGGCTAAGTAGCTAAACGCATCTTGTTCACATGTAAGGGGCCTGTTCATGTTGGACAGACATTTTAATTGCATTTTGTGTCTGTTATGAGGCACAAAGACACTCTTTATGTATATGCCCCCATAACTGCCGTTTTAGCTGAGTGGGAGCTCTGGGCATTTGCGGGAACAGCTCCGTGTTACAAGCACCAATCCGGTTCGTTTTTTTTTTCTATAGACATTACTCACAAAGGTGTAACGATCAAGATTAACTTAAAAATTGCCCGGAGTTCTCCTTTAATTGTAAAAACATTTGTAAGGTATGCATTTTCTAATATTGTGTATGTGCGGGGACTTCTTTAACTGCATTCACTCAGTTAGCATGACCGTATGATTTGTAAGACTTATGAATACAGGATGTTTTTGGT
The DNA here is from genome assembly GCA_026230005.1 of Gila orcuttii. Lineage (NCBI taxonomy): Eukaryota > Metazoa > Chordata > Actinopteri > Cypriniformes > Leuciscidae > Gila > Gila orcuttii. Next base: position 39,553,573 of record JAPDVR010000020.1, on the reverse strand, counting down.
TCACTGAGCAATGTGAAATGTATCTTTTTTGACAGTAAATAAATTGTGCATCTTTACAGCCAATCTGATTACTGTTCATGTTACTTTGCAGGAAAACAAAACTCAGGATACGGAAATGACAATGACACGTGTTTCTGTATGATAAACTGTTTCTTCTACAGACACACGGTAGTAAATGGTGTGCTATTTTTTTTCTTTCTTTTAAGAGTATGCAAGTAGACATTGTTCGCGGGGAGCCAATTAAAAACACAGGCGATAATAGTGGAAATTTGTTACAAACATACTTTGATCTCAGACCTTTTACTTACATTGTCAAACTGCTAGGCTATATTAAACACTGCATGAAAGGTAATATTCGAAAAATCATAATATTGGCACTTTAAAATACAATTTTTAAAGTCAGATTCAGCCTGGACACTGTATTGGATCATACGTTTGCTGTCTACCTCAACACAATGTCTGTTGGTAAAGATAAATATATCATCTCTGACCTGTGTGTATTATGCATGTGTCCACCTGACTGTTAAGGTCACTGCCATGGTGCTCAAATATGTACAGCAAACATGAAATCTCAGCCAGAGTCAATTCATATGCATTCTCAGGCCAATAACTCTTTAACCTTGGACCATATGCAGCCTCTGCAGATTCGTGGCTGTTTGGTCTATTGCTAAAGTGATGAACTGGCATTAGCATTAGCCTGGAATTCCCCACAGAGCGCGTCCAAACCCCCAAGCTGTCCGACGTCTGCATGTTTATTTGTGCATGAGAGGCTGGATATGTGTAAACCTGTCAGAGATTTTCCGCCAAGAACTCCCAAGGTGAGAGCGAGTGACCTCCACCAACTGTCCCCGACATCTCCCCTTTTCATATCTTTATTATTTACTCTGTCCTCCAAAGGGGTCCTGGTTCTCCCCGGTTTATTATTGCTGAATCTTTATGCAGAGACAACTACAGGTATAAGTTAGCAATTTGTAGGTTGATTCCCCTGAAAACTGTGAACCCTGTTTAACTTTTTTGGGTGGTGTGGATATAGTTATTTATTTTAAAAATAGGTAAAATAATTCTGTATATGGACTTGAATACACCTTTTGTATGATAAACATATATATTTTTTTTAAAATCTCTTCAAATTGTAAGTCAAGCTTAAAGTCAAAACGTGTCAGGGTGGTTCAACTATACTTATATTATAATGAAGATAATATCCTTTTAAAAAGGATAAAAGTAAAGGTTTGTTATAATATAAATGTTTTTTTTTTGTTTCGTTTTTTTTTTTATTGTCTGCCAAATCAAAGTCATGGCGTGCAACCAACATGCAGAAACTATGAAATTATGTCATGAAGACTCAGTGTCAAATATCAAATAATTTGAACGTTGTAAAATGTCATATGCTACAAAAACTTCAAAAAGTTAATAATATATTATATTTGTTTAAAAAAAGTCTATTTTATGTCATTAATATACACATTTTCTCATTAAAATGATTCAAACATTCACATGTAGTCAAAGTGTAAAGAAAATACTTAGCTTTTTACTTGGTTACACCATGACTTTTTTTAAGAGTCATTGAATGTAATATAATTTAAAATGGTAAATGTTTTTCAAAAGTAATTAAATCAACATGAAACAAAAAGTAAATTTCTGTGAACTTGGCACGTGTTTTAAACTCGTTTAAAAAGTTTTGTCCCCCTTGTTTTTATCATATTCTCATCATTAGCTCAGATTATAATGTTTTGAGTTTGATAAATAGCCCTTAAATAGCTTCAGTGGTGTTAGCAGCTTTGTCTGGTAGATTATAGTGTAGATATTTACTTTTTGAATAAAGTTAGCTTGCCTGTAATTTAATTGCTTTATGTTTTCAGTAGCTAATAGGTTGGGAAGCTACAGTTTTCATAACAATGGGCTACCAAACAGGGTTCAATTTATGTCTGTTGTTGTTATTTGTACTATAAAATAATGTTCTCTGTCTCTTGTCTTGAAGACATGCACAGGACTTTAGAGTTATCATAACATGTAAAATTTGCCCCCCCACACCTATAGCAACATGTTCAGTCAGGCTTCTGGATTCAGATGTTTTGCAATAAGCAGTTGTGTTCTGCTTGGATAATTAGGCTGTCAACCCCACATTGCACAGACTTCCGACAGTTTAAACTTTCCGAACATCAAAGAGCCGATAGCAGTAAATGAGGTGCATCCAGTCCTGTTGAGTGAAACTCTATTGGTTGCAAAACGAGTTCACTATTACGTTTCCTTGCAAGACTTCAGAATGACTTGAACACAGCAAATAATGTGAAGCTTTTATGCTCATATATTACCTTTCATGTAGTGTGTAATATAGTTTCAGAAGTCAAAATAAACGATAAATGGAGTTCCAAAAGAAAGAACCAAATCTGAACTGCATGTAAAGCGTAATCAGTAATTGGTGGAAATATTCTCTATGGTGGAAATGGAGACTAAGGAACGACTGATGGACTTCAGTGCGGAGGTATCGTCTCCCACCCCATTTCATGTTCTGCATCACTGTTTCTGGACAGCACAAAGAACCTGTGGGACTGTGATTTATCAGGTTGCTCTTGAACCCTCATCGCTGTTTTTAGACAGCACAAGGACCATAATGGTCTATGTACTATAACCTTCGACCCTGTCAAGTCTCCATCTGCCTCCGTCACCGGCCTTCTCAGCCAGTCCTCAAGCCCCGCCTCTGCTGGAAGTTTGCAGCCCTTCGCCATCTCCTTTAATGCCATACTGTGACGTCGAGCAACCTCCACCAGCGCCTGAGTGAGTGGATCTTGTGGCTCTGCATTTGGCCTCTGATCACCATTGGTTGCTCTCTTCCATTGGTGAGAAGTGAAGCCGCCAGTGTCCTGATATGGCACTGACATCTTGGTACTTGAGTCTGCGCAGTTGCGATCTCGGGACCAGACCTGCGCAGTTGTGAGCAGGAAGTAAAGCCGCAAAATCAACGCCCCGCCCCCACTCTCGCCGAAAGCACTCTCCCAGAAACTGCACTTTGGCCTATGTCTTCTCTGTTCCTCCGTTCTGCTCCAGTTTTGATGTCTGTTGATTGCAGTACGACAAGAGGCTTGTTAAAATAAAGTAAATACAATCTCCTCAGTCCTCCGAAGATCCCGAAGTCCGTTGGTGCTTCAGTGACTACTTCGCTCAGAGAACCTGTAAATCATGACGTCACAGCACCGCTTTTATAGCATCAATAAAACTTATTTTAAAAACAAACACTTGAAATTACATCAGCGTGATAAAAACTACAGTAAATGATATAAACTATCTTTGGAAAAAAGATATGTGAAGTGTAATTTATTTGTTTAGTTGGTCTCATGTTCCATTGAATAACACGGGGAGGCGGGGTTTATGACCTATACTAGGACCAGTCACCGGGGGGCGATCGAGATGCTTTGGCTTCACTTTTCAGGGCTTGTGCGGCACGCTTGGGTCACACCGGCATCGCCTCAGTCCTCTGCACTCTTGCTCCGCCTCAGATGGTTATCGCCGTGGAATCGCCTAGGCCTAGTTGACGTCCTAGTTGACGTCAGCCTCTATTTCACCTTGGCTCCTCCCTCCATCGACTCCGCTGTGGGCTGTCATCTCTGGGTTTGTGCCATCGGACATCATTGCCTCCGGGGTCTCGTTGTCCGTCTGCCGCCTCCAGGGCTCCCACCTTTCCTCTCTTGTCTGCTTTTGCAGCGCGAAGGCACGCCTTTACGGAGGGGGCGTAATGTTACACTTATGTTCAGTTAGTTTAGTTTTTATGCACTTTTAGTTTTGTTTTCGTCAGTCATGTGTTCTTTGTCTTTGTTTCACGCCACTCATCTGTTTCCATGGACACTTATCACAGCTGTTCACAATTTAGTTCATCACCATGTGTATTTAAGTTACGCACCTTCACTCTGTGTTTGTCGGTTGTTTGCGTATGTTAGTGCGATGCTTACGTGCATACTGTTATGCCTGTCTGCCTTTTTGTTTAAATAAACCACTTTATATTTGTATCCTGTATTCAGTCATCTTCATCTTCTTCATCTTGTGACACCTACACTTTTAACTGTTCCTTAAAGCTGTCGTAGGAGTAAGGACACATTTTATGACACTGTTATGGTGTTCGACAGACTGTAATATGAAAATAGTTTGACTTCGACTTTTGCCAAACAGCTTATGGTTTTAGCAGTAAATAATGAAAAAAAATTAATTGTGACAATTCATTTTTAAGGCGCACTGAATGGACAAGAGGAAATCATGTATCATGAGAAGATTTTGCCTGTTCAAAATCTAATTTATCTTAATATACTCAAACTAAATTGGAAATATCTTGGTGCTCTCTGAAATGTTTGGAGCTGAAAAGAGATTTTAATTGGGGAAAATGACTGATAAACTTCTGTGGGCGGTAGAAAATGAGGCAGAAAGGAATGTTATGGTGCAAATAACGGCCGTCTGACACAAGATTATGATGTTGGTTTATGAGGGCAGTCTAATGATCAATTAATGAGATGAATGAAAGCCATTACTGCCAAAACGATTTCATCGCAGATGTATTAATGTTCAGGAGAGAATAAATAACAAGTAAAGGTGCGTGGTTAAGCATGTGCAATTATCCCACTCCGACATTAATCCCTTGTCTATTTACAATTTTGTTTTTTGAAATCGCTAATTTGATAAAGCTATTGGCGCCATGAATATGGACACAATTGGCCTAACTGGATGTCAAGCTCTGGGTCCCTTGGAGGCCATTATGAAGGATAGACAGCTGGTCCCTGGCTCGGGCCGGCCAGAATCAATCTCTAGTAAACAAGGCCGTTCTGTTGGATGGGGAGGAGTGGTAATTGAGTTTTCTGTTATGTTATGGCGGCAGAACAGGGACTCCATCAGTGGGAGCAGTTGGCTGTCCCGTATCCTGCCGGGCACCAGAACCTACCATTATGGTGTCATCTCAATTGCCTTTTCAATGTCTCCATGAAAAATTTAATTTGATGTAATCTTCCTAACTGTATTTAAGTGCATTATAGATGCATTTAATCATTATTTGCAATGGATTTATGCAGGATTGGACATACAGGGCAGTAGTGCATTTGGCACTGTAACATATGCAATGGGAGATTGCGTATAAATATGTAAAGACAGAGTTTGCAAAGAAATTAAAAGACATAGAAGATATTTATGACAGCAGAAGTATTAGTATACATTTTAATAATTTTAATTATATATATATATATATATATATATATATATATATATATATATATATATATATATATATATATATATATATATATATATATATATATACACTGTGTATATGTATGTATATATGTATGTATATATGCATACAGTTGATTGGCAATGAACATGAAGTGGGGCAACAACTCACTGTATGATGGAGGCATGGAGCCTAGAATACAGTGAGAATATCCTTACAATTCAAGATATAAGGGCAAAAATGCCCCTGTATGAGTATATCATGATATAGTTAAGCAATGTCACACGAGTGCTGTTTTTGTCCCGAATAGCACGAGTGCAAATTGTGAGTGTGATATTGATTTTATACAACAGTTATAGTTATAACAGTAAATAAATTAATATTGTTATATATTAGAGACAATATTGTTTGCTTTTGCTCAATTTTGACAAAGAGAATATTCCCTATACAGCCAGAGCAGAACTGTTGTGCATCTCCGAACAACACACAACGGTGTTTCATTTCTGAATGAATCCGCGTTTTGAGCAAATCAATCAAGGGAACCAATGATTCAATGGCTAATTTATAAAGAGAGCTATTCATTATAGAATGAATCAGCTGTTTAAACGAATTCAATGACTTACTCATGTAAACATTTACCGCCACCTACTGGCAGTTTTAGTTTCAATTTAGAGTATAATTTCATTGAAAAACAAAATCCATATTAATACTCATTAAAAAAAAAAAACATTAAAAGTATAGTTCACCCAAAAATTCTGTCATCATTTACTCACCTCATGGCCATTGAAGCTTAAAAATATGTGTAATAAATTATGTTAAATCAGATAAAATATTTTTTTTTCTAAAGCTACTTTTTGTAATGTCTAATTTATGCTTTTCGCATTTAACACAATAATGACTTTAAATAGTCTTTTGGGGATAATTTATATAACATTTTGGCAGTAAGTCAGTCTATATATTAGACTATTAGACATAATATTGGCCACCAACCGCTCTTCTATTCTATCTCCTATGTCATCCGCATATATTTAAAAAGATTGGCTATTAAACTGCAGTTTATAAAAGAACATAGTCCCTTCTTACCCTTCAGAATGCATAGAACAATCCATCCTGATGTTTCAATATATTTATTTTATTTATAATTGCTAAACAAGATACAGGGGAAAAGGTGGGCAGCAAAAACATTTCTGGAGGAAAAATGACAGCAAATTGGTGTGTCAGAATGCAAGCACACAAAGATAGTAAATCAATGAAGAGTAATGAAGTGAAGAAAGAACACTTTAAACAAACGGAGCATTTTGACAGCGATTGAGTGGCTCTGTGACCTTTTATCTGTGTAATCTAAGCTGGCTTTTGCACTGGTCGCTGAATGCATGTAAAAGTGAGGGTTCGTTTAAACCCCCGAAAGCAGCGAGGCCCTTGAGAAACTTCTGAATCTGGCTGTCAAGGCTAAAAGCTAAAGTCGTTTAGATATAAAGTGCACAGATTCACACAGTCCTGTTTTTAATGGTCTTTCTCGCTTTCCTGCCCCCTTCAATACATTTCTGTAATTGCGTTCGGTGAAACAGGGAAGACGGCGTTGGCATAAACGAGATTGGTGTCTCGCTCGGGACTTGTAGAGTGATAATTGACTTGGAAACGGTGTCTCTGTCACGTACGGTTCCCCATCTGTGCTGTGGTCTGTAAGTACCTGAGAGCCCGTGTCAGGGGCCAGTGTTCGGATCAAGGGGCCACCACCATGAACACCATTAACTCAGAATGACACTTCAGCTGTTCTGTGCAAATGTTGAATGGGATGGTCTGTTTTTGGCTGGCGAGCCGCTGGGATGTACCCTGCTGCCTATGCCAGACCCAGAGCTGATTTCTGGCCCTTTAATAATCAGCGGAGGACTGTCCCACCGCTGATGTTGCCTTCAAACATGCTGGAAGGATATTAGTGAGAGACATCAGAAAGGATACTGCATATGAAATAGGGATTAAAAAAAAAAAAAAAAAAAAAAAATATATATATATATATATATATATATAATACTCGTTTTAGTAAGTTGTGGGAACAAATTTAGAATTAATTTCCATGATTTATTAATTAGTTCCCTCGATTTATTAATTTGTTCCCTCGTTTCAGTAAATTTTGGTCACGTCAAACTAATTTGTTCCTTCGTTCTGAGTAAATTATAACAAGGGAATGAATTATTACAATGTGGCCACGATTTAGTAAATCGAGGAAACACATTATTATATTGAACTTTTCGACTACTGTTTTATGAAGGCTGTGATTTCAGACATACTTCTCTTTTCATGTACTGTTATTTTCCCCCGTACTATATACAGTAGTAAGGACGTATGCAATTTTGGATGCAGCCTAGCTCCACCATGACAGCAGAAGAAGGAAATGTATGCTAATGCCAAGTATAGCGGCATTGTAGATTGAGAATGCGATACTTGTGTTATGTTATGAACTGCATTTCTAAATGCAACATGTGAAATCAAGCTTGTGACATTCTCATATTTTGGTTTGCATTAGTGCTGGGGATACTACTTTGAAACTAACTAGAAGCTAAATTAAATGAGTTAAGCTACATTTAATGAACATCTTGATGCACCGAAAGCCAAAAACCTTACTTGGAAAGGCACGATTAATGGAATAATCAAATAAGCAATTCTATCAAATAACGGGGCGAATCAGTGTTTTAGAACAAATCTTTTAAGTGAACAACTTGTGAGTGACAACTGAGGGAAAAACTGTTGTAATCGCTGGATGCTTAAATACTCTTTCTGAAGTCTCTAAGCAGATGCGTACACACATAAAAGTTTGATAATTTGTATAATTACGTGTTTCAGTCGTAAACAACGCTGTCATTTGCGAATCGGTTTAGTGAATGATTCAAATGACTCACTCTTTTCCTCAGTGTCTCATCATAATGACAGAGAAACGGGCTCTGATAATGCATTGCTAATGTTAGTAATGACGACTCGTTTTTATTGTCTGTCCTTATGCTTTTTATCGTTTTTACACTGTTTTTATTACCCAAACAATTCCTTACCTTTTCAATTCAATGACCCACCTCCTCCATATGAGCTAAAGTAACGTTACTTTGCACGAACATGCATAACTTTGTTCGACTGTCATGAATATTTGAAATGTCCATTTACATCAAGTACAGGTTAGCCAAACATAGATGAATCTTACCTGTCCAGGAGAAAATTAGCAACGTTGGCGTCTGTCTTCAAATTCTTCTCCGTTTTCAGCCGTCTCCATCTTTCAAAGGCATCTCCTATACAGATCCTTGTTTTATTTCGGACTTTGTCACAAAGTATTTCGGATTCATAACGAGTTTTTTTTGGTTTCACAACATTAGACATTTTTTTTATCCGATTCCGACACGTTTGTAGCTGCAGCTGTGGTAACTAGCAGAGCTGGCAACCGGGATGCCGCAACACTACTGACTCAGTGATTGGTAGATAGGTGGAGGGTGGCGCATCAGACCAAAACACAACATGACAACATCAACATCAGTTGAGGGCTGCAACTTCACTTTTTAAATGACAATATCCTGGCCGGGCTACTGTCGTCAGTGATATAAGTAATTGAAATGAACATGATTTCTTAATGTCTAGTGACATATCAGGGCCATTTTATGATTAATTGAAATAAATTTCTTACATACAGCTCCTTTAACTTTATTTTGCATACAGGTTGCAATAAAAAGTAACACTTTTCTGAATTATACAAGGTCTGTTTGCTATATGTAACTCAGTTCAAATACTTGTAACACAGGTAAAGAGGGCTTTTAATTTTAATTTAGTTAGATGTACCATGGCAGTATTTATCGATGACAGTCTTTGGGCCCTATTTTAACGATCTAAGAGCATGGTCTAAAGCGCACGGTGCAAGTACACTTAGGGCGAGTCCGAATCCACTTTTGCTAGTTTAACGATGGGAAAAATGGTCAACACACATGGTCTAAAAGGGTTGTCCCTATATTCTCTTAATGAGTAATGGGTGTGTTTTGGGTGTTAAATGCAATAAACCAATCAGAGTCTCATCTTCCCTTTAAAAGCCAGTTGCGCTCGCGCCATAGTGGATTCGCTATTTAGATGGTGGAATTTGCTAGCGGAAAGACCGAGCACTTCTCCAGAGAGCAAACGGATCTGCTCGTGCGCAAGGTTAAAGCGCGCAAGCAGACCATCTACGGGACAAGCTGGATTCCTCCATATCTTTATGTACAAAATATTAATCTTTTACATTGTAATACTTTTATTTTAAATATTTGGCTAGTTTGTGTGCTGTTGCGCGTCCCTATGTGTGTACTAAGCAGAGTGTACGCAAGTTGTGGACCTGCCTATAGGTGCACATTACTAACACGCTCTTTAAATAACAAAAAAAAATAAAAAATACTGGGCCATTGACTTTAGACCAGGTTTCAGTTGGTCATTGGCGAAGTCTATTTCAGTTGCCTCAAAATAGCAGCCCATGGCGCAGGACGTGAAAATTATGAATTTTCAGCTAGTCGAGCTGAAACTAGCAAAAAACACTTGCGTCATGCCTGGCGCCACATTGCGCCGTATGTATGATAGGGCCCTATGAGTCTAAAAGTCTATGACTGGATCATTATCGCTATGATTATTGTGTTTCTAGCATGTTATATGTTTGGCAATAACTCTTTTAACCCTACTTGGAGTATAGATTTTTGTTTAACTTAACCAAAAATCGATGCACCTTTTGATGGAAATAACATCACAACATTTATTTCCATCAAGAGGTGCATCAATTTTTTAGTCAAGTTCTTGTATTGTCAATGCAAGAGTCGAGCACTCTGTAAAGTCTCCTCCAGCACATCCCAGAGACTTTGAATGAATTTAAGCTCCGGACTCAGAGGTGGCGATTCATGCTTGAAAATGATTCTTCATACTCCTCCAAACCATTCTTTCACAATCTGAGCCTGATGAATCTTGACATTGTCATCCTGGAATACGGCCATGATGTGTCTTCCTACATGATTGTTTAAGAAATGAAAAGCAACACACTCTATCAATACGGTTAGAAGAAATGTTGCCATGTTAGAAACTTAATATGCGTATATGATCTGCAATAATGATCCAATCATTGACTCTTAAGCATTTGCCTATTTAAATCAAAACAGCAACTTATTTTTGGCCTGGGTGAAGTAGAATTTTTGTAAATAACAAGAAGACAAAAATATGCCTTATCCTAAAAACAGCAAACACTCCAACTAATACGGCTTTCCTGGGGCTTAAAGGAAAAAAAGAGCAAATAACAAGACACAAAAAGGTCAGCATAGCCTCTGTTAATACACCTTTAAGTCTTCAAGGGAGGGAATCCATCTAACTGCATTGTTTTCCTTTTGATGAGGTGGAGCACCAGGAGGTAATAATCCTGTCAAGAATAAAGAAGGTGCTGTTGGCAACATCCATTGTGAGCTTTACCTCTTAGTATCATTAAAAGTGCAGCATGTCAACAGAAAGGAGTTTCGTCTTTTCTTGACTCCATTATTTCCTGACTCCAAAGCCAGTAAATAATGTCAGAGCAATGAAAATTGAGACCACATGGCCAGTGAGCACCATCTGTCCTTATGCTTGGTTACCTTCAACCCGTGTTGCGTGAAAACGCATAGCACCGTAAACCAAGCTTTTTTTTCTGTCTCACAAACGATCAAATGTCTTGATTTTATATGATGCACAATTGTTTTATGCACTGCTTGAGCTGCAAAATGGAGGTTAAAAAGGTGTATAAGCAACTTGACTTTGTGCCGCACATGGACTACAGCAAACCATCCCCGTTCCTGTTGATTTATTCACTTCTAGATAACCGTGAATAAGTGGTAGTGATCTCTTGGCCATGATTAATGGATAAAGACTGTTGAGGGTATTCAGAAGCGAGTCAGCACTTAAACACCGGTGTCTGGCAGCCAGTAGCAGTCAGAGCACTTTATTGATGACTCAAAACCTCTTTGATTTCCAGAGCATCATTTTGATGTAAACACTCACTTCAACCAAGAAGACCCGCTCTAGGGGTTTTCGTTTAATTCATTATCATCAGAATTAAAAAAAAAAAAAAAAATGCATCAAGATACTTAATTCAACTGAGACTAGCAGAAGAGCTTGACCTTCTTCGTGAAAAGAAGTGTTAATTGTATTGTATTGAATGTGCACTTGTAGAATGTGCACTTGCACATAGTGTGTATATTTTTAACAGACTTTTTGTAAATGACAGTTACACTAACTGAAAATAAGTTGTCTGTGATGCAAAGAATGTTTAGTTATGTTAACTTAACATTGTTAGTTTTCTGGAGTGCAACTATACTATAGCAAAGTTTTTTAAGTTGAGCCAATTCAACATTTGTTGTCTGTAAAAACTCAATGTCTGAAGAAAAAAATGCTATTGTAAATTAGTACCAGGAAATATTACGTTACATAAACTACAGTAACATTGCCAAAGTCAAAAACTGAAAACAGTGAGTCACGACGATGTTTATCTAAACATTTATTCCAGAATGCAATTCAAGAAATGTTTTAAAAACGATTTGTCCAGCCTTTTGGCTATTTTAATTAGACACCATCATGACAATAAGAATTTATATTTCTATATATCTATACTATTATAATTCTCTCATCATGAATTCCCCTATGCATCAAACTCATAAGACTTCCTTTCTTCTGCAAAACACAAACAAAAGCATACATCTCCAGTGGATTAATGCCTTCTAGCAATACAATCAGTTTTGGTTTACATTATTTTAAAAAACACTAAACCATTTTTCTCTTCATTTTCCCTTAGTATAGATACAATTGATTTTATCCACAATTAGCATTTGCTTTTTTTTCTCTACATGGGAGGGCAGTTCCTAAATGAGATTGAACCTTTGTTATGTATATTTGGATTATGTTGTGTTGTAAATAAAATCCAAACAATCAAAAAGACATTATTTTATTCTCCGTTATATTCTCTCAGATAAAGACATACTTAAGTCCTACTTAATTGGGTCAGAAAAGCACTCTCAACAAATTGTGTTTAATATACATTCTAATTGTGTAAATAACATTAAGCATCCCGAAACATATTCAGTTCACAGTTGAGAATATTCATCAGCACTTTATTTTACAGTCCTGTTCCCCATGTATATACTACGTACTTATTATAGTAATTGCAATAACTGGGTAATAACTAGGTACTAACCCTGAATCTACCAGTAAACCTAACCTTAACCCAAGTATTAACCTTATATTACCAGTACTTTCTTAGGTAAGTACAAGTACACGTAAGTGCATATACTGTCAAATAAAGTGCATCCGAATATTATTTTAAAGTAATGATATAATAAATGCCTAAATTCCATTTTGAGGATTGATTCTCACCAAGATTAGAGCAGGAAATGGTAAATATTGTCTGATTATGAAGAAAAATAGCTTGGCCAAGAGAGAGAGAGTTGGCATGTCTTATTGGACAAGGTGCTTTGGACCAGTAGTGGTTGAGCATGATGCTGAGATGAAGTGCGGGGGAGGAATTCCGGCTTCTAATTACCAGCAAGTGAGCAGTGTGCAAACACCAGGACGTACAATGAATTGTTGGCAAATATTGAAGGACTGAGCAGAAAAAGAACATTGATAGGAGTGCTTAAAGAGTGATGCTGCAAATTAAGGCTCTTTCAAATCACCCTTTTCTCTCGTCGATGGCTTCGCCTCCTTCCGTACCAATCCCTCTCAAGGACTTCCTTTACAAAAAGCTGTCAGTCTCTAATAAAATAAGGGAGACCACTTCCGAAAGGGCATAGTGGGTGCGGGGTCAGAGGTTAACTGCTGGTCTGTTGGCTAAATGGAACTTTGATGACAAGTTTTAAAGCTTGTGTACAAGCAAAACAAAGACAATGAGGAGGTCAAATGGTGGACCGAAAAAGCAAAATAGTTTCCCATTACTTTAACTGAATAAATACTGTATGGAATGTAAGGAGCGACTTTTACACTCTCAAAAATAAAGGTTCTTTATTGGCATTTATGGTTCCATAAGAACCTTTAACATCCTTGGAACCTTTTAGTTGAACAATAAGTTCTTTATCATAGATTATTAATTTTCTTCACACTAAGAATTTGTTTGTTCTATGGCAACACTGTGAAACTCCCCTATTGGAGCCTTTTTTTTTTAACAGAATGTAGATTCAATAAAAAATAAGAGTGTCCAAGAGAGAAATAAAATACTAAAAAAAAAAAAAACAAAAAAAAAACACAATTCTTCGAAATGTTCTGTTGTATTCATGTTGGTTTCATATGTTTTTTTTTTTTTCAAACTTTTATATTATTTAACGCAAATGTTTAATTCATTCAAATATGAATTTACTCTAAAATCTCATGTGGTGTAACTATCAAATACAAGGAATAACATATTTTCATTATACCCAAATACATGTGAGTGTACACATCTTAATTATCATTTTCCATATATATATATATATATATATATATATATATATATATATATACAGACACATATACATCAGGATTTGACTGGATTGTGAAAGGCCGGCATTCCATATTTTGATCACCCAATTGTGTCTTTTTTTTTTAAATATGATTAATAAGGAACATTAAATTAAATATGGTAAATTTGGATTTCATGTAGACTTATGACTATCAATATTTTTCATTTTTATGTCTGTCTGGTCTCCCGCAAGGCCTTTGGAGATAAAGAACTATCTAGTCAACACAATCAATCCTTTTATCTATTCCCAACAAGTAGCTTAACCCCTCACACTTGGGATGTTTTATTGATGTCACGTTCCCCGTCCACAGAGCACAACTGTACGCGATGTCCCTCCGTTCGTCTCCTGACCTCATTCTGACTCTACCTTTGCATTTTTCAAAGGAGTGCTCAGAGGCATTGAGAGATGCAAGAGGGCTACAGGGGTCTGTAGAATAATCATCAATAACCCGTTTAAAGACAGAGAGTAAAAGGTGGGTGGACGGTGTTGTCGATGGATGTGAGAGAACTTGAGGGGGGGTTGGGGGATGGGGGGGAACCATTTCCCTAAAAAGCCCTTGTGCTATTTTGAAAGTCGTTTCCTCAGGCTTTAGTAATTCATGGCCAGACTTCGGTGAGAATAAGACGCATTTATCACCTGGACAAGACATTGGTGCTGCTTGGGTAAGAAGGATGAGGATCCCAGGTTGAGTAATGGGAGATTGTCATGTGTGTGTACACACGAGCGTCTCTGGCTTTTGCGTTTTTAAGATGGGTGATGTGTGAATGAGATCTATGTCTGGCCAATGTGTGGGAACCAAAAACAGCTGTTTTTCCAAATGCCTGAATAGACAGGCATTGCTTTAGCAGAGGCTTCTTTATCCCAAAAGGGCCTTCGAGAGGGGCGTTGAGATTATCGCCTTTGAGATGTGGTCTCCAATGCAAACAGTCGTGCAATGCATCTACCAAACTTTCATTCACTCTTTAAATAAAGGTTCCAAAAAAAAGGTTAATTCGCACATCATCCATTTCTTAATTTTTCTCTGCGAATTTCATGATAAAAAAGATGCAATTGCGAGAATGTTTTTTATATAAACTCTCAATTGCGAGAAAAAGTGAGAATTGCAAGATATAAACTCGCAAATGCGAGAAAAAAGTGAGAATTGCAAGATATAAACTAAAAAGTCAGAATTGCAAGAACAAAGTCAGAATTGTGAAAAAAAGTCAGAATTGTGAGATATAAATTAAAAAGTCAGAATAGCAGGAAAAAAGTCAGAATTGTGAGATATAAACTCGCAATTGTGAAAAAAGTCATAAATTCAAGTTTATATCCCACAATTCTGACTTTATAACACAATTGTGAGATAAAAAGTCACAAAAAAGAACAAACATTTTGGTCTCCTCAAAGAACCTTTCAGTGAACAGTTCTAAACAACCTTTTCTTTTCTGAGTGTGCAGAATATTTTAATAATCTAACGAATCTTATTCCTCCATTGATTTGTGAAATGAAAAGGTTCCATTGATGTTAAAGGTTCTTTATGGAAGATTCCATCAAAGAACCACCATGTTTAAGAGTGAAGGATGTAGCAACCATCACATTTCCCTCAAAATGCCCTCCATATTTTAGGAGAAACCAAACAGAACAAGTAATTTGCAAATGATAATCATACTTGTGCATGTTTTCCAACATCCACCAATCCGTGATGGCAATGAATAGCATAATCCATCACTCGCTTTTCACTTCTTGGTATATTGAGTTTTTGTGACATACCAAATTTACATTAGGAATTTGTATGCCAAAATCGGTCACAGCCTTTGAATTCTTGTGTGACCTGCACCATTCCTAGGCATGTGATCCATTTCTTTGGAAGCAGATGATGTTAAATCCCATTGAGATTAAATGCATTTCTTTGCAGTTATTGCTTTGAGTCTTTGCTCAGTGTCTGTTGAATGTGAAAAGCATTGTGGTAGAATGTGTCTACAGCAATTGTCTCGGGACAAATCAGGCCTAAGAGCCATTTAAGTCTAAACTGGCGTTAAACACATTGAAATTGGGAACACATTGGGAAGTCACAGACAACTGCATGCACAAAAGGAACATTTTGAGGGTTTGTGGAGATTATTTTTGCTGTTTTTCAGTAAAAAATCTATTATATAATAAAAAACGGATATATATATATATATATATATATATACTATTATTACAAAGTTTGGGATCAGTAATATATATTTTTGTAAAGAAATTAATACTTTTATTCAGCAAGGACACATTGAATTGATCAAAAGTGACAGTAAAGACATTCACACAGAAACCAAAAAATATGTTGTTATATCAACATATTTTATATTTGTTATATTTCCACAAATACACCAAGCGGGTGTTTTCAACATTGATAATAATAATAAATGTTTCTTGAGCTTCAAATCATCATACTGATTTCTGAAGGATCATGTGACACTGAAGACTGGAGTAATGATGCTGAAAATTCAGCTTTAATCACAGGAATAAATTACTTTTTTACAATGAATTCAAATTCAAGTATTTACTTTATTTTCAATACAAGTTAAAGATTTACTCCTATCACAACAACATTTAGTTTTAAGCCTCACTAAATTCTGTTACATTTACACTTAAAGACCCCAAAAAGGTCAATGTATATTAGCTTTGATGTTATCTACGGTATATGCTAATGTACTTTTTGGAAATTTAAGAAAAATATATTTTTTTGTGTGTGATCACATCAGTAATTGTAATGTCACCTTTAAATCATAAATTGACTGACCAAACTCTTACCCATAACTTATGGCGCTTTTCCACTGCATGGTACGGTACGGTTCGGTTTGGTACGGCACGCTTTGGCGCTTTTCCACTGCATGGTACGGTACGGTTCGGTATGGCTCACTTGTGGTGCTTTTCCACTGCATGGTACGGTACGGTTCGGTATGGCTCACTTGTGGTGCTTTTCCACTGCATGGTACGGTACGGTTCGGTTTGGTACGGCACGCTTTGGCGCTTTTCCACTGCATGGTACGGTACGGTTCGGTATGGCTCACTTGTGGTGCTTTTCCACTGCATGGTACGGTACGGTTCGGTTTGGTACGGCACACTTTGGCGCTGTTCCACTGCATGGTACGGTACGGTACGGTACGGCTCACTTGTGGTGCTTTTCCACTGCATGGTACGGTACGGTTCGGTTCGGTACGCTTTGGCGCTTTTCCACTGCATGGTACGGTACGGTTCGGTACGGCTCACTTGTGGTGCTTTTCCACTGCATGGTGCGGTACGGTACGGCTCGCTTCGGCTCGCTTTAAATGGCACCTGGTCTGTTGAGGTTCCAAGCGTACCGTACCGGTACTAAAATGTGACTTAAAAACACTGCAGATCACTGATTGGTCAGACAGAATCCTCGCTACCAGTGTCATTGGATTTGCGACATGAGACACTAAACCCGCTAGATTTAAATAACCAGCAGTATTTTGTTTTGCTGCCATCAGCCTCATTTTAAACACATTTCTCCGTCTTGAAGTTAAAAACATCCACATGCCGAGAATCAGGAACACCATCCCCTCGATAGGCTCCATTGTTCCTGTGTTGTGCGTTTGAAATGTGGCGCGTTTACGATGATGTCATGGCAGTAGAGGCGGCGCAAATAACGATCAGTCCCACCCACTTTGAAGGGAAACTAACTGCGGTGGAAAAGCAACCGAGCTAAAGCGGACCGAACCGTGCCGTACCGAGTCGAGTCGTACCACGCAGTGGAAAAGCGAAGCGAGCCGAACCGTTCCTCGCCGAGTCGAACCGTACCGAGCCGAACCGAGCCGTACCATGCAGTGGAAAAGCGCCATTAGTATAATCATCTGGGATTTAAAAAAAAATAAATAAATAAAAACGGGGACAACCTTCTTTTACTCACTGTATATGGCAAATTAAATGATTCATGATTCGAAAATAATTAAAAAGATTCAAATGCTTTTTTTTTTCAAGTGCAAATGTTTTTTGCTTCACACCATCAAATATAACAAACGCACGCACGCACGCACGCACACACACACACACACACACACACACAGGTATTCTTATAATTATAAGGACATGTCGTAGGCATAATGCTTTTTATACTGCACAAACTGTATATACTGTATCCTTCTAAACCTACCCATCACACGAAACTAACATTTTTACATTTAAAAGAAAGAAAGAGAGAGAGAGAAAGCTATTTCTTATGACTTATAAGCTGTTTTTCTCATGGGGACCAAAGAAGAAAAATGTCCCCACAAAGTAAAAAAATACTGGTATTACTATCCTTGTGGGGACATTTGTTCTTCACAACATAGGGTTTACTGGGTACACACACACCACACACACACACAAATCCCCAATTAAAGGCCAGGTCTTGGCCTGTCTCGCTGGCAGTGCAGTGTTAACTTAATGCAGCGTGAAAAAACCATTATGCTGCTCCACAGATGGGGCCAGTCAAGCAGAGGGACCCTTGTGCTCCTCTCAGATGGACATTTGACCATGAACCCTGATAACGAGACCAGAGCTGCATGGACTTACTGTGCAAACCTGACTGAAAGCCATCACTGAGAAATGATGGGGTAGTATTACAGATAAAAAAAGTATGTTAAAAAAAAGCTGGACCATTGTATTAGTCATGGTCAAAATATTAAAGAAAATGACAATTACTTCAAAGTACTACAAGCACTCTTAATATATAACATTGTTTACATTGTTTTTAAAGACTTCTGAATAACCGTGGAGACTATAAAAGTTGTTTGGTTTTGCTGATTTCTGTGAGATGACCCTTTGGAAGTTGATGCCCTTGATGACCTTTCCACCTCACTGGCCTTGGGGCCCAACCATCAAAGGAAATGTAAACATGTTTTAAGGCACTATAAACCCAAGAAAGGTAAAGCAAATATTTTCTACCATTTTATAGTTTTATTACAGAGTAGAAAGCATGTTCCATTTGAGCTTTTAAATACAACTAAGTGCTTGAGAGTGGATAGTAATGGACTACGCCGCGCAAAATAGTTCCCCACCACAAAATTCTAGAAATTGTGTTTGCCCTTGCAAAATTTACCACCTAAATGCTAAGACATTCTGAGTGTGTTTTAGAATATTGGCAGTGTGTTTTGGTTGTACAAATCACTAAAGCATTAGTAATTGGTATGTTTACACAGCAACGATATGCTTAAAACAGAGAAGTTTTTCCTTTGAGTTTGCCGCGTACAGACGACACCATTGTCAAAACTATTCCCATTCACACAGATCCTCGAAAAACGACTAAATACCCTGTATTCTGCTGCCAGGCCATTAGATGGTGATGAAACACTATAGACTGAACACCCAAAACGCTGTTGTCGTGTAAACGAACGGACAAAACGCATAAAAAGTTGTGCGTTTTTACTTGAAAACGGTGTCGTGTAAACAGTCCCTAAAGTACACTTTATCATACTTTTAAAAGCAGTATTACAAAGTGCACTTTAAAAGTGTACTTAAGTGTGTTAAGAAACAGCCGTGAAAGTGTAGTCTCTTTAAGTGCGCTTAAGTTGCCTTTAATTAATATACTATTATTGCAGTTGATTTGTAAAATACACTTCTTTTTCACAAGGTTTTTTTTTAGAAAATATCAGGAAACTTGTTTGAAATTCAATTGCTGCACACTAGCATCCTAGACTCATGTTTCACAGCAATGTGCTGATATCCTTGTCACATCTCTACCTCGGCTATGCTAAATCATCTGTCTGCACCTGGCGAAACACAGTGTGCCCTGTATTAAAAAGAAAGCGACCAAGGCATTTTTATTTTCCCGCAGCACTGCATTTGAACCCAGATACGTTCTCAGTGAACCGATGAGAAAGCTTTGCAAGTTTACAATATGGGCCAAGATGGTTGAGTGCTGGTTTATTAGCTCTTTGGATGGTTTGAGTGTTTCCACAAAAGTGAATTACAGCCTACGTCATATGGGTTAAATTCCTGCAAGATGTAGTTTGTTTGTCATTTTACACAGAGCGTTATTGTTCAGGAAAGCTTAGTGACTGCGTTCCTGGCTTTCAACAACACATGCCGTGTGAGTCCCACTGGTGTTTAGCCACTTGGTGGCAAAGGTGGGTCACATTTCAAAGATACGCTGTGCTACAGGCTTTGGGAGGGTTTTAGGCACTTCAGCAGGGGTGGGATAATGACTTTTACATGTAAAACTAGTTTTGCATTGATATATTTCCACGCAGAATGCAATATAAGTGCTGAGAAGTGCAACAGTTGTGTGCTTGAAACGAATCCAAAAGCTCAAAATAATTCCTGTCTTGTTCTTTGGTACGTGCCAACAAAAGCAGAAGAAGAGCGAGGGATTGCTGCGTGCCTCCAGATACAATCACAGTTTGATCAAATTCTGCATAACTGAAGCCCAGCGCTGCTTTATAACTCTGTCAGCGTCATATATTATGATTCACCATGGGAGGTCCAGAAGAGTTGGAGCGCAGACCTGCTGGATTTGAATGAACTGATTGGTTATTCTCATTTTTAACATTTGTTATCTGTTTTTGCGTTTGATCAACCCTCTATTGTAATACTTCAAAGTGGATCAGGTCATTCTTTCGCGAGCTGACAAATTGATATAATTCTGTGTACTATAACAGCAGGGTTGGATCAGAGGATTGTTGGTTGTCAGAAGTAGGGTTACATAAAAAGTTTCAAGTAGTTTGGTAGCCAACGATGCTATTTACATATAAGTATTATAATATAATTAAGAATATAAATAAAAACATAACAATAACATTTTCAATAGAAAAGTTAGAGTTACAACCTTGTTGTGTGTGTGTGTGTGTGTGTGTGTGTGTGTGTGTGTGTATGTGTGTGTATGTATATATATATATATATATATATATATATATATATACAGTAGTCAACATTTGAAGTGGAATCTAAAAAGTTTATACACACACATACAACAAGGTTGTAACTAACCTTTCTATTGAAAATGTTATAATGTTTTTATTTATATTCATAATTATTACATAATAATATAATACTGATAAGTTACAATTATTACATTGTTATAATTAAATTATTTTTATTTACTATATTATTTTAATTATTTATGAAATTAAATACATTTTCTTAAAAACATAAAGATACAAAAGCACTAAAGAAAAATGCCATCATGCACATAGTATATTTGTGACCCTGGATGACAAAACTGGATGATTTTTTTTTTATTGAGATTTATGCATCACATGAAAGCTGAATAAATAAGATTTCCATTGATGTATGGTTTGTTAGGATAGGACAATATTTGGCCGAGATACAGCTATTTGAAAATCTGGAATCTGAGGGTGCAAAAAAATCGAAACATTGAGAAAATCTCCTTTAAAGTTGTCCATTTATGTTTGCGATTGTGCTGCATTCACTCACAAAAATAAATGTTTTATACATTTACGGTAGGAAATTTACAAAATATCTTCATGGAACATGATCTTCACTTAATATCCTAATGATTTTTGGCATAAAAGAAAAATTGATAATTTTGACCCATACAATGTATTGTTGGCTATTCCCACAAATATACCCGTGCAACTTAAGACTGGTTTTGTGATCCAGGGTCACATTTGTGTATCATATATTATATGATATTTAATGACTTTTAAGCCAACATAAAACTGTAAAACAGTTAATAAAGAAGAAAACAAACAAATTAACTGACAAATTTTGTAACGTACAAATTCTTAGCTTACAGAACTTGTAAATCCTTCAATGTATAAATTACTATACAGCAAATTAAGACACTTTTACAAGCCTTTAACTCAAATCTATCTTCAGTATATAGTTGACACTTGTCTGAATGTTTGCCAGTGTGGTTTTATTGTGGTCACTTGTTACCTGACAGCTATAACATAAATATGATTACACATACATTTGTTTGAAGGATGAAGTTAGCAACAATATCCGGTTACATTTTATTTTAAGGTGTCATTGTTTCAGTGTAATTATACATTTAAGTACTGAGTAATGAGTTAATTAACAACATGAACTTAGAGTTATTGTTAGATTAGGATTTGGTTTAGGGTTAATTGCATGCAATTTTATAGTTATTAGTACTATAGTAATATAACATGCTTAACAAGGATACTGTGAAATAAAGTGTTACCCAATATCCTTATTTAAAAATGTTTTGTACTAGGTGTTTGAAACCAACATACAAAGCACTGCTAGGAAAAACCAGTATACCAGTATAATATCCCCAGTGTATTATTCAATATATGTGGAAATCTGCATTTCCTCCAGCCGAGACACAATCAGTTACAGCATCTGTGATGAAAAGAATGAGTTGACGGTGCAAATTCATCACTATTTGCATTTTCTCCGCCTCCTCCATATAGGAGGTGTAATATATCAGACCAAAAAGCCATTGATAAATTGAGAGTAACAGGAAAGATTAATTAATTATTGCGTAAGTGCTTGGATAATGACGTCTCATCAAAACATTACGGATGACCCAATAGCTAGATCTGAAATTGTATCCCACTTCAAACTAATCACCTTTGCAATTATAGGAAATGCTGCCCGCGTTCTCCACCACGTCCGTCTGGTCTGATGGCCAGTGCATAAATTCTCTGTTTGTATATGCATACCGCTGCCACATATTTTGCTGACACTGAAAGCTGAGCTATTATGCTTGCCATGCAGCAGATTTTTCCCCTGTTTTTTTCCATTCAGGTAAGCGCTTAATAAAGTATTTTCTTGCTCGAGTCATTTTTCCTTCATATGAATCAGCGGTATGCATGAATCAGGCCTGAATACTCTCTGCGTCACCGATCTAGAATGTCAGCAAGTGAGACAAAGCAGTGACACTGAATAAATCGACACACATACTTTCTTTAACTGAAAGTAGTTTTCAGTACAGATCATGCTCTTTAGCATGTGAGGCATAATGTCGATTACCACTTAAACTAATTTTTACTTGACTGGCCATTGGGGAAAAAAATGGTAAAGCTTTACAATAAGTTTAATTTGTCAAGCTGGTTTGAGGTTTTATGTTTACTTCACATTTCCTGGTAAAGTAGGCTGTCTCCACCCTTGTTTTGTCGTGCAAACGGTTGTGGCCTTTTTCAATGATGTGTGTGGACAGAAGAGGAAATGAGAATGAATTATATGACAGGTGGGTGTGTAAACATAATGCATCTCAATGGGACGTGCTGCTTTCTGCATGGGCTTCCCTGTCTATGGCTATGAATGAATTACCCATCACTCACTGCACTGCACTGCACTGCACTGCTCTCTTTCTTTCTCTCTCTCTCTCTCTCTCTCTCTCTCTCTCTCTCTCTCTCTCTCTCTCTCTCTCTCTCTCTCTCTCTCTCTCTCTCTCTCTCTCTCTCTCTCTCTCTCTCTCTCTCTCTCTCTCTCTCTCTCTCTCTCTCTCTCTCTCTCGGATGTGGCGTCTCTGTTTGGACAGGTGTGTTTGTGTGTGGGCCTTGTCCCTTTGACCCTTTAAAAAGGTAAGTCAAAGGAGTGGCTTTGCCCAGTGCATTTGCCGGCCATAGTTCTCATTATATTCATTAAGAGTCTCTTTAAAAGCCATTGTCAGTGTTTTTTTCCCATTCATGTGTTTAACCAATCAAATTAATGGGTAATAATCAGGTTTAAAGCAGTCGCATACGGAGTCATAGTACTTAAAACCAATGAAATTACCTTCATGTCTCTTTTACTCTTTACCCAACAGCGTTTTAACAAAAAGTTTCCACCCAGCGCTAGCATCTTTGATCATTTTCACAATATTTTCATGACCCCCAGAATATTTACTTGTATGAATACCTGAACACACAATGCATCAAAAGAAAGAACAGAGCCTCTTTATTCTAGAGAATAGACATTTATTCTAGCTTCATGCATTTCTTTTTTTATCAACACTAGAATGTTGGTTTTGATTTATATACCGTTTTGATGATCGTGTTATTTTACACATGCTTATGATTACATATGATATCGCTTGTTTCTTCTATTTTGCCTGTGTTTTGATCAGGAGATTCAGTATTCTTTCAGAAGATGCGTAATAGCGCCCCCTACCATATGAAACAGTGAAAACACATACTGCCAGAAAATTCTGTCAATGGCAAGGAAGCGTCATGTCATAAATGACGAGAAAATCCGTCAAGGCCGGGCAAAGAGTTAAAAGTTATTGTCAATGGTTTTTCCATTCATGTGTTTGACCAATCAAGTTAAACTCAGCATGAAACGGAAGTTGCACAAGTCTTTTCTTCCCAGTTGTGACGTATAAACGAGTCAAACGGATTTTATGATTTTATGGGGAATTGATTGGATGGTTGTGGTTTGCTATTGGTGGATTTTATGTGATTGACAGGTTGCCCCGCCCTCGTCATCAGAGAAGAGAAGAGATGCTGCAAGAGGGAGGGGATTCAAGATTATCAGGCACATGAATTGAAAAAATTATATGCACGGATAAATCATTTAAAATATATACTGCAATAAAAACAAGAATTGTCTATTTTGACGGTGAATTTAATGGATAATAATCAGGTTTAAAGCAGTCACATACTGAGTCGTAGTACTTGAAACCAATGGAGTGACCTTTATATCTCATTTCACAGCAAAAAAACAATCTATCAAAGGCTTAATATACTGGCTTTCTTCAAGCACACATGGAGGGCAGACTCCAACAAAAAGCAGACACTGGCGCTAAACAAAACCTCCTGCTGTTAACACCCCTGAGCATACAACATGTCATACACCCCCTCAAGAGGCAGCATTCAAGCTCTGCATCATGTTAACAACAGCTCAACATGCGCACCGCTAGGTGTGGGAGCAGCGGCTGACGGACGACACGTGGACTAGGTGCTTTTTTAAACCTCAAATCAAGCATGTAGCTTTGTTAGCAAGGTAAATGAAGGCTAGCATGGGTGTCTGACTACTTGCACTATGAAAAGATTGAAATTATTATTTACGGTTAATTGCATGGTCTTTTTGTAGTTATCATGATTAAAACATTCATATAGCAACATTTGGGCATTTTTTCGACAACGATAACTGTTCCAGATTGGCTGATTAGCAGAAATGGTTCTAGCAAGTGTCAGTTCCAAAATGTAATCAGAAAATCAGAATTTCTAATAAAATGTTATAATTTTATCTGTATTGTTTCTGTTCACATTCTGGGATGTTTGTTTGTTTATTTATTTATTTATTTGAAATGTATAAATAATTCTATATATTTTTTTAAACTTCAGTCATTTTGTGTACATTATTTACTATTATATACTTTTGTTAAAAGTATTTATTTAATTTTGATTTATTTGATTCATTTTAGTATTATTTCTATACTTTTATTTGATATTTTTCAGTTTTTATTTTAATTTGAGTTGTTTTTTTAATAATTTTTTGGTGCTTTTGTCATTTTTTACCGAAACCCTGAACCACTATGTAAAAAAAAAAAAAAAAATCCATTAAAATAATAATAATATTTCTAGCATTCCAAGATTAAAGTCGATATACTTTGAGATTAAAGTCAAAACATTACGAGAATAAAGTCGTAATATTTTGAGAATAGTCAAAATTACGAGAATACAGTCTTCCGTAGAAGTTCTGTAAGTTCACACACACACACACACACACACACACACACACACACACATACACACACACACACACACACACACAAACGAGTACTGAATTAGAAACACTCGCTCTGAGCCACTAGACGCGGACCTTTATGAATGCCTGTGCGGCAATGTGAAACAACGGTAAGCACACACACAAAACTGTATTCTCGTAATTTTGACTTTATTCTTGAAATATTTCTACTTTAATCTTGAAACGTTTCGACTTTAATCTTGAAATGTTTCGACTTTAATCTTGAAATGTTTCGACTTTAATCTTGAAATGTTTCGACTTTAATCTCGTAAATTTAGTTGTTTTTTTTTACAGATTTTTTTTTTTTTTACGTTGTGGTTCAGGGCTTCCATACTTTTTAGTATTTCTTTTTTAAATATTTCTATTTAGCTTTAATTTATTTTTATTTCAGTTTTAGTCATTTTAGTACTTCAACGTAAACAAAAATGACACATGTTGCCATGGGAACCAACTGAAATAACAGTGGTTTAAAGTATGTCAGTTCCAGTCATCTAATACTACTTTATTTTTAACTTTAGTTTAAAAATTATTTTTAAGCTTTAGCTTCAGTTTACAATAAGAACACTGTGTGTAAATGTGTGTTGGCGTGTGACTGTATTTTTTATTTGTGTGTGTGTGTGTGTGTGTGTGTGTGTGTGTGTGTGTGTGTGACAGTTTGTATGTTCTTATTGTTAAAACTAGAACTATTAAAATTGGCCCTGGCTGTTATGCCGGTCTCGGAAGTACTGACACCTAGTGGTATGGATGTATTATCATGCAAACACAATAATTTTGCAACATTTGCATTACTAATTTCTAAACAACATTGTCCAAAATTAGGAGAGTATTGAGCCATGTGATTTCACCATGAGGCAAACCGCTGCATTAACAATAAATAACTTGCATTGGGCTTCTTATGTAACTGGAGTTTTCATCATGAACATGCTTTTCAAAAGAAATATTCATTCATTTATCTGTGAAAGTTTTTAAATTACACAAAATGGAGTTCACCTTTAAATTATGTTAACACAATTATCATTTTCATCAGCAGTTATTACATTTCCATAGTCATAATCATTCATCCAAAACTTTGAAATGACTTTTCTTTATAGCAAATGTCACCAAATCTGCTCATTCCCCAGCCCTTCTCCTTCAGCCACCTGACTGGATGGACACTTTTCACAACCCGTATCATTTCAGATGGATTCAATTGTCTCACTCTACTTTATTTTTTCTCCAAACCTTCCTCAAAAATTATTTTTCACTTAGAAATAGGTCACAGATTGGAAGTTAAATGGGCATTGCATCATATTAGTTAGTGTGTGAACTTGGTAGCCCTGCATGTGCTGTAGTGCACTGGGTTATTCAGGGTTTTTAGCCTAATAATGAGTGTCTCGTCCCTCACGCTTTCAGCCACAGCCGACTTCGGTTAATGAAGGTGCCTCAAGACCAAATGTAGAAGAGTTTTATCTTAATCCAATGATGTTGAAAAGAACATTATCATTAGTAGGAGTTATTACAGTCCATTCACACATTGCCCCTTATCAACATTTTAGATAAATCAAACACATGTCCTGGTAACTTCAAGTTCATGCGGTGTTAATGAGAAAGCTCCTGTTCTCTGCGCAGTCATTTGTTGATCCTCGCTACTTATTCGGACTGAGGTTTTTTTTTTTTTTCACTTCT
Organism: Gila orcuttii; assembly: GCA_026230005.1. Lineage (NCBI taxonomy): Eukaryota > Metazoa > Chordata > Actinopteri > Cypriniformes > Leuciscidae > Gila > Gila orcuttii. Next base: position 39,526,588 of record JAPDVR010000020.1, on the reverse strand, counting down.
TTTCCAGCTGACCTCTCCCAAACTCAGAGGCAGATTAGTTCTCGGCTCCCTCAGGGAATACAGAGGGCCAGTGTTGCAAATTTGTCACCCAGAGTGTTAAAAATCCCAGAGGAATGTTAATCTTTCTGGTCTCCTCACACACTCCAGTAATCCACCTACTGCTTCCAAGAAACCTGGGAAGCCCATTCCCGTTTCACTATCTGCATTACAACAGCACTGGAAATTAATGTTGTTTGTTTTTTTTTACTTTCAAGATATATATATTTTTTAGTAAATATCTGAAAAAAACAACCAACACATAAATAAATACATAAATAAATAAATACATGACATAATAACATAACATAATAAATAAATTCAACAACAGCAATAACATTTAATAATAATATTATTCTTATTATTAAATGTTATTGCTGCTATATAACATATTAATGATAAAATATGTTCTTGATGAAGTACAATAAACATTAAGAACAAAGACATGTTACCTTTTTTAAACCTTATTGTTCTATTATTCTCAGTGACATAGCAGACAAATTTTTTTTTAATTTGATTTAATTACACTTTATTTATAATGTATTATCATCCATCTATCCTTTTTTCTTTCTTTCTTTCTTTCTTTCTTTCTTTCTTTCTTTCTTTCTTTCTTTCTTTCTTTCTTTCTTTCTTTCTTTCTTCATAAAATGATGTTATTTTAAGAACCAAAACATTTAGATATTTGAAATTTTACCTTTTATGACATTATTATTCATTTATGGTGATTATTGTAGATATAGCAGACAAATTTTATTTTATATCAGTAAATAATATAAAAAATATGATTATTATTATAACTATTACTATCAAATCAGCCTAACATAAATAAAGAACAATAGATACTATCATAGCATATAAATGGTTGATCATTTAGTTTCTTTTTTCAGATTTTTAATATATTCATATTCATTTGAATTATTTTTATTTTCCATTATAGTAATGTGGTTAATTGTCATGAACCCCCACCACCACCACTCCCCTCCCCTCAAAAAAAAAAAAAAGAAGAAGAAAAAATGTATTTCGTAATCTCTTTCTTTTGATTGTGTGGTAAAATATGATCTCATTGGTACGATTCACCCGTTTGCAGATATTTTTATTACAAGCTTCTGTCCATGTAGTGAAAAATGTCTTGGGGGGGATAGCTACTGTGGTTATAGCTGAAGTATACAGTACAAACCTTATGCATCATCTTTCTTTTACCTCTAACCAGTATCACCGCACAAGGACTCAAAAGGGAAATAGAAGTAGAAGGATTTTTTACCAGCTTGACCTGCAGATATGATTGAATCCTTTATGTGGAAAGCAGTGGGCTTCAGACAAGTCAGTCGGCGTACAGTGAAGAGTCACAGTGATTCACAGAAGAGAACATCTCACCCCCACATAACCCAACCTTTACTAATTCATCACACCCATCTGTTGTGTTGCATGAGCCTGGCCTCTCTGAACGACATGAATGCACTCCCTGGAAGCGAAGACTTCTGTTTTTGGACAGGGCATGGCCATGATCTTCTTGTTGAATACTTTATAACCCGAAGAAGTTCACAATGATGGTTATTTAAAACCGGCAGAATAAAAGTGGCTATTCAAAGAAATGCAGTATTCAGTGATTCCTTGGTAACTCTCAACTGTAACTCTCAGCTGTTGTTCCATTTAAAAACAACAACAACGGCATATACAGTGTGTGTGTGTATATATATATATATATATATACACACACACACACACACACAGTATATACACTACCCGGCCAAAAAAAAAGTATCTGTTTGCATTTAAATTCGCAAATGGTGGAGTCTATGACTGGATCATTATTGCAGTGATTATTATGTTTCTAGCATGTTATATGTTTGTTAACAGTTCTTCTAACCCTGCTTGACTCTAGCATTGTCAATGCAAGATCTTGACCGAAAATCGATGCACCTCTTTGATGCATCACAACATTTTTCTCCGTCAAGAGGTGCATCAGTTTTTGGTCAAGATCTTGTGTTGTCAATGCTAGAGTCCAGCACTCTGTAAAGTCTCGTCCAGCACAACCCAAAGACTCAATGAATTTAAGGTGCCAATTCATGTGTGAAAATGATTCTTCATACTCCTCCCAACCATTCTTTCACAATCTGAGCCTGAAGAATCTTGACATTTTCATTCTGGAATATGGCCATGATGTGTCTTTCTACATGATTGTTTAAGAATTCAAAAGCTACACTACATCAATTAGGGTTAGAAGAACTGTTGCCAAACATATAACATGATAGAAACATTATAATCACTGCAATAATGATCCAATCATAGACTCTTAAGCGTTTGCTTTTTGATATTAATGATGTATTAGTAAATGCTGACATTAATATTAACTAAAAAAGTAATTTTTTCTTTGATATTTAATGTTAAATAATGTACTTAACTAATTTTAACAAATCCAACCTAAATGTAAAGTGTTACCAACTTATCTTCAAAATTGTTTAAAAGTTTTTCAAAACCATATAAAACCAACAAAATGCATAAAGTTGTTTTAAACTCTATTTTTTCTTATATTTCCTTACCTACTTTCCACTCCCATGCGGCATTGGTTGCACAGGCCGTACATGGTTTCAGAAGCACATCAAATGACTACGCTTAATGAAAGATGAAAGATTAGGACAATAATTAAGAAAGTTAACACAGGGTTAATTTAGTCTTTAAGCATAGTTCGCTTTATTCAGTCATTCACTGTCTATCAATGTAGGATAGTTTGACCAATGAGGCATTTCAAGCGGTAGTTCGATAGGCCCGACAGGAAGGTGTGACTAAAACATGCTTCGGGGTTTTCAGCAAGTGCAGTCATCCATGCACGCTACATCTAAAGCCTCCGCTGATAGATCGACACTTCGTTTCAACTTCCCAGGTGTGGCTGTTCAAAAACTTGAAAGCATAAATAAAACGATAGGTGGGATTCAAAGACGGGACCAGACACTATTAACAGTGTAAATCCGAAACCGTGATGCCTTTACCGGAACAGATCTTTCATGTACCGCTACGTTGTTCCTTGTTTACAAGAAGAGAAACGGTGGAATGATGGATGCTTTTCGATAGAGCAGAGATCCCAAACAAACGGGGCCAGACAGAAGAACAAAAGATGTTGAAAATCCGTCTAGAAGAAGATATCCCTTTGCTCCCTACACCTCCCGTTCCCCCGTCGCCTCTTCCTCCCCTCAGGACACGGGAGAAAACAAGAAAGCAATTTGTTAATGCTGGTGGTGTCGAGTTATTGCTTTGTTTCCTATTTCACGGAGAGCTTCGGTGCCAAGGAAGAGTGCGACAGGAGGATAAGAATTACAGGTTGTCCTACAGTACCTCTACAAAACAGCCCTTTGTTTGACACCTTGACAGTAAAGCGACCCCTGCGCATGACTCGACAGTCGGACACCTAGCATATCTCTTTTCACATTCTCCAGAAAGACAAGGAGATCCGAGAGATGAGAGAAGGAGTGTATTGAGTTAGCCTGACCCTGCCAAAACCCTCGGAGAGGTCGCATAATTGGCATTTTTCATCTTTGAGCACAAGAACACTTCAGAAGTTGGTACGGCCCGCCGCCCTCCACCCACTCCCATCATACCTCAGTCCTCAGGCTACCAGATGCTGTCTTCAAGGCTCTGATTTCAACAGGGCTTTGTGTTTGGCCACAGTTATCAGAGATTTACTCATCGGCGGCACCTATCCAGTGGCATGAAGGGCGCGTAGAATTTATGGCTGCATGTGCACGGGGTAACCTTATAGTGTCAGCGGGTTCACTTAATGTCAGCTAATACACATTTATTGTGTGCGACCTGTCAAAAGTATCAAAGGGTGAATCTCAAAAGGGTTGCAAATGTTTTTGACCAATGAACTTCAATGACTTTTGCAGCCGTTTGTGATCTTAGGATTTAATGGTCATTTTATTTTTTATTATTTTAAGAATGCTCTCTAAAATAGTAATTTACAGTCAATTACATATTTTAGATGCACATTTTGTTTGCACAATATAAATCTCTTTTTATATTAAGATTGTATACATTTTCCAGGTCTGGAAATTAGAATTTTAAAATCCCCATATTTTTCCAGGTTTATTGCTTGAAGAAATGTCTGGGTCATATTTCACCCTACTTCAATAATGATTGCCACAATTGAATTCAACCCTAACAGAGTAAGCTGATGGACAATCAACAGATGTTTAAAATGTGTCCGTTTATCCACTATCTATTACTTCATCTCTTTCATAGAGTGCAACAAATCCGAAATATAAAGAAAATCTCTTTAATTGGCCAAGCAATGATTCTTATGCTTTTCTATGATCTCCTTGTTTTAGTTAGTCTCTGGCTCAAGGCTTGAGAAAGAAATTCATGTTCTCTAAAACCAATTTTTGGCAGATACTCTCTCACTAGCAATTACACAAAGAAAAGTTTCCCAAAAAAAGCCCAGAAGTTTAACGTAGAACTCTTTGGTTTTCTCGAAATCCCCATTTTGACTGACGTATGCAAAAACATAATAGCAAAGATTTGAATCTTTCCAAAGTCAAGAACTAAATGTATGACAACCTTGATTTGAACTGTGGTTGTACCATCCTTCTCTGTATTTTGCTGATGTCACTCATTGCTTTCACCATGTCGTGCATTCGTGACTGAATACGTTGATTTCTATTCATTCTCCAATCTGCTGCTTTGTACTAGCAAATGATGGGAAGAGATAATGAAAACGAGAGAGGGAGGAATCAAATTAAAGAGACTGTAATCAACAAGCATCACATGGTAATTCAATTTAGGAAGTCTTTCTTATGACTTTCATTTCCATAGGTCAGATTTAAACTCATATGTAGGTCCTAAACAAAATGGCTCTTTGACAGTTTATTAGCATTTAAAGTTAGGTTTAAATGAAGAAGCAAGGAAGTCTGCCTGACCTTTGTTTGGCCTATTACATTTGACCACTCGAACAAACTGGCCATACAAAGAAGTAATATACTCATCTTGTTTGTGTGACAGATCAATTGTGTGGCTTTTCTGATTTGGAATGTCATGAGGGATATAAATAGTGACAGAATTTTCATTTTCGTGTGTACTGTACCTTTAAATATTTACTATTCCATTGCTCATGCAGGGTTAGCAGTATACTTCATGCTAATGACCAAACAGACCACACAGGAAGAGGACTTCATTACCATGATGACTTTAATTGATCCGATTTGAAATGTATACCAGGAATGCATCTGTGAAGCACATTTTATTAGTCAAAGATATTTATTACTGCATTTCTTTGAAGTTATATTTATGAGTTCATATTTCAGCTTCTTAATCTATGTTAGTGTCTGGCATTTGTATGAAAACAAGCACAAAAAGGAAGATTGCTTTGTCTGGCACCGGCTAGATTCTTTCATGGATCTGTGAACGACCAAAACAAAGAAAAGAAAAACATTCCAGTTATGTTCAAAAGAGAGAAAAAAGGAATCTTAGTCTGTGGGCTTTATGACACAGATGTCTTGTTCAGTTGTAAGATACTTTGAAGATGTAGATTATAAATAATTCAGGTCTGCTGACATTCTATTTCTTTAAGTCCCTGTTGCTCAACTGCTAATGTAACTGGTCCTACTCAACCCGCTTTGAGCGGGATTCAAATCGGCGTCTACAGCATGGGAGGCGGTCGCTAACAAGGACGCTATAGACCGTAGTCTCTAGCGTCAGTCGCTAGCGCACCTCTTGTGGCCAGTAGAGGTTTACACACACAGTTCTTACTAGCTGGCCTCAGTTAAACTCAACCCCCTAAACCTCACTTCCATCCGGGTCACGGCACCAAATGTAACCAGTCCTACTCGAACCGATCCGAGCGGGATTTGAACTGGCGTCTCTGGCATGGAAGTTGGCCGCACTTACAAAGACGCTAAAGACCACAGCCTCTAGCGTACCTCTTGAGGAGTGAGGTTAACTCGCACAGCTCTTACTAGCTGGCCTCCATTACATTAGCACATGTTGCTAGCAATGCCAAGGTCACGAGTTAGAATCCCAAAGGATACTCATACTTGTATACGTTGAAATATCATTCCTTGTTAAAAAGAAGAGACTTAATTATACTGAATATGCACTTGTAGTGTATATGGAAGCTTGTTTCCACCACAGAATAAAAAATAAAAAAGGTAATTAGGAGTTTTTTTTTTACTGACAGAGTTTTACTCAGAATTGCATAATATAGAAGTCACAATTGCAAGTTATAAAGTCAGAATTGTGTGATATGCATAAAAAAAAAATTCACAATAAAATGCATTTAGAAAATAGAGTGAAACCAAATAGAACAACAGAATACAGTTACTTTCATGCCTGGATTGATGTAATTAAGCATCTACCAGCAGCAAAACCATGAAAACACATGAAGATAGAAGCAGCAAATGAAAACCAATCAAAGAGTGCCAAATGCAGCTTGAAATAATTATGGAGGAGCCAAAAAAGATGTCTAATTTTCCATAAAAACATTCCCGACAGCAGTGTTGCACCACATCTGAGCACAGATCTTACCTGGGTCCAATTAAACAAGTATGGCTTGAGTTGTAGAGAGTTGCAGTATCAGGGGTGAAAGACCCTCAGTCACACGAGTGGACACCTTCCAAGAATCTCCACATCTCAAGTCTGATATCCACCAACCCTCAGGCCAGGAACTGATAGGAGACGCGAGGTAGTTCAGTTTAACTCTTTAATGTGGGGAAATTGCGACTCACCACTGAGAAACAGGCTTTCATTGCATACAACACAACTGAATTATGGGTAATTGTTCTTGTTGTTTTGGAAGTGTGCAAGCCCATTTCTTTAATCATATAGTTCTACATCTTAAAGTAAGAATTAAATGAAAATTCACCCTATTTATTTTCTAAATGCATGTTATTGATTTTATTGTTAACAATTCATCAATGCATGTGTTTTTGTTTTTTGACCTCGTAATTCTTAATTAAAAAGTCATAACTGGATCTTCCAGTGAAACGACAAGACTTTGTCTATGTCCAAAATCGCATTCTAAAAAAGCACTAAAAATGTGCATTATAATATAGTGTGTATGAATGTAATCTGGACGTACTACATTCTGGGCGTACTACATTCGTCATCATTTGAGTCACTTCACTGTCATTCATAAATCCTCTCCAGTGGCCTCAAGGAATAGTAAAATGTCCATCTAATGCACACTTAAAAATCTTAACGGAAGTAATAGCCTAGGTCATCTGGGCACTTTTTGCCAACTCTTTTATGAATTTGTACTATGAATTAGGACATACTTATTATTGCACAAACTGTTTTTTGCCTACTATACAGTTGGGAAGTGTGCGATTTCATACGCAGCCTTCGTATGTCGAACTTCTCCAATTATTTTGTCCAGGTAAATCCCGCCCTTTCTTAGAAGCTCACATTCAAATCTACCTCCATCCAAACAACAACCAGTGGATAGGACCAAGTCCTTTTTTCCTTTTTCAATAATCTGTTTCACTCAGAAAATAATTAAAATACGAAAGACAAAAACAGTTGCTACTTCCGTTTTATCGCAACTTTAAGATGAAAATGTCTGCCGCCATTCTTGATATGATGAGTAAAATCATGTCCCACACTACACATCTGAAACACGTTGAATATCATTACGGATGTAAAATGGGTTGTGAACACTGTATTATGAGGAATTGAAAGACTATTTTGGCTCCCTGAAATTTAAAAATACGTTTGGATCATTACAGAAATCACAGCATTATATGGGGCAGTGGATTCATTTTTAAGTCGAACCAGTAGGCTTGATTAAAGGGTTTTTATATTTTTTTCCCCCAATCCTAAACAACACAAAAGCAATATTGCACAAACAGATAGGGAATTGACAAAAAAAAAAAAAAAAAATCAAGTATACCAGAGAGAATAAAAATGATTCATTCCTCGCAGTAAGGCTGTGAATGATGAGGCTGTTACACCCAGTAAAATGCATCTATTGCTGGTTGATATCTGGTATTTATTAGAGTAGACATGCCTACCTGGGGCCATTTGATACAAGTTAATATGTTTTCTGTGTTGGCCATAAATTTGAGGGTCATTTAAAAAGAGAAAAAAAAAAAAGAAAAGAAAGCGAAATAACCTTTCTAATGACAAAGAGATAGCAAACCTTTGTTTCCTCAAGTTAGTCATGCGGTGGACTTTTAGTGCACCTGTACACATATATCACGTCCCTGGGAGACAGGAAGTCTTGTCTTTATCACTCATTACCGATTCAGTCTCCAGGCCAGATGTTAGAGGCTTCTGCTCTGTGGAATTGCAATGGGGTCTTCCATGGGATCATGATGTCTCCTGTTCCAATTTCTTTTCCTGTTTATAGTCTTTTCCCATTATAGTTTTATACAAAAACAAACTGACCCAATGTATAAACAAATAAACAAGTATATCCACCAAATATATAAATAAATCATATTTTGCTGGCTAATAGATGAGATTTTGTCAGACTGGGTGAATGACTTGGGATTGTCTTGGAAGCATCAGTTGAAATGAGAAATTGTGAATAAATCTGTAATATTTTGCATGCGCCATCATATTCCAGTTTTTTTTTTTTTTTTTACAGGAAAAATATGAATAAATTATTTATTGTAATTTATTTATTTGGTTAGTTAGTTAGTTAGTTAGTTAGTCATTTAGTACACTAATACTGTGCATTGTAAGGTGACAGACTGAAACTCCAAATAAAATGAGAAATTGATCAAACAAGAAATTAGAAATAAAGTACATTTAATCGCTAAAGTATTTGTTTTGTTATAACTTGGATTTTCCAGACATTTTTGTTTTGTTTTGCCTAGATTATCCAGACATTGGTTTTGTGTCTCGATTATCCAGATTTTTTTTTTTTGTATGGTTCATCCAAACATTTGTTTTGTTTTTTGTTTTGTTTTGTTTTGTTTTGTTTTGTTTTGTTTTCCCTGGATTATCCAGACAATAGTTTTGATATGTCTGGATTATTCCGATTTTTTTTTTTAAATAGAATATCCAAATATTACTTTAGTTTTGTATGGATTATCCAGACATTTGTTTTGTTTTCTTTTGCCTGGACTATTCATACATTTGTTTTATTATCCAGAGATTTGTTTTGTTTCCTTTTGCCTGGATTATCCAAACATTTGTTGTTTTTTTTCTTTTGCCTGGATTATCCAGACATTTTTGTTTTGTCTAGATTATCCAGATATTTGTTTTGTTTTGTTGAACTTGGGAGAAGGATAGGCAGCATCAGTAGTGAATAGGAAATCATGAATAAATCAGTAATATTTCACATACACCATTTTCCAGCTATTTTTATAGTTAAACAAATTTGGGGTAAAAACTTTGTTTTATTTATTTAAGTAGTTATGTATTATTGAGAAATGTTCCTGATAAAATAAAATAATATAAAGATGATGTGGCCAGTGTTGGCAAGGCAAAACAAATATACATTTATACAAATGTTTAGTTATCATTTTGGATATATTCTTTGAAGTACACTAAACTGTAAATGTACTATGTAAATACCATCTGATGCATCACTGTTTCATGATCTACAGTACTTTGTTTAAGGGTTTCTGACCTTTTTATACAGTGTTTTGATTAGATGAATAAACTGCAGTCCCTCAGGTTAGGCAGAAGTGTCGTCTGGGTTAGCAGGAAAGTGAGCAGTCGCTTTACCCTGAGGGTCTTCCAGGGGCCAAGACGGTGATTGAGAAGAAGTGTTAGGGTGAGTTTAACCCCCACCGTTGGGACTGCCCTGGGTCAACACATCCTGAGTAATGATCTCTTCTCAGAAACAATGATGAATCATTGACCCCAGAGCTGTAGAAAGGATCTACCCAAACCAGGAAGTGTTTGTTTGAGAGATCTCTGTCCATCTCTTACATTAACAAGTGACGGATGAGATCAGCCTGATAAGATATGCAAAAGTCTGAAGTCACCATTTCCTCGTGAATTTCAGAAGGAAGTTTGAAAGTTTGCACAAATTTGGTTTTTATGCAGCAACACAAGGAGTAATAACCCCCAAAAGGGAGTTTATTGTTAGGTTTGTCACGCCATAGGTGTCTGTCTGATGTGCTTCCTGTTAGCTGTTGCTGAGTAGGCTATCCTGGGGCAAGGCAGGTAAAAATAGGCTCAAAACTTATTTTCTAAAACTTAGGGAGCTGCCTGGTAGTCTACTGCAGCTCCCAGCTCCCTTGTAAGGCAACAGAATTCCAAATGCAGTGAGAAATTAATCAAATGAGAAAAATAAGGTACTTTATTTGATAAAGTATTTGTTTTGTTTGGATTATCCAGACATTTTTTCCCCACTTTTTTTGTTTTGTTTTGACTGGATTATCCAGGCATATATTGTTTGTCTTATTCAGACATTTGTTTGTTTCGTTTTGTATGGATTATCCAGACATTTGTTTTGTTTTCTTTTGCCTGGATTATTCATACATTTGTTTTATGTCTAGATTATCCAGAGATTTATTTTGTTTTGTTTTCCCTGGATTATCCAGACATTTTTTGTTTTCTCTAGATTATCCAGATATTTGTTTTATCCAGACATGTGTTTTTTGTTTTGCCTGGATTATCTAGACATTAAAAAAATAAAAGTAGATTATCCTTTTTTTTTTTTTTTTGTCTGGATTATCAGGACATTTTTTTTTTTTTTTTTTTTTTTTTTTTTTTTTTTTTTTTTGTGGTTATCCAGACATTTGTTTTGTTTTGTTTTGTCTGGATTATCCAGACATTTGCTTTGTTTTGTCTAGATTATCCAAACATTTGTTTTGTTTTGTCTAGATTGTCCAAACTTTTTAAGTTAACATGTATTTAATACATAGATGAGATTTTGTTTAAATTGGGAGAAATCAGTATTATTTCACATACACCATTTTCCAGCTATTTTAAGTTTAAAAAAGGGGGAAAAAAACGTTGTTTTATTTAGTTAAAATGATCAATAGTTAAAGCAAACACACCTTTTTGAGGTGCAAGTTAAAGAAAATAACTCTGTAAAGAGTCTGCACACTCACTTAATTTGTATTATTACAGACGTTTCGGCAGACAAGCAGCCTTAAGTACACTCAGTGTGGGTTTTATCGTGTTTCTGATTGTTGGTGCTCAATTGTTGATGGTGTATCTTTTGTTCTCTTAATACAGACTTAAGAAAGAGTTTTTTTTTTTTTTTTTTTTTTTTTAATTGATTGGCTAACTATTTTATGGTGATTGTGATGTCATTGCTCTCATCTGTGAGTAATTGTTGCTTCTATTTATGTTCTCCATTTTGTAAGAAGTTGTACCTTGACAAAGGCTGCCTGCCGAAACATCGGGAATGAAAATACTTAAGTGAGTCTGCAGTTTTTGTTGTTTTGTTACATAAGTACTGCCTCAAAATTGACTTCAACATAGTCATTAGCATGTAGCCAAAATGAACAAAAAATACACAGTACTCAAAAAAATAATTAAAGTTTATTTAGATTTTTCTTGCTTTGTGCACCATTTGATTACTTTTTGAATTTTATTATTATCTTGCTTTTTTTTTTTTTTTTTTTCACTGAGCATACTCTTAGTCTTTAGGATACGTGTGATGCGGTTTCAGAACACAGACATCGATTATTCATGTTTTAGGCACATGAGGCGAGTGTTGATGAGCACACCTGATGTGTGTTTCCTTCCATTCATCACTCATCCACGTTTATCATTGTCGACGTATTCTGTTTGGGTGCAAAACAGAGTCTGCTGACGTAGAAGACGTTGAGATATTGCATTCAAAACAACTTTGATGTCAGCACAGTCTTGGTTGTACCGCAATCCATCCATTAAAGGGCACACGGCAGGTACAGGCATGTTAGAATCGGTGATCTCTCTGTCTTGTCTATCTTTGAGTAATCCAGAGGGAGGGGTTTGAGAAGATGAGATAAGGTGAGTCAGGATAAGATCAATGCTGGAGGAATGCAAAGTATCCTTCTTTGCACCAGCTTAAACCTGGAGGCACAACACGGTCCAAGACTATCGTAAAGCACTCATCTGATATGTTTTTTCATCTTGCTGCATCATCTGCTGATTAATCTGATCATGTGACGTACACACACCGACGCATTTTTGTGTGCTTTTCTATTGTCCTACTAGATATCCTTTCTTTTAATAAACTGAATATATAAAACCCTGGTTAAATAAGGGTAAAGTACTGTCTTTAAGGGTCTTTAATGACTACATTTTAATGATGCTTTATGTAGAAAACAAAACAATAAACCAGGAAGAAAACTGATGTTGATGACCAGGTTAAATGGCAGCTGTTGTACCTGGTATAACCATGTTTTTTTTTTTTCATTAAGGATTGTTTTGCAGGACAAACATTAGTTACGTTTGATATATATATCGTCAAAAGTTTGGAAACATTATACGTTTTTTGTCTGTATTTTTGATATTACAATTAAATTAAATTATTTATTGAATATTAAAATATACGTAAAACAATTGTTTTCTATTTTAATATACTTTAAAATATAATGTATTTATGTGATCAAAGCTGAATTTTCAGCACCATTACTCCAGTCTTCAGCGTCACATGATCTTTCAGAAATCAGTATAATATGCTGATTTATTATCAATGTTGGACACAGTTGTGCTGCTTAATATTTTTTTGTAACCTGGGGTGCTTTTTTGAGGATTTATTGATGAATAAAAAGTTAAAAACAACAGCATTTATTCCAAATAGAAATATTTTCTAACAATATAAATATTTACTATTACTTTCTATCAATTTAACACATCCTTGAATAAAAGTATTAATTTCTTTTAATAAAGAAAGAAAGAAAAAAATACTAACCACAAACTTTTGAACGGTGGTGTATATTGTTACAAAAGATTTATAATTTAAATAAATTCAGTTATATTTTTAAAACTTTTTATTCATCAAAGAATCCTAAAAAAGTTATTAATATTCAAAAGTATGAACAATTTTAAAAAAGTAAACTCTTTCAGATTTAGATACATATATGACAGTGTCATCAGCATAAACTTGAAGATGACAGTATTAGAAAATTAATGGCAAATTATTTACATAAATTATAAAAAAAAGGCCCCAATATTGAGCCTTGGGGCATACCTCTTTGTTGAATTGTTTTCCCACAAAAACAATTGTGGGTGTTGTTAGCTTGTTCTGGGTCATTGCTAGTGTGTTCTCGAAGGTTGCAAAGCTTTCCTTAACACGCTTAAGACTTAATATATATTAAGACAAGTTTAAGACTTAAAAGGCAAAATTGCTTGACCAGGTGTACCTGATGCAAAATATGTGCGTGGAAATATTTTGCCCTCACACAAAAATCTTGTTCACATGGATTCCTATGGAAATTTCGGAATTTTGCCCACAATGGTTTGCTGAACATTGGTAAATGTGACCACAGACTTTAAGGGTCATATCACAAACCCTAAGTCAATAGTAACAGTGATGCTCGTCTTAGCAAACACCGCTAATGAACTCTGGTTCTACAGGAAGCTCTCTGTTTCCATCAAGTTTTATGTTGGCCTTAGAAACACGCTCAACTGCTGGTGAAGTGGAATTACGGTTTAATTAATGTTTAGCTTGAGGCTGGAGCTCTTGGTGGGGGGTCAGTTTGGCATTTTCCCACAATGCTCTGCAAGTCTGTGTGTGTTTGTGTGAGAAGCAGAGAGGAATACAGTTTCACAGCACCTGGATGCTTTTCTCTGCTCTGTCATTAACAACCACTGAGTCCGGCCCAGTCAGCATATGCGTTTTTGTGTACTTGCACAAATGTGGGTGTGCGTCCTTGTTTATTTCAGCATCATTAGAACGCACATCTGAATGGCATTTTTGTTTTGCAAACGATAAAATGTTTGAAAAATCCCATGGACTTCTATTAAAGAGAAGAACCCAAGTCATAAAATGTAGTTGAGACTTGGGGTTGGGCTCTTTTGATATCTAAAAACACCCATGGAAAGAAAGAAATGGCAGGTGTGGTGACTCTAAACATATTCCTGGGCACCAAGATTATTAAAGTTATGAGAAATTGGGGAGATAATAATTTGCGCTATATATCAAAAATCTTTTATTGATCATCTCTGAAAATGACTGTGTACTTTCCCTAAATTGGGCGTTGCTAGAGTTCATAAGAGGATACACTTAATTCTTACTGCTCTGCCAGATCCTTTTGTTTATCTTTTTGATTTGATTCTTTCTCTTTCTTTCATTATCATCATAGATGTTGATCTTTCCATGACTCCATACTCCATGTTTCACTGCAGTAAGTGTGTCTTGGAAGCGTCGCCCTGGTTTCATGTTCAAAGTCCTCCATTGCTCATATTCACATCACAGAACGTGGTGTTGAAGTAGCCGTGTTGGCCATAGATGAACGAGCGGTGATCATCTGCTATGTGTATTACAGCCTTTGAGGTATGTAGATTTTGCACGCATAAAACACATGAAAGAATGTAGACTGCCAAACCTGTTTTCATACAATCCATGAAGTCCCAGAATTAATATTTTTAAGGTGACTTTCACACAGGATGCGTTCTTACTCATTTTAGTTGTTGGTCTACATGTGCTGCACTGCAAAAAAAGGACTCATAAATTAGTTTAATTTTTACATATCCATCCATCCATCCATCCATCCATTTTTGTTATTCATCTGGGTAAAAAACACAAGCTAAAATGTCACAAACTATTTTACAAATGAAAAATGCTACAATTTAGATACAATTCAGGTTTGGTCCACTGCTTTGAGAGTTTCATTTGTAAAATTTCCATTTGTAAGAATAGCGAGTTCGGAGCGACTCACAGTGGGACATAAACTGGAAAATGAGCTTGAATTGTTGAGTGAATGAGAGCAAACAATACTTTTCTCCATTAGCCTTTGAAACCAGTTCTGAAGAGAACAATGATTTCAGTTTGGCTTAATGGAGATTTTCTAAGTTACTGCGTTTCAAAGCCAATCCTTTTGGAAAGAGCGGCAAGAGACAAACAAACATTCCCTCGAAAGATCTTATCTGTGATGATCATATCAGCAATGATTGAGCACTGTTTATTTTTAAATCTGCTTAAAAATTATAGTTAGCATTTTGAAACCCATAATTTGACTCAACGTCCTCTTACTTGTAGGGCATAATGACGTCCCATTTTATGCTTCTCATAAACGAGCCATTTGTCTCACAGTTTGTCTATTTTCTTTTCTGTACAATAATAGTATAGGCGCCAGTTTCAGCTTTAAATGAGTGTGTCTTAACTGTAATTGAATCAGCCTTTATTTTCCAGGAATTTAATCAAGTGATTATATCCAACGAGAAGGAAAGAACATCAATCCGAACAATGAATTTTTTTTTTTTTTTTTGCTTGTTTTTGTCTTTTTAATAAAGTTTAGAAAATAGAGTTGCTGCTTTGTTTGGCTGCTAAACCCTTGAGTAATTACTTTGACCTCGGATTAAATGATTTGTTCACTCCCCTCCATGTAAACCTGCAACATTAAACAGACATTTTGGATGCACTCAATACTGTTTGTGACGGTTCTCAAACTCCCTGCCAGCTGGTTTTTCTTAATATCTGCCCGTTTCCGTTCAAAAAGAAACCGTACACATTATCAGTTGATTCAGTTTTAATAGTTTAAGTTTGGCACATTGTGACGCATAACTGATTCAACCAGAGCATATGCCCATGTCCCATCTATGCCTCTGCCTTTAGTTATTTTCTCTTCCTCTAATCATTCTCCTTATCACAAATTTATAATTTACAGACTGGCAGTGTTGTCTGCTTCCACACAAGGGAGGTAAAAAAGAAAAATTCCCATAAGATTTAGGACTGATTTAACATACTGTGTTTGTCATAAAATTTTGTAATAAAAAGTTTCCCATACAGGGTTCCCACATCTTTTCAAGAGCAACTTTTAGACTTGTTGTTCAGAATTACTGAGAAAATATATATATATATATATATATATATATATATATATATATATATATATATATATATATATATATACAGGTCCTTCTAAAAAAATTAGCATATTGTGATAAAGTTAATTATTTTCCATAATGTAATGATAAAAATTAAAGTTTCATATATTTTAGATTCATTGCACACCAACTGAAATATTTCAGGTCTTTTATTGTTTTAATACTGATGATTTTGGCATACAGCTCATGAAAACCCAAAAGTCCTGTCTCAAAAAATTAGCATATCATGAAAAGGTTCTCTAAACGAGCTATTAACCTAATCATCTGAATCAACTAATTAACTCTAAACACCTGCAAAAGATTCCTGAGGCTTTTAAAAACTCACAGCCTATTTCATTACTCAAAACCGCAATCATGGGTAAGACTGCCGACCTGACTGCTGTCCAGAAGGCCATCATTGACACCCTCAAGCAAGAGGGTAAGACAGAAATAAATTTCTGAACAAATAGGCTGTTCCCAGAGTGCTGTATCAAGGCACCTCAGTGGGAAGTCTGTGGGAAGGAAAAAGTGTGGCAAAAAACGCTGCACAACGAGAAGAGGTGACCGGACCCTGAGGAAGATTGTGGAGAAGGACCGATTCCAGACCTTGGGGGACCTGCGGAAGCAGTGGACTGAGTCTGGAGTAGAAACATCCAGAGCCACCGTGCACAGGCGTGTGCAGGAAATGGGCTACAGGTGCCGCATTCCCCAGGTCAAGCCACTTTTGAACCAGAAACAGCGGCAGAAGCGCCTGACATGGGCTACAGAGAAGCAGCACTGGACTGTTGCTCAGTTTTGCATGTCATTCGGAAATCAAGGTGCCAGAGTCTGGAGGAAGACTGGGGAGAAGGAAATGCCAAAATGCCTGAAGTCCAGTTTCAAGTACCCACAGTCAGTGATGGTCTGGGGTGCCATGTCAGCTGCTGGTGTTGGTCCACTGTGTTTTATCAAGGGCAGGGTCAATGCAGCTAGCTATCAGGAGATTTTGGAGCACTTCATGCTTCCATCTGCTGAAAAGCTTTATGGAGATGAAGATTTCATTTTCCAGCACGACCTGGCACCTGCTCACAGTGCCAAAACCACTGGTAAATGGTTTACTGACCATGGTATTACTGTGCTCAATTGGCCTGCCAACTCTCCTGACCTGAACCCCATAGAGAATCTGTGGGATATTGTGAAGAGAAAGTTGAGAGACGCAAGACCCAACACTCTGGATGAGCTTAAGGCCGCTATCGAAGCATCCTGGGCCTCCATAACACCTCAGCAGTGCCACAGGCTGATTGCCTCCATGCCACGCCGCATTGAAGCTGTCATTTCTGCAAAAGGATTCCCGACCAAGTATTGACTATTGAGTGCATAACTGAACATAATTATTTGAAGGTTGACTTTTTTTTTTGTATTAAAAACACTTCTTTTATTGGTCGGATGAAATATGCTAATTTTTTGAGACAGGAATTTTGGGTTTTCATGAGCTGTATGCCAAAATCATCAGTATTAAAACAATAAAAGACCTGAAATATTTCAGTTGGTGTGCAATGAATCTAAAATATATGAAAGTTTAATTTTTATCATTACATTATGGAAAATAATGAACTTTATCACAATATGCTAATTTTTTTAGAAGGACCTGTATATATATATATATATATATATATATATATATATATATATATATATATATATATATATATATATATATATATACATACAGGGCTTGACATACATTTATTTGCTCACCAGCCACTGTGCCTAGTGGTTTCCAAAGTTACTAGCCACTCAGCATTTTCACTGGCCACGATTTTGACAATTCCATAGGGAAAAAACTAGCCTGGCTCCGCCCTCCTACATACTTCCGCTCAATTTTCATTTTCCTTCAGTACTGTGCTGCAGTCTTTGGTTTTCTCCGGTCAATTTTTTACCGGGCCAATCAGCGAATAGAGGGAGTGGCTGAGAACGATGACGTTGATGTCGTGCGTTATTTTGAGTTGTAGTTCAGTAATGGCAGCGGAGAAAGATGCGAGCAAAGCCATTCGGTCCATTGTGGCAACGCTGCCGAATATCAAGAAGTTAAAGCTGGAGCAAGAACAATCTTTGCTTAGATTTGTTGGTGGCCATGATGTTGTGGCCCTCCTCCCCACGGGGTTCGACATGACATACGTCACGACCAAACGTTAGCGATTGGTTATGGCAGATCCAGAGTGACTCTGGGCAGATCCAATAGTTTTAGACTTCAATAGAGTACCCGCCTACAAGGAAGTTAACGCTTGTCAATGGAGCGGTGCCAGACTCTATGTACAAATGAAATGTACAAGAGTCTGGTGGGACCAGGCTAGGAAAAAACTGCCATATATATAAATATATATATATATATATATATATATATATATATTTTTTTTTTTTTCATATTTATTTATACAGGTAAGTTGACTGAGAACGAGTTCTCATTTACAGCAACGACCTGTGTAGGTCACACAAAAAAGAAAGAAATACAGCCAAAAGTAAAATATACAGCAAAACAAAAAAATTAAAGAAAACAATAAAAGAAAACAAAAACAATCACAAAAAACAAACACAATCAGTAATAAAAATGATCCTTGAGCAGACGTTTAAAATCCCGTAAAGGAATCAGATCATTCAGATTAAAAGTGCATTGTAATTCATTCCAAGTGTGAGGGGCAGAAAAATTAAAAGCAGATCTACCCAATTCAGAGGAGATCTTTGGGATCTGAAGTAAAAGCCATCCATGAGCTCTAGTCTGATAACCAGACCTTCTAACAGCTAAACGTGAATTAATATAAGATGGTAGTTTTTGCAAAAGAGCTTTGTACACAAAAAGTGCAAAGTGCATTTCTCTACGAGATTTTAAAGGCAACCAATTAAGTTTCTGATAAAGTATGCAATGATGGGTACTAAACCTGTCACCTGTGATAAAACGAATAGCGCTATGATATACAGCATCAAGAGGTTTTAGAACAGAAGCAGAGGCATGAATATAGATTGTGTCTCCATAATCAATGATAGGTAAAAAAGTAGATTCAACTATTTGTTTTCTGTTATTTAGAGTCAAACAGGATTTATTTCTAGAAAAGAAACCCACTCTAACTCTTAGTTTCTTTACCAACTCATCAACATGCGTTTTAAAGGAGAGCCTGTCATCAATCCAAATCCCCAAATATGTATAGACATAAACACGATCAATAGAGGCACCATCCAATGTAGAAAAACCTAAATCATCTCCTATTTTCTGTTGTTTCTTTGAAAAAAGCATATACTTGGTTTTGCCTACATTAACTACAAGTTTCAATTCAACAAAAACCTTTTGTACAGCTGTAAAGGCAGATTCTAGCTCAAAATGGGCCTGGTCAGCTGTAGGGGCAATAGCATAAATGACTGTATCATCAGCATAATTTTTTTTTTTATAGATGTACCAATATTATTGATGTAAATCGAAAAAAGAACTGGACCTAAAATCGATCCCTGTGGGACGCCCTACAAAAGCTCAAGAAAACCTGAATTGACACAATCAGTGGAAACACATTGTGTTCTATTTGTCAGATAATTTTCAAACCATCTACAGGCCGCCAAGTCTAGTCCAATTAATGACAATCTATTTAGAAGTAAAGAATGATCCACAGTGTCAAAGGCCTTAGATAAATCTATAAACAAGTCTGGACAATGCTGCTTTTTATCCATACCACTTATAATGTCATCCAGTACCCGAGTAGCAGCTGCAATGGTGCTATGACCAGGTCTAAAACCTGACTGATATGATTTCAAAATGCAATGTTCATCTAAAAAGGAGCGCAACTGCAGATTTACTATTTTTTCAAATATTTTCACAAGACATGAAAGCCTAGAAATGGGTCTATAATTGTTTAAATCTCTAGGATCACCACATTTAAAAAGTGGACGAACCATGGCCGTCTTCCAAACCTTAGGAATTTTTCCTGTTATCAAGGATAAATTAAAAATGTAGGCTATATATATATATATTATATTATCTCACAATTTGGCAGCCGGTAGGCTATATTGGGCTGCTGTCACTTTAAAACCTGACGCACAGACCCATTATACTGTTATATAGGCAATATACTTTGGGTGTGAGCACAAAATCTTCAGGAATTAGTTAAATTATGCTCAATATGCACAATCCCTCGCCAAAATTCAAGCCCTGTAACAGCAACAATATTCATCCGGAGCATATGAAACCAGTGAGTAAAGGGTTTGTTGAAAAGTATACACATTTTTATTTTATTTTAGAAAATGAACTCTCGTTTCACTAGATAAGACCCTTATTCCTCGGCTGGGATCGCGCAGAGACCTTTAAAGCTGCAATTTTGACCTTCAACCCGTTGTAACCCCACTGAAGTCAACTATATGGAGAAAAATCCTGGAATGTTTTCCTCAAAAACCTTAATTTCTTTTCAACTGAAGAAAGAAAGACATGAACATCTTGGATGACATGGGGTTAGTAAATTATCAGGAAATTTTAACTCTGGAGTGAACTAATCCTTCAAGAAATAACTTAAACTTTTAAAGTTTAAGTAACTTTTAACATAACTTCTAACTTCTATAAAGCTAAGAATATTTTGTGTTCCCCAAAAAACAAATCTTAAGAATGTTTCTATATTTTTTTCTTAATATTGTTATTAGAACAAAATAAGACTGTCCTTAAAAATAAGTGTAAATAACCTCTTAAAGTAAAACAAGACGGAGCAAAGCAAGAATTGCGATGCACCTGTCACTTTTTTTTAAGAGAAAAAAAAAATGATGTTCTTAAGAAATGAAGAGTTTGTTTTTTCAAGAATTACACTTAGGAACATTCTTACAAACATATATTTTTAGTTTTTCATTTACACTTTAAAATACGTTTTAATTTGTAAGCATTACTTAATGCATTAACTAACATTAATAACAAGTGAGCTATTGTTACAACATTTATTAATATTTGTTAACTTTTGTTCATACAATTGTTCCTATAGTAATATAACCTGATACAAGTTTTGCTCTTAAAAATGTATTAGTAGATGCTGAGATTAACTAAGATTAATAAATGCTGCAGAAGTATTGTTCATTGGTAGTTCGTGTTAACTGCTGTTGTTAACTAATTTTAACAAATTAAAGCTTTTTGTGAATTGTTACCTTTGTTTCACGATCTGGCTGCTGAAAGGTTTTTCTTCAATGCTTCACCTCTGAAACAACATTCTTTTTTTTTCCTGATGTCAAAATCAATCAAATTTCCAATGGATAAAATCAATTCCTGCCTTTTTTTCTTCTTGATTGAATATATTTTTTTACAAATGACACATTAATGAACTAAATTACTTGTAAATCCCTTAATGGGAAACCACATTTCTTTATATTTATGTAATTTAATAACTTTATATTTATATAGTACTAAGTTTTTGTAATTAGTTTATAGTGTAAATAATAACGTTTTAATCTTGACTTTAGCTATGACGGCTACATTTCATTTGTAGCTTGAAGCTAGGAAGTTTCAATTTCAAAGTAGCTTCCTCAACACTGGTTTGAAGTAATTGCAGACTACATTAACTTGCAAACCCCAAAACGTGCAAATAGGTTCCTGTGCATTGTGTAAAATTTAAAACTTGTACTCATACCAGAAAAACTGACTCCGTAAACTGCTGTCATGCCAATGGCATTAAGAAACTCTGGTATCTCAGCTGTTTAGAGATTTGAGGGCGAGATCTGCTTTAGTGGTTGGCTAGATTAGTGTGTAACCTCAAACTAGCACACATGAGTGGTGCAACCCATTTAACGTTCTGAATTTATTACTGGATCAGAGCGCATACACGGGTAAACAAGCTCATAAAGGCTCAAATGAGGAATAGTTTAGAGTTGTTTTTGATGGTTTCAACATGTCATAGCGACATTAATTGAGTTAGCTTCAAGGCATAGACATAGGCATGACATGACATCTATAAAATCTATACAAAAATATACATCTATAAAATACGTTTACATTAGAATTTAAGGCATAAATGCATTGAATTCGCCAAACCTTGACCACTTGGTTTTTCTAACTTCGGCCATTTTGCCAACTTCAACCACTTGCCCTATATCCCGCCAAACTCAGATCCCTTGACCCGAACACTCAAAATGATTGATGGGAAGAGTATGTTTCTAAATGACTACTTTTTTGATTGGCTAAACAAGAACAGGCTTTTCCCCTGTTGCTTTTTTGTGTTTACAGAGCCCTTGGGCTGTCACAGATACATGTGTGATTTTTCACAACAGCTATCTGTCAGGTAATATATAAAGAATCAGGTAAAGAATTTTATGCTTGTTAAAAAAGTTGCTTACAACACCTTTAACATGATCCATATTTGCTTCAACAAAACTTGGACATGCATCAATTTGGAGGTTCCTGACCTAACCAGCCAACACAACCACATGCCTGTAATTACAGATAACTCATAAACGTTCCCTCAAACTTTGACATGCCAAGACATGCAAGTCTACAGTTCTCACGCTAGACTGTGAGACTAATTAATTCAATATTGCAACTGGGAGATTAAAGTCTTTTTGCATGTGACAGTGCAGCGTGGAAGGTGCTGCTTTGATCTGCATATCTGTCCACTCTTTTGACTCTTTCACAGGCTTAATGAATATTTTGCTTCAGTTGTGCTGTCATCTATCACCACACAAATGACAACCAGCCACAGGATAAACTAGTTTACCGCACCTCTCACCTCAGCTAGAATTGTTTGTCCTCTTTAGCAGATTCATTTTGATAGTGGAACAATCTTTTTTTTTTTTTTTTTTTTTTTTTTTTTTTTTTTGCAGTTGGTAGGCTGGAGGAAGATTACAGGTAAGGGTATTTCCAAACCTAGCAGTAAAAGAAACTAAACAGTCAAATAAACGAAACAAAGAAAGTCATGGCTGCAAACAAATGCTTGCAGCCATCGTATTCCAAGTTTAAAATAAATAAATAAAATAATTTGGTTTATGGTTGTTAATATTGTAAACCTCTGGGTTCGACGGACTTGCTGGCCAGTTCTGTTGATGTTTATGGTCATACATAAAAGATAAAAGAAATATATCCTAGATAAAAGAAATATACCATTCAAAACTGTGAAGGGTATACAGTATTTGTGTCTACTTACAATCAAAACAAATCTTTGTCTTTTTGTAAAATAAAGAAAACAAACAGGGTGTGCTTTTTGCCATCTCTGTCTCCATGAACATTTTTTGTGGAGCATGTCACAAAAATGAAACAAAACCGAGCGAATATTTGTGAAGAAAGTACAAATACCAGGGCATGTCAAAACTTCTCCAGAAAAACCCCTCAGACTACAGAGGGTTAAATTCTGTAAAAATATATAAAGTAAAAAACATCTTTACACGTTGAACCTATATTAGTGTACATATTAGCATTTATCATAATTAAAAGCATTGCAATTAAACCAATTAAAAGTAAAGTTTGTTTTTTTGTTTATTGATTTGATTGATTGAAGAAATGATATTAAAATAGCTGAAATTATAAGTGACAAAGCATAACATCCCCCTCCCCCCATTTTATCATCTGTATAAAAAATGGATAAAAAAACACTTTATTTCAACATGCACTCTCCCTATCCAGCACTGTGCAAAGCATGTCCTCCACCGTGTCCCGCTCAGTCTCAGTTTGAGGATTGGTATCTCGAGGCGGGCCGTGCTGGTTCTCAGCTCGCCACCCCAGTGCCTTTCTTTCCCGAAGTGCATGGAGAGCTTACCAGGTTCTGGACGGCACCTTTCTCTGCCAGAAACTGCCTGAATAGCTTTTTCCCCCTCACTACATTTGACGGAGGAGAGGAGAAGGATTGCGAGGCTATCCCTCCAGTGGAGTGGTCTGTGACGACACAGGTGCACCTGTGTCCGGCGGCCGCTGCCTTTTGGAAAGGGGATCCTCGTCTCCCACCTAAGGCCTGTGAGTTCTCGTCCGCTCCGACGGGTAGAGCTTACAAAGCCTGTGGGCAAGTCGTCTCCTCATTGCGTGCCACGGTGCTGCTACAGGTCTATCAGGCCAGGACATGCACAAGGGTAGCCCAGACCGTGCGCTCATAGGTGAGCACCGCACTGCATCCGACCTCGCCCTCCGGGGCATGAGTGGCGTGGCGAGCGCGATCGGTCTGGCGATGTCCACCTTAGTGGTTCAGGAGTGCCATCGTTGTCTCAGCTTGGTTGATATGACGGATGTGGACAAGGTTCGGTTCCTGGTCTCCCCAATTTCACAGGTTGGGCTGTTCGGCTACGCGGCAGAGAACTGCGCCCAACAGTTCTCTCCCACCCAAGCGCAGACGGAGGCCATCGGGCACATTCTGCCCTGGCGGTCCGCTGCTGCCTCCACCCCGCCGCCGGTGGCAGTTCCTCCGCAGCAGCCTCCAACCAGGCCTCAGCATGGAGCCGGCCGCAGTAGGGACTCCCAGTCCGCTCCAGGCTCTGCCAAGCCAGGTGGTAAGCGACAGCGAAAACATTCATGAGCAGGCCGCTCAGGGATGGAGGAGGATGCTCTTGTAGTTGATCATGATCCACTCCCTCCCCCCGGGTGGAGTCTTCGTTTGTGTGTGTGTCTGTTCCACCGCTGGCTCCCCCAAGCAATCGGTACCCACACTTCAAAGGAAGAGCAAATTCCTCTGTCCCTGGGTCCCAAGAGAGCAAGTCTGGCTGTGTGCAACCCTGTAAAGCCTTGCAGCCCTCAGCCCCCTCTTGTGCGCCAGCACGGCAGCTGGGTGCGGTTCAAGGACCCGGTCATCTGCCTTCTCACGCATCCCTGGCCGCCTTGTGGAGACAGG
The DNA here is from genome assembly GCA_026230005.1 of Gila orcuttii. Lineage (NCBI taxonomy): Eukaryota > Metazoa > Chordata > Actinopteri > Cypriniformes > Leuciscidae > Gila > Gila orcuttii. The sequence goes on along the minus strand of JAPDVR010000020.1, from coordinate 39,501,845 downwards.
TCAGTGTTGTGCACCACACTCAGACCCTGCTTTGGGCCGTCTTCGGGCCTTCCAAGCCTTCTGCAGTGTGCGACCTGAGAGACATGTACTTCAGATCTCTATCCTTCCGCACCACAGGCCATCCTGTGTTTGTGCGTTCGAAAGGTGTGAAGTATCAGTACAAAGGCCTGCCCTTCAAGTGCTCATAGCCAGCTGGGTCCTCAGGTCAACTGGGAAAGAGTAAACACGTCCACGGGCTGAGGATCTCTTTTTTTTAGTTTGGAGATGGATTCGGTCCACAGCATCTTTGAAAAAGAGTATGTGGATGGTTAGTGCTGTATAGACGTGAGAAAGGGTCCCACTGAAACTCTTCAGAGGCTCCTGGGGCATATGGTAGATGCAGCCACTCGGCTTCCTTCATATGAAGACCGCTTCAGCACTGACTTCACGGCCAAGTCCCGAGGTGGCCGTGGCAGAGTGGCACGCTCCATGTGAAAGCACCCTGGCCTGCCGCCAAACCCTCAGTCCGTAACAGACCTTTTGTTTCTCTTGGCCAAAGGTCCCTAGAATGAGTGTCCATCAATACCGGCTGAGGGGCCACGTACAAAGGGCATGCAGTGACGGAGGTCTGGGCGGCCCTCCTACTGTATTCGCATCCATTGCCTCGAGTTGCTTGCAGTTCATCTCGCTTTGAGACATCGCTACTCAGCGAATTTGTACTGGTCTGAAAAAAGACAACATTGCGACTGTTGCGCTACGCTTCCCTCGCATGTCACAACTCACCCGCCACCTCCTCCTCGGAGTCAGAAGCTTCTGACGTCGCTTCATTCCACTTATTACTTCTGGCCAGCTCAATCGTGCAGCTGACAAGCCTCACCACAGCCTATGGCCCAGGGAGAGTGGAGTATCCGTCCACAGGCGGTCCAGCTGTTTTGGACCACTTCGGGCCGCACAGTTACATCTATTGCCCCTCCGGACTCGTCACTCCGCCGTTTGATATTTCTCCTGTCTGAGTGGACATCCCTCGACACAGAAAAAACTCTGGCCACAGCTGGCTCTGGGGCCCCCGTAGAAATGCATTCCCCAGTGAGCCTTCTTGCACACAACTGTGCTAAAGTCAGAGAAGAGATGGAGCAGGTCTTGCTAGTTGCCCCTTATTGGCCCAACCAGACCTCTCCTCTCGACAGCCCTACCTGACTCCTTCCTCTGAGTACATTCTCAGGGATGGGGCATGATGGGACCCATGTTTAGACCTTGGAGAGTTCCAGGTCTGGTTCTAAAAACAATGGGACGCTGAGGTTCTGGTTACTACTGCAAGATTTTTATGCCGTAGAGACCATCACTTCTGTGAGAGTACCCTCTCAACATGAGGCATGCTCCCCATTAGAAGTGGAACCTATTCGTTGTTCGATCTCTTCAGTGCTTCTTTCCTGCTAATGAGTTGAAGTGAGGGCTGTCTCCTCCACCTCAAAATGTTGTTGCCTCTTTATTGACTCACATCATGATGCAGTGGATACAAATCCGTGGGAAGCACGACTTGATCAGGTTCCTGAGGGGAGCAAGGAGACTGAATCCACCTTGCGCCCCTCTTTACCCTCCTGGGACTTATCTCTGGTGTTACTGCACTGAAGAGACCTCTCTTGAGCCCTGCAGGCAGTGAGTTAAAAATCCTTTTTTTAGAGAAACAGTTCTCCTGCTTGCTTAGTCTCTATCTAGAGGGTAGGGACTTGCACGCATTTTCGGTCAACGAATCGTTTTAACTGTCTACCTGTCTAACCGGCTAACTGTCATGAAATTTGAGACCCCGGCCTGGATATGTGCTCAAAGTTACTACCACGCCTAAGGGACAAGGTGGTGAGCCTGCAAGCACTGCCCCGGAGGAGGCAGACCCAGCCCTGGCTTTTCTCTGTCCGTCCGCTCCATTGCAGTTATACGTGCTTAGAATGCAAAGCCTGGACCTCAGACCAGCTCTTGTCTGTTACGGAGACCAGCAGAAGGGAAGGCTGTTTCCAGGCAGAGGTTGGCCCACTACATGTGGTTGCCTTCATCTTGGTGAGAAAGTTTTACCAAGATGCACGTGCCCAGCTGGATGGTGAGCTCCTCCTAAGTGAGAGTATTGCTCCCTCCTAGACGTTGACACAGAGTGCCTTGCTGAACAGATGTTAAATATAGTTGGGGGCTTGGCGACACCTATCACGATCGCTAGAGAATAGCCTATGTGTCTAACCGCTGCTTCCCGTGGGCTCCCTTCACATGAAGCTAGTTTCACTGTAAGCCCGGTTCGAAGTGTTGGCTTGCTGTGCCATTCCCCTCCTATGGACTGGATACGTGTGCAATTCTTGCTCCAGTTAGAGTTCCCCTTATTTGCCGAACCCTGTCGAGTTCCTCCATACCCTTCGGCAATGGACGTGGGTGGAACGTACAAAGCCAGGCCTATCACTCGTATGCACTGGTGGAACCTGTGTTAGGCTGGGTCCATATGTTGTGATCCCTACGGCGATCTCTTATGTGTATTCTTCCATGGTACGGCTCCCTGCGGCGAGCCCGTGTCTTCCCTCTGCAGAGTCTGATTTGCCGTCACTGTCCGGTTGAGTCTCCCCCCTGTCATAGGCTGGAGCCACCCCAGTAACATTCCATATGTTGTACTGCCCGGTCATCCACCCATTCCATATGTGTAATTTCCTCCCTTAGGGCAGGATGTGGCTTCCACAGCATCCCATCCTTCCATTGTTAGGGCACGCTTCCCAATGGTCCTGTGGAACAGCAGTGACTTCCCTGGCCGAAGCCCTGTCCCATCTCCACCTGAAAAGAATGCAGGGGGATCAGGGTGCTTCTTTCTAGGCACTGGAGGTGGCAGCACTAGTGGCATTTTAATTGGGATCCCAATCAGTCGACTATGTCGAACGTGAGCGACTGAAAGGCAACGTCTTCGGTTACATATGTAACCCTCGTTACCTGAAGGAGGGAACGGAGACATAGTCCCCTCGCCACTATTGCTGGACCACCGCTGACTCCGGGCTCCGCTCGGCTCCTCAGCGAAAAACAACTGGTGCCTGCATCCACTTCCGTATTCATACCCGTGCCGTGGGCCGGAGTGTGAGAGGCAGATCTCGCACACCAATGTGCATTGGCTCATTTTAACAGTATTCGAAGATGACAGGCTCCCTAAGCGTGATCCCAATCAGTCGACACGCCGACTACATCTCTGTTCCCTCCTTCAGGGAACGAAGGTTACATACGTAACCGAGACGTTCAATGTTTGGTCATCATCCATGTTAGTTGTGTTTATGATACCTGCTATCTTCCCGAGTATTCAAGTTTCCTATTAAATTACTATTTTGTGAGATATCAATTTTAAAGTCTCTTTGGATTCAGTCTGGGAGTACACTGTTACTCTGAAATATTAATAAAACTTAGAAGCGAAGTTTTAAAGCTTGAATATATTGATAAACTTTATTAGATTTAGAGTTTACAAGATATTGAAATTTACAGTGCAAGTTGGTCATGCTACACTTGTTTTGATGGATTAAAGTTTTTTAAACCAATTTAATTTAACAAAAGGACCAACGTCAAGTGATGAACACACTGTGCATCTGTCCTTGCATTTGGAATAAGAACAAAAGCGGGTTTTCTAATAATGCATTCAGTCTAATTGCATATTAGGATAATTGACCTTGCAATGACATAAAAGGGTAAATATTTATTATAAATGCATAATATCATGCAGCATTACTTGAGACACAAAGGTTGTGTGATTAAAGCAACTCTCTTTTCTGAAATACATTGTTTCCAAAAACATCTTTAGTTTTAATTTGTATTATCTGCTCCTGTCTCCTGTCTAGTGAACACTGCCCAAAGCTGTGTACTGAATCTTTCAAGTGAATCAGGATCTATGACTAAGACATTTGGAAGAAAAACAACATGGAGGCAGCAACCTATCAACTGTGAGTAACTCACCCGGGAAACGACGGCACAATTACGCCGACCACGCATACGAAAGTCAAATAGATGCTTATAATCTTCTTAATCTCTCACTAATGCAGGATCTTTGTAGGAATTCTCATACTAAACTTGAGTCGAGTGGTTCCTCCAGCGTTAATGATGTAAGTGTGCTCAAAATGCTAAAGATGGTACCCGACTAAATCTTGTTCTTCACTCGATGACATAAGATCAATTCTCACCACAGTCTTTGTCTTATATTCCGGCACTAAGTCAATATTTTTTCTCAGGATGACACAGGAATGGATGACACTGTCTTGTGCGAGTGTATGCTGCATGCTGGGACAAAATGATGGTCTGTTTTTGTGAAGAAGATAAGTTTGAAAACTCAAATGGAACAGTTTTTATATACCGTAGAATAAAGGATTTCTGAATTCAGCAATAGTTGTAAACTACAACATGGCATTCATTCCAGGTGGTATACTACTGTCCAAAATTAATTAATTAATTAATTAATTAATTAATTAATTAATTAATTAATTAATTAATTAATTCATTAATTCATTAATTCATTAATTCATTAATTAATTAATTCATTAATTCATTAATTCATTAATTCATTAATTCATTCATTAATGTTAATATTTGTCAAACCTTCAATACATTTTATTTACTTTTACCCCCATATAAAAACATTTATAATTATTGTTATTTTTAAATCATAAATATTACGACATGTACTTAAACTAACATTGACGTCATAGAAAATATGATATTTTTATGAAACTTACTGATCGTGACATACTGGTCCTCTTTCTGATATAATTTACAATTTTATGATTTTCTTGTCATCTGATAAGAAAATGGCTTCCTATCTTTTAGTTACCATACGTACTCACATTTGGTGGACAAATTTGTAGGATTCAATACAATAACAATAATTTACTGCTTTATTATTTATTTATTTATTTTATAAAACGTGTAAAACGACTTTTTAAGGTTTTTATTCAATTTAATTTAAATTTAGATTTAATCTCTATAATTAGATTTTTTTTGCAATCAAATATAAAAAAAAAATTGGGAAGATGAAAAATGTTAATCATTAAAGAAGGTGTATTAAGATTAATTTTTACATGAATATTGTTTTTTTTTAAATGTAATTTAGAACAAATTGGCGTAGATTCCATTGCGTACATCAGAACCATCAATAAACTAGTATTTCTTTGTCATGCATATTTGTAGAATTCCCAGTCTTTGGAATTTCTCATGAGAAGTTTTATTATGGAATGTTTTAAGTTAATTAAATAATAAGGGAAGTGTAAAACCATAACAGACAGCCTGGCCTTATCTTTGCCCCACTGAGATACCAAAACTGAAAGTAAGTTTATTCATCTATTTATTTATTTATTTATTTACTTACTGACTTACTTACTTACTTACTTACTTACAAGTACACCGGCCACTGTACATCCCCGTTCCAGAGGCGTCAAGCAGGGCGATCCAATCTCGTCCAAGCTGCTCACGGCGTGTCTGGAGCATGTCTTCCGACAGCTCAACTGGGTCAACAAGGGCATTAGCGTTAACGGCCAGTGGCTCATCCATCTGCTCTTCACCGACGACATCGCCGTAATTGGCGAGTCAGCAGCCGACGTGCAGCTGCGACTCGACCAGCTCGACCAGGCCGGCGCAGTGGTCAGCCTGAAAATGAACCTGGCCAAGACAAAGTGGTTGCGCAACCCCCAGGCCGCCAACAACAACATCCACATCGGCCAGAAGGAGATTGAGCAGCTACCTCGGCCAGGAGCTGAATGCTGGGCACAAGAACAAGCTGGCATGCCGACGGAGGGCCGCCTGGGTCAGCTATGCGTCCATAGCAGAGGTGGTCACCAACACGGCCGACGCCTGCACGCCCAACAGCACCGTCCTACCGGCCATGCCCTTCGGGGCTGAGACCAGGTCGCTGACCACGGGCAATGGGCAGAAGCTGGCAGTGACCGAACGCGCCCTTGAGCGGCGGATGGTCGGCCTCAAGAGGACGGACCACATCAGCAATGAGCTACTGAGGAAGAAGAGCAAGGTCAAGGACGCTGTCAAGCAGGCCAAACAGGCCAAGAAGCGCTGGGCCAGACACGTGGCCAGGAGTTCGGACGGGCGATGGACGTGGACCGTGACCGAATGACTGCCACTCGACATTAAAAGACCGCTTGACTGCCCCGCAACCTGATGGCGGGACTCGCTCAGAAAAGACATCGACAGAGACTGGATGGGTCTGGCCAGGGACAGAAAAGCCTGCCGAAGTTGTTGTGGCCTGCGTCAAAAGACCGAAATACAGGCCAATTGATCGATTGATTGATTGATTGATTTACTTACAAGATTAACAGCATTTCCACACTTGTTATTATAGGGGTAACCACTTTTACACTTTGTTTGATATAGCTTTATTTTATTTAATAGGTTCTCATTTGATGTGTGTGTGTTTTTTTGGAGTTCTATAGAGAATATCGCTGTCATATTAAGCACACATTCCTGATTTAGTAGTGTAAATGAAAACAGCTGTTTTTTCTTTCTGTGTACATTTCTCCGACACGGCCAATTAATCACTCTTAAGCAGCACGTCAGTCTCTAAAGGTGCGTTCCTCACCTTATCTTTTCCCTGTAATGACCCACAGCATTTCAAAAAACCATATTCATCTTCAGTCCCGCTGACACAGCTGTCAGACTGACTGATTGATATATGTGTTCACAGGTGGTAGAAATAAGAGACGGGTATAATTAGGTCCTTTTTAATACAATAAGAACAATTTTGGTTCCCCAAAGAACCTTTCAGTAAAGAGCTATTTTTCTAAGTGTAAAGAACATTTTAAAATCTGAAGAACTATAAAGAAACTTTTGTGCAATGGAAAGGTTCCATGGATGTTAAAGTTTCTTTATAGAAGCATAGATGCTAATAAAGAACCTTTATTTTTAAGAGTGTGGAAGTAGTCTTTCTATCCTCTTTTCACAGTCCTTAAACAAGTTGTCCTGGAACCTCCTAGACACAAGTCCATTAATGAAAACGGTTGTTGGAAAACTACTTGACAGATCCTGACCAGAAGGTGTCTGGTATGTTTTGAGTTTATCTCCTTGTTTAAAATTGATAACCTCATCCAATCCTCTCAGAGCCAAATAAGGAGGGATATTGAGTGTCCTATCATTCCAGGGAGGAGTTCTTAAGCTTTGCCAAAGACAAGGTTCATTCCTATTAAAAGCTGTTTGGCTTGGCCCTGTTTAGTCACTCAAGCCAACAAGTACATCTGCGCACCGCACCTCCCTGTACCTGTCGAAAACATCTCGCACAATCCATTATAGAGCATCATCACAAATCGCAGAATTTGAAAAGGGAGCCATCTTAAATTCTGCACATTGAATACACATCTGAAGATGAATAAACTCTCAAAAGTCTTTGCTCAATATTTCTTTTCAGACCAGTGTCGGGTAAGCTGTTTTGAGCCTGTGGTTTGTTAAACGACAAACTGCTCATAATTTAAAGAGGTTAAAGTACTTTTAAGTTAATCTAACTCAAAAGTAGTTAGCTATAGTAAGCTACCCAGACAGTAACATTGTGTCAGCCCAGATCCAGCCCACATTTGGTACATGTGGATTCCACACATACCAGATGTGTGCATGATCTGGGCTGACACTATGGTGCTGTCTGCGTAGTAGTTACAGTAATTTCACTTCAAGCTAGTGACCTAATTATTATTGGTGACACCTTATTTTATTTGTGGGTTAGGGTAGCTACTATAGTAATAAGGGTAAATTATGCATAATTACATGCAATTAACCCTACACCAAAACTCTACAAATTATTACCCAGCATATTACATAAATATATATGGTTAATTACTATTAATGAAATGTGTAATTACAATGTAATAATGACACCTTAATATAAATTGTAACCATTATATTATATATCATATGATATTATAAATCATTATATATATATATATATATATATATATATATATATATATATATATATATATATAATTTATTTATTTATTTATTTATTTATTTATTTATTTATTTATTTATTTATTTATTTATTTATTTATTTATTTATTTATTTATTTATTTATTTATTTGTTTGTTTGTTTGTTTGTTTGTTTGTTTGTTTGTTTTTGCAATTGTGTGCACCAATAAATAATTCACAATAACTCCAGGAGCATGTATTACCAAAGTCAATATCACAACCAAACCAAATGGTTTTGACTAAATGCATACATTCACGATGGAATATAATATAGGGGTCAGATTTGTGAAAGGTTGAACAGAGTTTATCTTTCCTCAATGGAAAATAAATCAAAACGTCTCTTACAAGAGTAATTTATGTGTCCCTGCTGGCAAATAAAGCGATGCTCCCTTTTGCATCCGTAACATTACCAGCTGGAGTTGCCTTCTTTGGAAGAAGTGGTGCCAGAACAACATAAAGTATTAATCACACCATGTCCTTTTCCTGACACCATTCCAAATGCCTTGTTGTTCACTTAGCGCAAAACACTCGAGCCATCCATCCTTTTGAGAGGGAAAGTAATCTGACTTATGTTTGTATAACATTTGATGGGGTCTGAGCAAAAGCAGCCTGGCATTTATGTCCTCTTTTCCCCCTAAACAAGGATGAAAAGCAATTTATACTGTGAAATCTAAACTACGCCCATAATGTCTGCACATTCCCCTACTCAGAGAAAGGTTACCTTGTAAAGAGGTACATCTATACAGCCATGAGAATGACTGCGTCTTTTCATGCGGTGAAAGATAGCTATCTAGTACTCTACAAGAGTTAGAGCCGGAACAATTTACGTGTTGTGCTAGGAAGAGGTTTCAATTATTGGAATACCAAAGCACATTATTCACTCACAGCACCAATAATAATAATAATAATATGGTAGCTTCCAGATATTTGAACATATAAAAACGGGCTGATGTCAAAAGAACTTTTGAATTCCTCAAATAACTTTTTATTTTCTAGTTGTTGAGATAATTATCATGTGCAGAGGCTTGAAAATCAGCGTGAAACGTTGTTTGCAACCCATTTTACTTCTGTAATCGAATGTAATAAGCCTGACATCGTCATACTCAGATTCTAGTCAAAATGTGAGTCTGATACTGCTACGTTGGGCTGTGTTATGGGGCGTGTTTCATCCGAACCAGGAAAAAAAATGCCTCTGCAATGCCAATTGGATAGACCGAATCCCATTGGAAGGACGGCAAAAACATCTTTGCGATCGACAAAAGCCTTGATCATGGTTCTCTGTTCCTCTTTTAAAATGAATCCGTTGTCTACATCTTCTATAACAGATGCGATGGCTGAATCTACACATAAATTATCCAGCAGCAGCCATTCTTTGTTGTAAACGAATTCAACCCAAGCGCTTTTTGGTGACGTGGATGGTTACGTTACCATTGCTCATCTGTCCATCATCGTTTAAAGCCCACCCTGACAATTTGATTTGTCCGAACAATTTTTGTCCAGACCGAACTTCCGACCTAAAAATTTTGTGGGCGGGGTTCGGGCTGGCATCCAGGCTATAATGTAATCTTATCCATCAACAATTGATCGGATGGTGAAAAGTGGTTGAAGGTGATGATTTCATGTTTACTGTGCCCATTTTAGGATAATGCATAAAAACGCTGGATGGAAACACCAAGATGTTCCAATCAGAGGGATAATAAAATGTATCTGATAAGAAGACGTGTGCATAAACTACATTGGAAACATGTTTACCAAATAAATCCCTCAATGCGCAAAAAACAAAACAAAAAAAACTCACGTGACTGAGCCTCAACAGAAGATCTGATTGGATAACTGGACTAACCAGTGCACCAACCACATTGCACAGGATTTTAAATGTTGGTTTGGTCATTCTGAAATGCCTGAGCCAAACACTGTCATTAAAATGATTTGGTTTAATTCCCTCCAAGAAGTAAAAAGAGCCACAGTGGCTTCGCTCATTGCAGCAACTTACATTTCTATTACAGATATTTTTGTTCTCTTGAACACATGGGATGGAAGTCCTGCTTTATTCGAAAAGGTTTTATGCAATATTCCAGTTTTGCCACAAGTTAATTTGTTACTGAGAAAGCACTAAGTTTATATTGGATACTTCTCACATTTCCTTGGTTCTCAGAAGCAGAAGTCGGCATAGTTGAGTGAACCTCTAGTTTTGAACGAAAACAGCGTCTTCTCTTCTCTGATGACGTGTTTACTGGCGTGAGGGCGGGACGACCTGTCGCTCACATGAGATCCACCAATAGCAAACCACAACCATCCAATCAAGAACCGCCCTACATTTGTTCTTGTTCCAGAAGCCGTCTCACTCGGATATACATCACAATAGGGGAGAAAATACATATTTTTGGAAATAACCAGTTCCTTATGATTGTTAAATATTTTCTCATATCGTGTACATTGAAGTACACATTGAGAAATCAATGTGGCATCCTTGGCATTTTACTGTTCTGAAGCCCATTGGCTTTCAATGGCTGGGAAAAAAACAAAACAAACAGCACCGTTTTAAGTATTGATATTGTCTCTGCTTGGTGAATGTTTGTGAAACCTGTTTTTATAGAGTCCAGAAATAGTACTGCATCTCTGTGTTTTATCATAGCGATATAGAAGTTGTATCTCAACTCAAACTTTATCTAAATAATAATAATAATACAATCAGTACAGAACATTAAAGAGGCGAAAGCTATGTGAGATAGTTGTAGATGAGTATGGTGTTGTCCAGCAGTGAGATGTTTTCATTTGAGATGAATGTCTGTAGATTATGGAGGTGAACTGCCTGTTCTAGGATGGTGAACCGCCACCCGTAGGGGAGAGCCGGGACAATTGAAACGCGGGACGGATGAAACATTGAGATTTCCTTGAAAACCACTCAAGTTATGTACGTCAAATTTCGTCAGCACGTACAGCACGCAATGCCTATCAGACCCGCGAAAACATTTCTTCTTTACGTCTTGCCGTTTTAAAGTTAGAGCCGGAAAGCTGTTTTTGAGTGTGGTTAGTGAAATCTTTCGTGCGGTACTTTTTTTTGACTGACAAGTTGTATTTATTGTTTCATGTGCCAATTTAATACTAATAAGGCAGGTGTATTAGTACTGCATCACACCCTTAAGTGTATAATATCAGAGTTTTTTAATTTACGGACAAAACAGGTTTAATTGGCTGGAGGCGCTGTCGGGACGGTTGAAACAGCGACTCGTGCCAGTTAAACCTGGTCATAGGAAAACATTCAATATGACTAAATCACTCAATATGACTCAAGGAATAAATGTAAGAATTAATTGTAAACGGATTTGTCTGTCTTCTTCAAAATAGCCTATTAGAAAGATTATGCAAAATGCGCAAAGGCTTATCGCCGATTGTTTATTGGGTGACAGAACAAAAATGTTAATATGAACCTTAAAATGAAAATAAATGACAAAATATGTTTGTAACAATATGTACATAAGTTACTTGTCAGGTATTGTTCATAAAAACAAGAATTAGATTAATACCGTTTAAACTGTTATGTTTCATCCGTCCCACCCCTGTGTTTCAATCGTCCCGCTCTGGAGGGACGATTGAAACAAAGCCCAACTCCCATTCAAAGTAATTTTTTACTTAAATCATTCTGTTTCTACTGAATAACACATGATACTAAGAGAACACATATGTGAGTTGTTGATCACACACACAAAAAAAATCTATCTGTAACCTTATCTTAGAAAACGACGTTTATCTGAAAAGTGTTTCAACCGTCCCTGCTCTCCCCTACTTCCTTTAATCAGAATATCTTCTCCAGAACTCAGACTTGTTTAAATGATTCAAGGTGATATGAAACATATACCTGCATTACTGCATTATCTCTGTTTCAGATTCATATCAGCCAACACATTTCTCTAGTTTTTTTTTTTCTGTATGGACAGTAAATGTATGACAGTAAATGTACAGTGTGATGTTTTCTCATGATAAGATATGCAGGCAAGATGTCTGATTTCCATGTTTCAATATAACCCCTGTGAAATGCTTGAAATGTATAATCCTGTGGACATATTTCCCTTTTTTAGGGGCCAAGCACTGAAGCACTGAAGCACTTTTTTCCTCTGATTCCTGAGCTCATGACGATTCGACTGTACCCTATGACCCTATAAAAATATGTCCGCCATTTTGAATTGTCCAACAAACCTACTTTTGCAAACTCGTCCTAGACGGTTTGTCCAATTTGCAAGAAAATTTAACCAGATCATCTTCAGGCAGTGCTGACAAAAGTTATGGAATTCAAGTTGATTTGTCAAACCGTTTTCGATAAACGCACAAACAAATTGTACGTAGTGCTTGCGAAAACAGAGTTTTCAAATGTGTATAACTCTGGGTGTGGTTGACTGATTTTCACAGGAGTCATCCTTAGGTTTCTGAATCCTTGCCGAGTCCAACGATACCACCCTTGCTAGGTTTCGCCCAATGGTTTGTGTAGTGTTGTGATTTAGCGCTTAAAAAACATTTGCCAATATATTCGAAACCGATTGAGACGAAACTACCGTCAGAAGTTTGAAAACATAGGTCGTTGGGTGAACGCTAATGCCCAAATGTCAAAATATTAATAGTAAGTGGCATTAAAATGCAAACAATGTCAGGTGTGGGTAATTTTTTTATGTGTTTAAACATATAAATGTCTATAACTATAACTAAATGAGATATTTTCACCAAATTTAACACACTCATGTATGGGCTCACTCTGAGGACACATGGAAAATATGGTGGGATTGTGCCAGTTGTTTGCGCTATAATAGATCAAAATGTGAAATTGCCATTGAATTCAATAAAAACAAAAGTTTTGTGATTAAAATGCTATACTTTACGAATGCATTGGTGTAACATTACAAAACTCAGTAAGTGCCATCAGTAGCGTGCCCTGAAGGTACTCAAACTATTTTTGAGACAGTGCCACCTTTTGGTCAAAAGTTATAATTAATTTTAAAAAATGCTAATAACTTTTGAATAAATTTGCCTATTGTAATGACAATGGTCTTAATAGATTCATTGGGTTATGCTGAAAACATAGATACCAATTTTGCCATAATCAGCCAAACTTCCTGTCCGCCATCTTTATTTTCTTTTAAAACCTTCTTTTTCAAACTCCTCCTAAACCATTCGTCCGATTTTCACCAAAATCGAACCGTATCATCTCCAGACCGTCCCGACTAAAAGTTATCGATTTAGTCAAAAGATAGACAAAACGGTTTTTGTATTCCACATCATCAAAGTTGAGGCATGCTGGCAAAATGACTATTCAGGCTTTATCTCTGCAATGCCTTTACATTTTGACACCAAACTTCGTATGTGTCATTGTCACTTCACTCTGACCACATCACATCGAGTTCGTAACTGTGTCACCTATTGGACGAAAGTGATAATCCATTAAATTATATTTTTAGTTAATGTATATGATTTTTTAGCCTTTTTGCCAAAATTCATCTTTAAGTGTCTTTAATTGCTCCTTGCTGCAGTTGGTCTGACACTCCCAGCCATGTTGACATGTCTTGTCATCTTTTTTTGCGCTTGGCCCCGGTAATGGCTGCTTGTAGCTATATTTTATATATGGTTTCACAGAGTCTACAAGAAACTCCATACAGAAATATTTGAACATTTCATTTACATCACAATAGGGAATAAAAGACTATCACGGCTTCTGTTTCATACTGACTTTTTTTGTTGTCAAAATACATTCTCTTTACCTAGTTTATCATTCAATACTTATCATCCCCAAAACTGTAAACTTGGAACCCTCCAGGCACCAGATAAACAGTGAGAGTCGTCCTCTCAGATCCGTCAATCTCTTTCCAGCTCAACCAATAGCGAGAGTTTGGGGGTGTGGCTACTGTAGCAGGCGGAGCCAGAGGGTGTTTAGAGGGTGTGGGACCACGGCTGACATTTTACATGAGAAAATACATTCAGCTTTGGATATAGGAGTGCAAGCCAAAATTCACTGCATTTAGACCTTCAAAGATTAAACAGGTCATGAAGCAACCAGGTTATTGAGATGCAATGCGCTACAATGGACGCTTCACAAACATCATCATGCACCCGTTCAGAAAGAAAAAATATTTCAGTTTATATTGTTTACTTTGATGTGTCCAGTGTAACAGCCTAAAACAGTTGTGCCACGTCCCATGATGGCACACGTACATCACGGACACATCTATTTGATATCTGCATTTACATCAAAAATACAAGATGTATTTTTTTAGAGTGTTTGCTCATCTACAATATGTCTCTTTGGACCTGTTTACACTTGGTATTAAGATGCATTTTGGTCGATTGGATCACAAGTAGACGAGGGAGACACATTCCCTTTTACACCTGGTGTTTTAATCCGTCTATTTTGTCCTTCTGTCCTGATTTATTTGAGGGGAGGGTCTATGGGCAGGTAAATACACTCACCTAAAGAATTATTAGCAACACCTGTTCAATTTCGTATTAATGCAATTATCTAATCAACCAATCACATGGCAGTTGCTTCAATGCATTTAGGGGTGTGGTCCTGGTCAAGACAATCTCCTGAACTCCAAACTGAATGTCAGAATGGTAAAAAAAGGTGATTTAAGCAATTTTGAGCGTGGCATGGTTGTTGGTGCCAGACGGGCCGGTCTGAGTATTTCACAATCTGCTCAGTTACTGGGATTTTCACGCACAACCATTTCTAGGGTTTACAAAGAATGGTATGAAAAGGGAAAAACATCCAGTATGCGGCAGTCCTGTGGGCGAAAATGCCTTGTTGATGCTAGAGGTCAGAGGACAATGGACCGACTGATTCAAGCTGATAGAAGAGCAACTTTGACTGAAATAACCACTCGTTACAACCGAGGTATGCAGCAAAGCATTTGTGAAGCAGCAAAGTATTTGTGAAGCCACAACACGCACAACCTAGAGGCGGATGGGCTACAACAGCAGAAGACCCCACCGGGTACCACTCATCTCCACTACAAATAGGAAAAAGAGGCTACAAATTGCAAGAGCTCACCAAAATTGGACAGTTGAAGACTGGAAAAATGTTGCCTGGTCTGATGAGTCTCGATGTCTGTTGAGACATTCAGATGGTAGAGTCAGAATTTGGCGTAAACAGAATGAGAACATGGATCCATCATGCCTTGTTACCACTGTGCAGGCTGGTGGTGGTGGTGTAATGGTGTGGGGGATGTTTTCTTGGCACACTTCTTTACTTCCTCAAAGGAGGAAGCTGGTAGTCAATGAGGTGCGAAAGCAGGAGGAGAGGATGAGATGTATAAAGGCCATTTCCCAGGCCAAGCAGGGAGAGTGGATGAGATGGGAGAGTGTGGAACAACGCAAAATGGGCTGGCAAGACCTTTGGTCAATGGAAGAGAGTAGGATCAGTTTCCTTATTAGGTCAACATATGATGTTCTCCCATCACCGCAGAACCTAAACCGCTGGGTAGGAGAGGATCCCTCTTGTCCTTTGTGTTAATCACCTGCCACTTTAAGGCACATTTTGACAGGACGTAAGGTGGCTCTTAGCCAAGGTCGGTTTACTTGGCGCCATGACCAAGTATTGCGATGTTTGGCTTTAGCATTGGAAGGCAAGCGTAGTATGACCAATAAGTTGCCGCCTGTTCTAGCAAAACATTACACGCAGAAGACAATATTCCTCCGCCCAGGCGAGCAACCACCAAGAAAAGGTGCTAACACCAATTCTCGCCCAGGACAACTGGAAGCTGCTAGGGACTGGAAGATGCTGGCTGATCTTGATCAACTGCTTATTTTTCCACCTGAGATTGCCACCACTAACCTACGACCAGATATTGTTTTGTGGTCTGGATCAGCACGCATTGTTCAACTGATAGAGTTAACAGTGCCATGGGAGGATGCGGTAGATCAGGCATATGAGAGGAAGAAACTGCGGTATGCTCATCTGGCCACTGAAGCAGAACAGCGAGGATGGAGAGTCCAGGTTTATCCAGTGGAAGTGGGTTGTCGAGGTTTTGTGGCACACTCTACAACCCGGTTCCTCAGAGACGTCGGATTCAGTGGCCAAGAGTTGCGTCGCACAGTAAAGAACTTATCTGAAGCAGCAGAAAGGAGCAGCAACTAGCTTTGGTTGAGACGTAAAGATTCTAGCTGGCTGTGTACAGGCCGCCATGCTACGGTTTCGTAGAATTCTTGAAAACTTGAAGAGTCTGTTGGTTTATTTGTATAGGTTGTATAGTATTTACAGTCATTACGTTCCTGTGTATTCTGCGTGAATGACGGGTGGTTGGGCAGATATTGTGTTTTGCGGTAGGTGGTATGCCATACGGAACCATTGCCACTGAAACTGCATATTAACGCACCATTGGGGCTCGACAGCCTTAGTCAAACGGGTTGGTGCGTATGGTTGGGTTGCGGAGAGATTGTGAGATTGTGGTTAGGTCTCAGCAGCAGTAGGGATGTAGAGGTCAGTAAGCTGGGCTGAGTTGAGTGGGGTGACTCTGGGACGCCAGAGTCACTGTCGAGCCCTCTTGAGGTGTCGTGGGCTAGTCGACGAAACATTGAGGACGGAAGGTGCCCACTTGAAGACCCTAGAGATGTCCCCTACTCAGCTCAATCCAGACCGTTGTCATGGGGGGACCGCACTGTGGTTGCAGCCGTTGTGTGTGCTGACGCGTGTTAACATTAGACAGAAGGAGATTTACATCACCATATGGAAAGAAGCGTAAATGGATGGAGAAGCATAGGTTACTGTAAAGCTATGTCTTAGTTGGTGCTTATCTTTGCGAAAGCAGAGTACAAATCAGCATGAAGTTTTAACATATACTCTCGTGTAATGGAAATCATGAAGATCTGGATACGTCCAGTGACTGCAGTGAATAGTGCTGCTGGCAACAAGGGAAAGACCTTGTGACAGCCTGGAGAGACAGCTGACAGGAGGAAAGAGACCCCAATGGGGCTGGTAAGGGTTAGCTACCCTTGTCAGCAGTATCCAGCTCTGTGTTTACAGCATGCTGGAGACATCCGCCCAAGGCTTCTGAGAAATTAAAGAGAAAAATACCCCTAGAGTCTGCGAGAGCAGGGGCGGAAGATGACTCAATGTTGGACAACATGGTTAAAGACGTTGGAATGGAAACGGATATGAGTATGGAGAGTACTTCACAAAAGACTAGTTCAGGTTCTGCAGTTAGCAAAGTCATTGAACTCCAAGCTTGTGTCTGTGGCTGGAGCAAGGTGACAACGGTCAGGGGGTTGAAGATTCATCAAGGGAAAATGAAATGCTTGAGGGAGAAGGGGCAAGGGCCTCGCATTGATCAGTACTTCTTACGAAGTCAGTCAAGTCAGTCGAATGAAATCCAGCGACAGGAAGCAAACCACAGTTCGCAGGATATCAGTACCCCTGTCATAGAGGAGATGAGGGTTTGCACAGTTAGTGATGAACACATTGATACTTGTGAACCCGGTCAGACTAACCAGCATAAGCGAGAAAAGAACCTCAACGGGCATAGGCCTGGAGTTGGATGGCCAAGAGCTTGTGAGAAAACTGCATGGGACATGGTAAACACAGATCTATGCTTTGCATTGGAAAGATTAACTGGTACAGTTGAAAAGAAGCTGGATAAATTTGGGGACATCATTTACGCATATGGAAGTGAGAGGTTTGGTGTGGAAAAAAGGAAGGAAAAAGTACAAACTACTCCTGCTGTATCTAGACGGCAGCAGAAAATTGAAGGGTTAGTTAGAGAAAGGAGACAGCTGAGGAAGCAATGGAAAAAAAAAACAGAACAAAGTCAGAAGGAGGGACTCAATCTCTTACAAAGGGCCATAAAAGATAAGCTTGCAACATTACGCAGAGCTGAGCGCCTACGGAAACGCTACAAAAAGAAGGAGTGTGCGAGGGCTAATTTCTATAAAGACCCATTCAAATTCGTAAAGAAGTTATTCACCAATGAGAAGAATGGCACTTTAAAAGCATCTAGGGTTGAGCTAGAGAGATATTTGGAGGAAACGCATACAGATGCAAAAAGGCATGAGCCTATGTCAATTCCGTCAGATATCCCACCTATCAATCCACCAGAATACCAAAATGGAGGTCTGTGCTCCTAAGTGGAAAGAGATAGAGCAGGTTGTGAGAAAGGCAAGGGCTTCATCATATCAGGGCCTAATGGAGTTCCGTACAGAGTGTACAAGAGTGCTTCTGGAGTTCTACGAATTTCCTGTGGAAATTGATAAAAGTGGCATGGGAAAAGCAGGTTGTACCTAGAGCATGGCGCCGAGCAGGTGGAGTCTTTATACCTAAAGAAAAAGATGCTACAGACATCAGTCAGTTTCGTCCTATTTCACTATTAAACGTCGAAGGTAAGATTTTCTTCAGCATTATTGCGCAGAGATTGTCAACCTACCTATTAAAGAATGGCTTCATTGACACTTCAGTTCAAAAAGCGGGCATTCCAGGGTTCTCAGGATGCTTAGAACACATCAATGTTATCTGGCAACAAATTCAATCAGCTAAAAAGGAGAGGAAGGAGCTCCATGTGACATTCCTGGATTTGGCTAATGCATATGGTTCAGTGCCACATGAGCTTCTTTGGGCAGCATTTGATTTTTTCAGAGTACCAATGTCAATAACAAATTTAGTGAAAGCCTATTTTGGAGATTTGCAATTTAGTTTCTCAACTCCAAAATTCAGCACCGCATGGCAATGCTTAGAGGTTGGAATAATGGCAGGATGCACCATTTCTCCACTGGCTTTTACCATGGCAATGGAAGTAATCATTAGGGCATCAAGATGGGTAGTAGGAGGAGAGCGCTTGGCTTCTGGGATGCGACTACCACCAATCAGAGCATACATGGATGACATGACAACCATGACTACAACAGTAGCCTGCACTAATCGGTTATTGGGGAAGTTAACAGATAATACTGAATGGGCACGAATGCAATTTAAGCCCTCTAAATCAAGGAGCATCTCGATAGTTAAAGGAAAGGTAGTAGATAAAACATTCTTCATTAATGGTGAGGCAATACCAACAGTTTCTGAGAAGCCAGTGAAGAGTCTTGGGAGATGGTACGATGGGGATCTAAAGGACACAGTTCGAGTGGGAGAAGTTAGACGACAAGCAGTCGAAGGGTTGAAGAGCATAAACAGCTCTGCTCTACCAGGCAAACTAAAAATCTGGTGCTTTCAGTTCTACCAGAAAGACTCGGGAGATAAATTGAAAGGCTGTATACATTTATTGACAGCTCAGCAAGCATAAATTTATGAGTTCTTTGGCGTAGGCCCCGTCCTTAGCGAGCAAAGCGAGGTTAGCCAAATCTGCATGTCCCGCCTGAGATGAAGGCGTGGGCGCAGCCGACCCCCTGGAGGTAAGGAAGGGACCATCCTGGGGGTGGTGATGGGGAGGATGGAGGGGAAGGTACCATCTTGGTGGTGGTTGGGGAGGATGGAGGTGATTGGCAGCGTCAGCATCTGCGAACTCAGACAAGTGTAAGTACCAATATTTTATACTGTGGCTGTTAACGCCTGATTGGATAGGGATGAGGTAATACATGACGCGCTGATTGAGTCTTCCTGACAGAACTTAAGCTAAAGCTTCCATTTTGGTCTTACTGCCAAGGTTGCTGTGGCCACTGACTGTGTACGAGGTTTCTTTGACAACAGTGGATAAGCTGGAAGCGTTAATAAGTTCATACATCAGGAAATGGTTGGGAGTTCCACGTTGCCTCAGCAGAGTGGGACTTTATAGTAAAGGAGTATTGCAGCTGCCAGTCTCTGCTTTAACCGAGGGGTTTAAGTGTGTCAAGGTCAGACTGGAAATGACTTTAGCAGAGTCACGCGAGAAATGTGTAAGAGAGGCAGACCCTGTGGTAAAAACTGGTAGAAAGTGGTCAGCAAAGAAATCTGTAGTAGAGGCAAAGGCTGACCTTCAAATAGGGGATATCGTGGGACAGGTACAGCATGGAAGAGGGGGTTTTGGGCTCAGTTTAGCTCCTCCTAAATGGCACAAGGCAGGCCCAGCTCAAACGAGGAAGCTGGTAGTCAACGAGGTGCGAAAGCAGGAGGAGAGGATGAGATGTATAAAGGCCATTTCCCAGGCCAAGCAGGGAGAGTGGATGAGATGGGAGAGTGTGGAACAACGCAAAATGGGCTGGCAAGACCTTTGGTCAATGGAAGAGAGTAGGATCAGTTTCCTTATTAGGTCAACATATGATGTTCTCCCATCACCGCAGAACCTAAACCGCTGGGTAGGAGAGGATCCCTCTTGTCCTTTGTGTTCATCACCTGCCACTTTAAGGCACATTTTGACAGGATGTAAGGTGGCTCTTAGCCAAGGTCGGTTTACTTGGCGCCATGACCAAGTATTGCGATGTTTGGCTTTAGCATTGGAAGGCAAGCGTAGTATGACCAATAAGTTGCCGCCTGTTCTAGCAAAACATTACACGCAGAAGACAATATTCCTCCGCCCAGGCGAGCAACCACCAAGAAAAGGTGCTAACACCAATTCTCGCCCAGGACAACTGGAAGCTGCTAGGGACTGGAAGATGCTGGCTGATCTTCATCAAAGGCTTATTTTTCCACCTGAGATTGCCACCACTAACCTACGACCAGATATTGTTTTGTGGTCTGGATCAGCACGCATTGTTCAACTGATAGAGTTAACAGTGCCATGGGAGGATGGGGTAGATCAGGCAAATGAGAGGAAGAAACTGCGGTATGCTCATCTGGCCACTGAAGCAGAACAGCAAGGATGGAGAGTCCAGGTTTATCCAGTGGAAGTGGGTTGTCGAGGATTTGTGGCACACTCTACAACCCGGTTCCTCAGAGACGTCGGATTCAGTGGCCAAGAGTTGCGTCGCACAGTAAAGAACTTATCTGAAGCAGCAGAAAGGAGCAGCAACTGGCTGTGGTTGAGACGGAAAGATTCTAGCTGGCTGTGTACAGGCCGCCATGCTACGGTTTCGTAGAATTCTTGAAAACTTGAAGATTCTGTTGGTTTATTTGTATAGGTTGTATAGTATTTACAGTCATTCCGTTCCTGTGTATTTTGCGTGAATGACGGGTGGTTGGGCAGATATTGTGTTTTGCGGTAGGTGGTATGCCATACGGAACCGTTGCCACTGAAACTGCATATTAACACACCCGTGGGGCTCGACAGCCTTAGTCAAACGGGTTGGCGCGTATGGTTGGGTTGCGGAGAGATTGTGAGATTGTGGTTAGGTCTCAGCAGCAGGAGGGAGGTAGAGGTCAGTAAGCTGGGCTGAGTTGAGTGGGGGACGGAGGGGGGTGACTCTGGGACGCCAGAGTCACTGTCGAGCCCCCTTGAGGTGTCGTGGGCTAGTCGACGAAACACTGAGGACGGAAGGTGCCCACTTGAAGACCCTAGAGATGTCCTTTACTCAGCTCAATCCAGACTGTTGTCATGGGGGGACCGCACTGTGGTTGCAGCCGTTGTGTGTGCTGACGCGTGTTAACACTAGACAGAAGGAGATTTACATTACCATATGGAAAGAAGCGTAAATGGATGGAGAAGCATAGGTTACTGTAAAGCTATGTCTTAGTTGGTGCTTATCTTGGCGAAAGTCGAGTACAAATCAGCATGAAGTTTTAACATCTACTCTCGTGTAAGGGAAATCATTTAGGCCCCTTAGTGCCAATTGGGCATCGTTTAAATGCCACGGCCTACCTGAGCATTGTTTCTGACCATGTCCATCCCTTTATGGCCACCATGTACCCATCCTCTGATGGCTACTTCCAGCAGGATAATGCACCATGTCACAAAGCTCGAATCATTTCAAATTGGTTTCTTGAACATGACAATGAGTTCACTGTACTAAAATGGCCCCCACAGTCACCAGATCTCAACCCAATAGAGCATCTTTGGGATGTGGTGGAACGGGAGCTTCGTGCCCTGGATGTGCAACCCACAAATCTCCATCAACTGCAAGATGCTATCCTATCAATATGGGCCAACATTTCTAAAGAATGCTTTCAGCACCCTCTTGAATCACGTAGAATTAAGGCAGTTCTGAAGGCGAAAGGGGGTCAAACACTGTATTAGTATGGTGTTCCTAACAATCTTTTAGGTGAGTGTATATGGTTTTTCAGATCTTTTGATCTAACTGACAAAATAAGCAAACTTCAAACCAAACTTAGGTCTCCAGCCGACAAAGTTTAAATCCTGATTTAAAATACTGATAAAAAATTAGATCAGTAGACGGAGAGTAGATGATCTTTAGTGGCTTTTTGAACACATTCGAACACATGAGCGTTTACACTATGTAACCAATCCGGTCTAATGTGTTTCCAAGCTCAAATGTTTTAGACCCTGTTTACACCTGTATTTAGCGTGGTCCACTTTTGAAAAACGCTTCTTAATTCCAGATGTAAACAGGGTGTAAAAAGACGTTTCCTGTCAGATGTTCAATAGACATTTAGAAAATGCCATTAAGATATTTATGAATTTGAGTGTATGTAAAACTATGTTTATCAGATCTTTGTACACAACAGATGTTTTTAGCAGATATCTGTCACAGTGTCTGGTTGTGTTCCCTTGTTTGTCACTAGAGGTCCTTGTTATCACGGTGTCCTTCACTATTGACTTCATTTCCCAGCATTCTGTCTGTCACTGTCACTCATCAGTTCATTGCACTCAGCTGTTCCCCGTCATCATTGTTCCCAGCTGTTCATTGTTAGTCTTGTTAGATCTGTGTATATATTCCCTGTCTGTGTTAGTATGTGTACGGATTCGTTGTATATTGTCACCACACTTCTGTCGTCTTTGAGCCTGTTTCTTGTGTTTGTCTTTTATGTTTTGGATTACCTTTTTGGATTTTGACCTTTGCCTGGAAGACTACGATTTGGATTGCCCTTTAATAAATTACCTGCTATTGGATCTTCTGTCCCGTGTGTGCCGTGACAATATCATAGAGATGTACCTGAGCTATCTGAATCATGTCAAAAATGCCTCTGGTGCAGATATACATTATCTAGACAGGATGTTAGTCTACTCAATTGCTTACTCATCATGACACATAGCAACACAGCTAAAAGTATTCCTAATATGTTTGACTCTTTATTGAAAATAGACTAGTTTTACCTGTTGAGACATGCCTTCACAAGCCCCTGTAAGAGATGTTTGTGATATTTCTGTTAAAAAGGGGCGTTTGCAAAATATGCACTATGTTTGTAGTTCCGCTAGGCATGTAACAGAAACTACATACTTCACCTTTAAGAATGAAAGAATGTGGCAGTTTCATCCGGTTGTCTAGTGAGTCTTTAATCTCATAATATTTATGGAATAGTCCTCAAACAGATATAACCCAATTCTATTTTTAGGATGTTAATGTCTTTGCTAAATATGTTACTGTCATTGCCGCCAAACTCATACAATTGCTGTTATGATGACAAAGGCTGCTTGCATAATAATAGAGACAAGGTAATAAGTGAAGAATTACAGGCATGTTAGGTGAGCGAACAGATCAAATATTAACTCTGGGATTTTATGTGCGTGACTGCGCACTCCAGACCAGAAATAAACTTGAAAGCATGTCAGTCAAACAGACAGGTGACGAGATGAAAGAAACAGGAAGAAAAACAGAAGAAAAGACAGGAATGGCCAGAGAGAGAGAGAAGAGAAGAATGAGTAAATTTGCTTTTGTACAGCCTAAAGCAATACATCTCCCTCGAGACCCGTCTCTCCTGCTAGACTGACAACAGAAAAGACGAGGAAAAATGTGGTTGGGAGAAGTTCAAAAGTAATCACATACCGGAAAGGTCTAGACTTCCGAGCAAAACAAAAAATGTGGCGTGTACTGTATTGTTACTTATTGAAAGATTTATGGGTGAATCATGGATTTGATGTATCCGGTATCATTTACAAATTGTTAGTTCTTTGAAATGCCGGCCTGTCCAGAAAGTTATTTGTATTGTAACAGGAATACAAATGACCATTGTAGGATGAATCATTGATTCACTCCTTTGTTTGGTCTTCAGAATAACAGCTCTGTGGTGTCACCTCTTAGCTGAGTGACTTCATTAACTGAAACCTCTTAACTGATAAACTACACCTGGATGCTTGTGACTAAATCCGATCACACAGTAAGTGTGTAATTTTATTTCATGGAACTACAGTGAAGACCTTTGAGGATGTGAGGTAACGGTGAATGATAGTCACGCTGAAAACAGCCTGTAGACGTCAACTTAGCACGCTTATGAACTGAAAAGGAATAGAAATGAAAGCTCTTTCATCTTTTACTCACCCTCAAGTAGTTCCAAACCTGTAGGACTTTCTTTCTTATGTGGAAGACAAAAGGAGTAGTTTCACAGATTGTTCACGCTGTTCTTTTCCAAAAGTGAAGTGAATGGAGACGAACGCAGTCGAGCTCTTAATTAAATATACCAAAAATGTTCTTGCGCAGTATTCAAAGTGTTCTGAAGCAGACTGAAATTGATTTAAGTATTCAAGAATGGCACATCAAGATATTTGATGTAAATTATTCCGAACACCACTGGCTTTTGAGACGTTGTGTTTGATTAGAACATTTTCACTAGAAGTTTTTTTTTAACAACTAGTATAGTATATATTATAGTTTATATTGCATAGTAGATAAATGAAAAAAAAATGTGTTCAGTTAAAATCAGTCATCATAAATGCTATAAGTGAATTTAAGCATCAAATCATTGAAATGTACTAACATAATGAAAAAAGGACATTTATTTTGATATTTGTCAACGATTACTTTTACGTATGATAGGCAGCAAACGTAAACAACATGTAAAAATAGGGCAAATGAGCATTATAATAAATTACCAACATTGACCATTTTATATCTATTTCATATATATAGATTGGTGGCAAAAAAAAAAAAATATATATATATATAGTATTGTAATGGGACTGATGTATTGTAAATCCCCAGTAAATTGCATTTCACTCAAAGTTCATACACATCCTTGATTAAAATTCCAATAGCTATGTTTCCATCTAAATTTTTTTTGTGTGCAAATTTTGTTATATCACATAACGCTGGATGGATACGCCAAGATGCACATAAATTTGAAAAAATGTGCATGAAAAAATGTATGCACTAAATTGAGGCAGGTAATTTTTTGTCCGATATGAAGACATGCACATGAAATACGATGGAAACACTTTTACAGAATAAATTCCTCAATGCGCAAAAAAAACAAAGTCATGTGACTTTGGATGTGGATGTGATTGGATAATATTGCAAAATTAGGTGAGTTTTTGCTTAAAACAACCAAAATGATCTGCCAATGGGCTAAGAACAATAATCTTGATTCAAAAGGAACCATGTTCTTACACCACTGGTAGATAATTGGCAGTAAGAAAATATTTTTCTTTACATTGTTATATGGAATAATTCCCTCCCAGAAACGATTGCATTCCCAAACACTATACACCTCCAAACGCAAGATAACATGACTGCATTTTTTGCCTTTCATTTGAGCACACGTCATTTATGGTGTATGAAAAACAGTCACAGTGGCTTCCCCGATTGCATTGACTTTGTTCTCCTGAACACATGGGATAGAAACGGTGGTTTATTCGCAAATGTTTTATGTGATATTCCAACTTTGGATGGAAACATACTGTAGCTAATGAGAATGCTTCTTGAAATAGGTAAGGTAATCTGGTAATCACTTATGATCATATCTCATGAGAATGCCAACAGAGCCAATGACCTCAGCTTTTGAGAGTTCATTTCCTGTTATGGCTGACTGTTCACAACCAGTCATAGTCTTGTATTAACAGAACCGAAACCCACTTGATGTTTAATGTCGTTATTTGAGTGTGTCTGGTGATTAGCCATACACTGTCATAACCTGAGCCAGATGAGTGAATAATTGCAGTTTATGATAGCGCTCTTGACAGATCAAGCTCGACTGACAGCTTCAGGAAGGCGTAGCCACTGAGACTCAAGCCAAAGCAATCAGGTATGGCACGCAAACACATAGATGCAATCTGTCAAGAGCCATCCTTCTCAGACTTATCACACAACAAGAGTCTGGAAGAATAGAGGTCCATGTGAAACTACAGGTTCATATGCAGGCTGTCGCCTTTCCTATATTTATTATATACAGTATTCAACATCTAAAGTGGATCAAAAAAGTTAATCAAAGTTGTCCTAAGACAAGAACAGGTATTATTCAAAATTCATGTATAACTTTGATAAAAGGTTGTGAATCCACTTTGTTGACTACTGTGTGTACATATATACAACAGTTCGTTCTAGTTCTTGATTCTGATTGGCTGAGAGCCTTTTTCAGCCATGTGATATTCCCCCAGTATCAGCACTCTAACCATTTCACCATTTGTATCCCTCCGGGTCACATCGAGTGTAATGGCGGACGAGCAAACTCACCATCATTTTACAAATACTACTGTTGTTGTGTAGTTCTCTTACGAGAGTATCTCTCGTACTGCGTAATATCTTACGCTATGGGAAAACCTCTTTTCCACGAGATATTGAAGCCCAAAATTATCCTTAATTTTGAATTAATGTAAAACGCTGTGCAGCAGCATGCAGACATAGGCAAGACGGCTCGCGCGCCTATTGGCTGCCCTGCGGCAACAGCAGCAACCTATCGAGAGAGGCGCTGCGTGACACCATATCCAATGGGGGCATTTTGCGCCCAATTCGTCACGTCCCGCCAGAAAGGGCGTGGTCTCGCCCTATAAATGTAGCTCGATAAGGCCGGTACACTGATTTTCATCTCTTCAGCGAAGCTCACGCATCGCTGGATCCGGAGTGAGAAGCCGCTCCGTCTGACTGTAAGCCTTCTGCGGGACGAGCCTTCGAGCCTGAAGCCGCTGGCCTTCTCCTCGCCGCCTTCAGCCGCCGTACCTGCTACGCTTTCTGGCGTCAATATCCTTTTACTCTGCTGAGAGTGTGTGTTCGCCGTCGCGACTCACACTCTCTCTCTCTCTTTATCTAAAAGAGCAGCGTCTTTTTAAAGATGCTTTGTTCCTGTGGCTCGTGCCGAGCCGCTTTTAGTGACGGGGACCGCCATTTCATCTGCGTTTCCCGCCTGGGTAAGGACCATGCAGCTCTCGCTCTCGCTGAGCGAGCTATTGCCATTCTATTGCCATAAATCCCAAAAAGAGTGTATTTTCTGGAATTCCGGCCACGGCCGATGGTGTTATAAGTGTTGTAAGAATGCCCACGTCTCAGTGCCCATTCCCACACACAGACACAGCCCGCCACAATACAGGGCTAGCACAAATAAAATCGACTCATGTCGATTGTGCAATAAATGTAGTATACGTGCCCACAACACAGTGCCCACAAACACTACACGAAGCATGTCCCACGGTTTCTGTAAAAACGAAACCAACACATTCTCAGTCGGCGCGAGCCGACAGTGTTCACAGTGCAGTGAGTGTGCCCGCTATCCCGCGCCCAGATTCCCTCACAGACATGCCGAACCCCACGGGGCTCGTCTCGCTCGCATTCTCTCCACAACTTGTCAGAGAGAAGCTGAGCGCGGCCGGGCTGCCCGTTGTGATCAGCGCACCCCCCGCCTCGCACACTGCAAACACAGTGTTTATTTCTCAGCACACCGGAGCTCTCCGGCCGCCGTTATGCCGCGGCCAGAGTCCAGATTTCATTCTACCTCTAGCTATTCACGCAGATGCGTGGGCGAAGCTTCCCGGGGTATCAGAATGGGTGCTGAAGACTATAAAAAGAAGCTATTCACTTCAGTTCGCTCGACGCCCCCACCGTTGGGCGGCGCGAGCTGAAACGACGGTAAAAATCTACTTCGAGCCGAGATAGCGAAACTACTGAGCAAAGGGGCTATAGAACCTTTATCTCAGGCTCAGAGCAAGGGGGGTCTTTACAGCAGGTATTTTCTGGTACCGAAAAAAGACGGGGGTCTCAGACCCATTCTAGATCTGCGACAGCTGAACAAAGCGCTCACGAAGCGCCAGTTCAGAATGATTACAACCAGGAAAATCCTCGCGCAAGTTCACCAGGAGGACTGGTTTATGTCAATAGATCTGAAAGACGCCTATTTCCAAATACAAATAGCGTCATGTCACATGCGATTCTTGAGATTCGCCTTCGAGGGCCAGGCATACAAAGTCCTGCCGTTCGGCCTGTCCCTGGCACCCCGTACATTTACGAAGTGCATGGACGCGGCTCTCGCACCCCTGAGACTCAAGGGCATGCGAATTTTGAACTACTTGGACGATTGGCTGATTCTAGCTCGATCACAATCAGAGCTGATAGAACACAGGACCACATTACTCGAGCATCTCGAGAATCTGGGTCTCACAGTCAATTGGGCGAAAAGTGTGCTGTCTCCCAGCCAGAAAATTTATTTTCTGGGAACAGTGCTGGACTTGCTATTCATGACAGCGCGTCTGTCGCCAGAGCGCGAGCTGGACATTCAGCGCGCTGTGAAATCCTTCCGCCGCGGCTCGATAGTCCAGCTCAAAAGGTTTCAGAAAATGCTGGGCCTCATGGCCTCAGCAGCTTCAGTACTCCAGCTGGGTCTGCTTTGCATGCGCCCACTGCAGCTGTGGCTGAAAGCGCGAGTTCCGCCCCGGGCATGGACCGCTGGCCGGTTTCGCCTCCGGGTCGATCTAAAATGCGTTTCAGCTTTGGAACCTTGGAAAGTAACCGACTGGTATCAGTCAGGTGTGAGTCTGGGGACTCCCTCGAGTGTGAAGGTGGTGTCTATGGACGCCTCCACCTCGGGATGGGGAGCGCTGCTCGAGGGCAGACGGTTCTTTGGCCAGTGGTCAGAATGGGAAAGCTCCTACATATAAACTGTCTGGAAATGATGGCAGTCGACAACGCGCTACGGCGCTTCTGTCCCCAGATAAAAAGTCACCATGTCTTGGTCCGTTCGGACAACATGTCAGTGGTGGCATACATAAATCGCCAGGGCGGCATCAAGTCCCGAAACCTTTACAGGCTAATGGAACGCCTCCTGGTCTAGGCTCAGCACAACCTGCTTTCACTGAGAGCGGCGCATGTGCCTGGTGACCTGAACCTGGAACTAAGCACCCATCCAAGGCCTGTAGATTTTCGTCTACCCTGGTGGCGAAGTCTTACAGAGCGGCGAGACAGGCGGCTGCGTCACTGCATGCTATGGCCACTCTGTAGGTCTACCAGGCCCAGATGCTCAGAGACATGCACGAGGGTAGGACAGACCCAGGGCTCTTTGATGAGCTGCGCGCCTCTACCGACCTCGCTCTACGGGCGACGAAGGTTACCGCGCGCTCCCTGGGTCTGGTGATGTCCACAGCCGTGGTCCAGGAGAGACACCTGTGGCTGAACCTGGCTGACATGCGGGACGCGGAGCGGACCCGTCTGCTTAACGCCCCCTTGTCCAGGCCGGCCTCTTCGGCGGCGCGGTTGAAGACTTTGCCCAACAGTTTTCAACTGCCCAGAAACAGACCGAGGCCATCAAACACATTCTGCCCCGCCGGCCAGCTGCTGCCTCCACCCAGCCGGCCGGGCAGAAGCCTCGTCCTGTTTCCCGCCGAGGGCGCCCTCCTGCGGCTCCCGCCCGGCCCACGCAGCAGCCTCCACAAACCCGGGCCGGTCGCGGAGGAAGCCGCAAGAAGGCGCCACAGCCCTCTCCCGCCCCGCCCCCCACTAAACACCGGGCCAAGCGGCGCTCCTGAGACGGGCTGCTCAGGGAAGATGGTCGTTTTTCAGGAGGTGGTAGCAGGACCACTCTTTCCCCCGGTGGAGGGCCGAGGGAGAATCTTTTGTTCTCCGCTCCCCGCTGCTCACACACGGGTGGGCAGCACCCTAAAGTGGTTAAAGACAGAAACGACCCTCTCTTCCCTGAGCCCACAGAGTTCTCGGGCGACACAGAGCGCCGCCCACAAGCCATGCTCTCCTCGCGCCCCTCTGTTCCAGAGGCGGTTGACACGGCGTGCCGTCCACGGACCGCTTCGCCCCTGTCCCCCTCTGTCGCCAGACCCCTGGCAGAGCAGGCCCCCACGGGACGATCAGCCTGGTCCTCCCCTGGCCCCCTCTACCAGGGCGCGGTTGCTAACTGTGCCCCCACACCGGGCCGCTA
The DNA here is from genome assembly GCA_026230005.1 of Gila orcuttii. Classification (NCBI taxonomy): domain Eukaryota; kingdom Metazoa; phylum Chordata; class Actinopteri; order Cypriniformes; family Leuciscidae; genus Gila; species Gila orcuttii. The sequence goes on along the minus strand of JAPDVR010000020.1, from coordinate 39,471,852 downwards.
TGCCGTCCACGTCTGGGCCAGTTACTCCGCTTCGCTGCCCCTCCGGGGGGACGCCTGTCGTCCGCATGATCCCGCTGGTTCAATTCCTGGGAGCCTGGTTAGAGCTTCCCCGTCTGTCCCGCTGGATCGCGTGCACCATCAGGCTCGGCTATGCAATTCAGTTCGCACGGTCTCCTCCCCGCTTCAGGGGAGTCGGCTCCACTTTGGTCGGTGGCAATGCCCCCATCATGAGAGCAGAGATTGCCACCCTGCTGGCGAAGGGTGCAATCGAGACTGTCCCTCCAGCCGAGATGAGGTCCGGCTTCTACAGCCCTTACTTCATTGTCCCCAAGAAAACCGGTGGGTTACGGCCAATCCTGGACTTGCGCGTGCTGAACCGCTCCCTTCACAGGCTGCCGTTTAAGATGCTCACCGCCAAACGCGTTTTCGAATGCGTGCGGCCCCCGGGATTGGTTTGCAGCGATCGACCTGAAGGACGCCTACTTCCATGTCTCCATACTTCCTCGCCACAGACCTTTCCTACGGTTTGCTTTCGAGGGGCAGGCATACCAGTACGCGGTCCTCCCTTTCGGGCTGGCCCTGTCTTCTCGCATCTTCACGAAGGTCGTCGAGGCTGCCCTTGTTCCCCTTCGGGGAAGAGTTCCCACTCTCGAGATCAGGTTTGCGAACACAGGGACCTAGTGCTCCGGCACCTAGCTCGTCTGGGCCTTCGGGTCAACTGGGAGAAGAGCAAACTTTGCCCCGTGCAGAGGATCTGTTTTCTCGGTATGGACATCGACTCGGTCGCCATGTCTGCGCAGCTTACGAGCGAGCGCGCGCAGTCACTGCTGACTTGCCTGAGACATCTCAAGAGCAAGAGTGTGGTTCCACTGAAACATTTTCAGAGGCTCCTGGGGCATATGGCATCTGCAGCCGCGGTCACGCCGCTCGGATTGCTTCATATGAGACTGCTTCAGCTTTGGCTTTGCGACCGAGTCCCGAGGTGGGCATGGCAACAAGGCACGCTCCGAGTACCAGTTACTCCGACCTGCCGTCAGTTCCTCACCCCGTGGTCGAACCTCAGTTTTCTCAGGGCGGGTGTCCCCCTGGAACGAGCTTCCCGGCATGTTGTTGTCTCAACAGATGCCTCCACCACGGGCTGGGGCGCCATGTGCAATGGACATGCTGCTGCGGGCTCCTGGACAGGACCCCAGCGGCTATGGCATGTCAATTGCCTCGAGTTGTTGGCAGTACGTCTTGCCCTGCACCGCTTCCGGGCGTTGCTCCGGGGCCAACACGTGCTAGTCCGTTCAGACAATACCGCCACTGTTGCGTACATCAACCATCAAGGTGGTCTACGCTCCCGCCGTATGTCACAACTCGCCCGCCACCTCCTCCTATGGAGTCAGAAGCATCTGAGGTCGCTTCGAGCCATTTTTATTCCCGGAGCGCTGAACTGTGCAGCCGACGAGCTTTCACGGCTTCAGGCCCTCCCTGGAGAATGGCGACTCCATCCCCAGTCGGTTCAGCTGATTTGGGACCAGTTCGGGGACGCACATATAGATCTGTTTGCCTCTCATGACTCGACCCATTGCGCCCTGTATTTTTCCCTGACCGAGGGCACGCTCGGCACGGGTGCACTGGCGCACAGCTGGCCGCCGGGCCGCAAATATGCGTTTCCCCCAGTGAGCCTTCTTGCGCAGACCTTGCGCAAGGTCAGGGAGGACGAGGAGCAGGTCATTCTGGTCGCGCCGTATTGGCCCAACCGGACCTGGTTCCCCGAACTCGTACTCCTCGCGACAGCACCTCCCTGGCCCATTCCTCTGAGGAAGGACCTTCTTTCTCAGGGACGGGGCACCCTGTGGCACCCTCGCCCCGATCTCTGGAGCCTCCACGTGTGGCTCCTGGACGGCTCGAGGTAGGTTTGAGTACCCTTCCACCAGCGGTGGCGGCTACCATCACTTCCGCTAGAGCGTCGTCCACGAGACACGTCTATGCGTTGAAGTGGAACCTCTTCGTCGACTGGTGCTCTTCTCACCGAGAAGACCCCCGGAGATGCTCGATCAGCGTTGTGCTTTCCTTCCTTCAGCAAGGGTTGGAGCGAAGGCTGTCTCCCTCCACCCTTAAGGTCTATGTTGCCGCCATTGCCGCACATCATGACCCCGTCGAATGTAAGTCGGTAGGGAAGCACGACCTGGTCATCAGGTTCCTGAGAGGAGCGAGGAGACTATATCCTCCTCGCCCTCCTCTCGTTCCCTCTTGGGACCTCTCAGTGGTTCTAACTGCCCTGAAGAGTACACCCTTTGAGCCTCTGCAATCAGTTGAGCTTAAGTTCCTGTCTATGAAGACAGCGCTCCTGGTTGCACTGGCCTCCATCAAGAGGGTAGGGGACCTGCACGCATTCTCCGTCGAGGAAGCGTGCCTGGAATTCGGACCGGCTTTCTCTCACGTGATCCTGAGACCCCGGCCCGGATATGTGCCCAAGGTTCCTACCACTCCCTTTCGGGACCAGGTGGTGAACCTGCAAGCGCTGCCCCCGGAGGAGGCAGACCCAGCCTTGGCACTGCTCTGTCCAGTACGCGCTCTTCGCGCCTATGTAGACAGGACGCAGTGTTTCAGGACCTCAGACCAGCTCTTTGTCTGTTATGGTGGGAAGCTGAAGGGAAAGGCTCTCTCCAAGCAAAGGTTGTCTCACTGGATACTGGACGCCATTGCCTTGGCATACCAGCAGCAAGGTCGGCCATGCCCCCTTGGTGTGACGGCCCACTCCACCCGGAGTGTGGCATCCTCTTGGGCTCTAGCGCATGGCGCCTCGCTAACAGACATCTGCAGAGCTGCAGGCTGGGCGACACCTAACACATTCGCCAGATTCTATAATCTCAGAGTGGAGCCAGTGTCCTCTCATGTACTCGCTTCAACTAGCTAGTACCGGACCCGCTCAGGTGTCTTCGCTTGCTCGCCATTCCACTCCACGGACTGGATACGTGCGATATTCTCCTCAGGTGAGCTTCCCCGAAAGCCCTGAGCTCCTCCAGCACTCCTGACATCGGCGCCAGTGTCTCTGGCCTGCGCGTCGGCTAGGTGCCTCCCGTGTGCATGGTCCCTCCCCTGAGCGACCCCCACATGTGTATTTCCACTGTAAGCCTCTCTGAGCCTGTGTCTTTCCCTTGGCAAGCAACCTTGCCACCCCTGGGGTTGAAATATTCCACCTGCGGCTGGACACCCCAGTGTTCTCCATATGTTTCCTTCGGGTCATATGTGTATTCTCTAAGTCCCCCCCTCTGGGTTGGCATTAATTGCATACTTCCCCTAGCTTGGGATATGCTTCCCAGTGTACCTTGGTAATCCTGTGTTAAATGGAGTCCTTCGTCCATCTATGACAGGGATCTCTTTTACGCAGGGCACTGGAAGACAGCTGAGAAGGTGGCGTGATTAGACTGGTAACCCCATTCGTCGTCATCCGACGTAACTCGGAGTGACAACGAAAGGGAACGTCTATGGTTACGTATGTAACCCTCGTTCCCTGAGTAGGGAACGGAGACGTTACGTCTGCCTGCCACTTTCCGCTGTACCGCGGGGATCGCCTGAGCTCAGTCTTGGCTCCTCAGCGAAGAAACATAAACTGCTGTTGCAGACTTCCTCCTTTTATACCCACGAGGTTGGGCGGAGTTACGTCATGCAAATTCCGCAGACCCATGGCATTTCTTTGCCATTGGCTCGTTTTGTAATACTCGAAGTTGATAGGCTTTCTAAGCGAAACCCCATTCGTCGTCATCCAACGTAACGTCTACGTTCCCTACTCAGGGAACGAGGGTTACATACGTAACCGTAGACGTTCTTTCTAGAGAGGGAACGAGTACTGCGTATCTTGCCGTGCATACACAGCTCTGGTTCGCTTCGGCGATGAAAACCAGTGTACCAGCCTTATCGAGCGAGACCACGCCCTTTCTGGCGGGACGTGACGAAATGGGTGCGAAATGCCCCCATTGGATATGGTGTCGCGCAGCGCCTCTCTCGATAGGCTGCTGCTGTTGCCGCAGGGCAGCCAATAGGCGCGCGAGCCATCTTGCCTATGTCTGCATGCTGCTGCACAGCGTTTTACATTAATTCAAAATTAAGGATAATTTTTGGCTTCAATATCTCGTGGAAAAGAGGTTTTCCCATAGCGTAAGATATTACGCAGTACTCGTTCCCTCTCTAGAGAGAACCGAGGCTTTATTTTGATGGTCCCTTTAACACATTCTGTTGACTATAAGTAACGTTGCACCTACATGTCGACTAACTCTCATTAGAGTATTCATTTTTAACTGACATCCCGTACTATAACTAGCACTGCTTTAGTACAAACTTATTTATATATATATATATATATATATATATATATATATATATATATATATATATATATATATATATATATATATAACATGCCGTTTTTGGATCCGTTACTGATTGTAATTTTGACTTCAGTTAAAGTTAGCTACATTATTACACCATTAGATAGCAGCAAAGACTGTCTTTATGAGTGAGTAAAGACGTTTTATATTGAAAGGGACTGAAACAAGGTTATAAACAATAAGAAGCAACTTAAAAATGCTTTGCACTGTCATGGGGAATTCCCTTAACTGTTTAAATGACAAAGACAAATATATAATTTTCCTCAGTGGACTTTCTCTTCTTTACATTTAGGTATGTCTTGAGAGTTTTTC